>CM038718.1:31615358-32032858 GCA_021613375.1 Megaleporinus macrocephalus
ACGAAGAAAAAAATAGCTTTTTGATATTTTGTACATAAGATGAAACCATGTAATTAGTCAATGTGTATCAGTGAGAAGCCTAACCAATGGTGTCCAGTATCTAAAGCGCTGCAGTACCTGCTGTAGAATATTATTTGTGTCACAGAGGCAATAGCATGTTTCAAAACCAATCTGGCAAAGCTCTTCCGTCATGCTTCTACGAGATTGTCTGCTTCACGGAGAGAAACCCATGACAGAGGCTGAGGTTTCTGTGGCAGTGTTGTTCATTTTGTCTTGTCCTTTGGAGTTTTTTGTTTGTTTGTTTTATTATTATTATTTTATTAATTTAATCTAGTCGAGTGGGTGGGCGTGGAATTGGTTCTGTGATTTTATTATTTTTTTTATTTTTTTTGCTTGCTGCGGCTAACGTTTGATGTTTCTTCATATCCGCAGAGGTCCACCGTTGGACTGGTTATATTTTGGAGACGCCGTTCAGGCGATGACTCTGCGGTTGTTTTTACGAGCGGTACTGTATGTCATACGGTTTAGACACACTGCAGGTATTTAAGCCATTTCAAAAGTGGTAGCTGTGACCTTTTTGTTTTATTTTTGGTTTCCATAGCCCCTTCCGATCAATCACCAACCTGCCGTATCTTGGCCAAAAGGAGCTTCTGGAGTTTGGTGAAGGCGTGAGCTTTATGGAGTCTGTAGGGTGCCGAGGCCTGTCTTAGTGTAGACGAAATGCTAGGCCCAACTGTACTGCAGAAACGTTTAATGGGGATATTTATTCTTTGGCGTGTGTTGGAACTTGTTTTATAGTGATACACAAGGTTATGACACAAGGTTTACTCCACGTTCGTTGGAAATCGATGCGAACGCTCGAGAAAGTCACTTATTTTGGAGCTATTCTTTGACAGGCACACATAAAACAGCAAGACTATTCTTTGTAGTATACCTCTAGGTTTTGGTATACCGTGTACTGTAGAGCTGTTTTAAAGATTTCTGTTTACATTTGGTAAACTTTTTATGCTCCCGGTGATGGTTTTTTGTTTTCAGAGCTCTACAGACGTGCTCTTCAGTGCTCTTCAAGCATTTTTTGGTCTCTTCCTTTAACTGGACCATAGAAAAGTCATGCCCTTGGAATTCTGTCCATTCAATTGTGGCCAGTTTAGGAGTCTGGAAAAAGAATGTTGGATGTTTCGAGGAATGTTGGCGTGAGGAGGAGCGGCACGTGGGTGAAGCATTACGCTACATGATACTTTCCCCGTTCTATTCTTTGCATAGAAATTCAGTCTATGGCGCAAAGCTTTCTTAGATTGTTAATAATATAAAAGGTCTATTTTTCTGACCCAGTGTAAAGGCAGATGGAAGGTTGCTAATGTAGTTCCTTAACGTTCTTCTGTTGTTCGTTCGTCGTGTTCTGGTGAACAGATCCCCTTTGACAAAAACAAAAAAACGAGAAAAACTAAACAAAACAAAACTAAAAAAAAACAAAACAACACAAGCTCGAGCCAGAGCTGAGGTCCAGATTTCAGCTGGTGGAGTTGGGAGTGCCTTTTGCCTACCACTGCGCATTATTAACATAACTAACGAGAAACACTCATCCACGCCATTCTAGCTGTGGCCACTCCTCTTCTTTTGTAATTATTTAATATTAGACTTGGTACAGCTGTTGGGAGTCTTTTCTTTTTGTTTGTTTTTCTTTCTTCCGTTGTAATAGGGGTCAACAGCTAGTTTTCTCAGAAGTGGTTGTTTTAAATTGTCCTACATAGTTGTCACGTGTTCATGTCGATGTGTAGAGAAAAGTAGGTCCATGTTGTATCATCAATATTGTACTAAATCATGTTCGAGGACATCCACTTCTACAGAGATGTATATTATTGAAATAATTCTCTAGGCAGCATACGTGGGTATGGATTTTAACAATCTGTGTATAGTGAAAGCTCATTTTTTGACGTGTTATTGCCTGATTTCTTTGACCAAGATGTTAGAGGGCAGCATGAAATTCACAAGAACCAGTTCAAACAATCCTTCTTTTTATGGTTTCCCCCCTTCCACACACATTTTTTGCACAAGCTGCGTTCACAGAATGTTTCTCGGCCCGTGTGGCGTTTTATATTTCCTCATTTTCTGCAAATGCGACGCCGCGTCTAGTTTGAAACGAATGGTCAAACCATTCCACATTCCATACGACCAGAATTGAATTAATGGAAGTTGCACAGGTAGTTGCGGGATCCATTTTTTCCAGCACAAGGTACTTTTTAAAGAACTCTCTTCTTTTTCTGGGCAGGTTTTGTCCATTTTACCACCTATCACGTGATCTACATGAGCATGTCTGCCAAAGCTGCAGACATGAGTATGGGAATAGATGGGTACGCGATGGGCCATTGACTTTGCATGCATAACTCAGCTATATTTCTTGTGTATTACACTTAGAAACTGTGGATTGGGGGGGTGTCTGAGGGTAATACGGAGACTGTACTACTGAATCAAAGAGTCTTTCACAGGTTCCAGACCTTGTCATTGTCTACCTTTTAGAGTCCTTTTATTTTTTGCTCTTAAATGGAAGGTGGGGAGGGTCCTAGAAAATGTTGGATGCTGCCCTTGTGCTCATTCACTTTTCTATCCGTTCAGAAAGGCAAATTGTGGTGAAGTTGATGCTTGCTCATGAACAAAATAAAGGACGAGATGGGATTAAAGCTCAGACTGTGACTTATTTATTTATTTTTTCTTCCCCTGCTGTTTACATGCTGTAGGCTGTGACTGATACTACTGGAATATTGAATATGTGGGATTAGAAACTAAATCTTTGGCTACAGAATTTGCACAGCGTTCAGTTCTCTTTGTTTAGTGGTGAGCTGTATACTGTGTTGGTTCATTTGTTACAGAGGCCTAAATCATTTGGTTGAGATAATCCTTCCTCAGGCATTCCTGTTCCTCAAGCCCTCCATGGTATGCACATCATTCACAGCCAAATATTTGTAAAAGAGTGCCACCTAGTGTTTAAAGCTTCTACCACATGGAGACCAGAGTGGGGGTCTATTACAAAGCAAGAACCATCCACCCCATCCATCAACTCCATCTCTAATCACATCTGCAGTGGACCCACTCAAGTGCTCGAGAGGTTGATAAGGGGGGACTAAATCACTTTAGTCAGGAAATCTTTTTACTTTAAATGGACCAGCATTTACTGTTACATGTTCACTTCTATTACATTCTGTAGTGCAGCACTGCATCCCTCACTGACTTGAAAAGAATTCCTGCTTTTGTATCGTGGTTGGGATATCTCTGTGGCTTTCAGGGAAAGGGACTGCTAGCCTCCGATCCAGAGAGGAAGTAACGAATGGGATAGTTAGCACTCACCAAAATGGGCCATGTAATGGAATAAAGCCAGCAAAATAAAATAAACTGCCCGTCCTCAAGTATTCATTGTCTTTCACATTTACATATACCTTCAAGATACTTCATCAGAAGACCTTGCTTTAGAACAGTGGCTCCCAACTCTGGTCCTGGAGAACTGTTTTTATTTTAACATGGAGGAGTAATAATAATAAAAATAACGATAACAAATAACACCAGTTGCAGCAGAGGTAGACCTCAGATAAGTTCAAACTAAAAAAAACAAGACATCTAAGAAAGTCAAGCGTCAACAGCAAGAAGAAAACCAATAGTTTCACCTTAGCAAAAGCTGTGTTCCATCTTTCCACAGTTTTGCCCTTAGCCCCATGTATACGTGCTGTAGAAAGTTCCATTGAGATGATATCTAGTGGCCTTAGAGCCCAGTGCTGTCTACATAACAGGGTTGTGGGATTCCAACACAGCTTTCTGCATGTTGTAGTATTTTCCTTGTTCCTAACACACCTGTTTCAACTAATCAGCTCATTAACAGCCCATTAGTGATGCTCAAGCAGGAAAAGCACTAAAACATGCAGGTTAGTGGGTCTCCAGACCAGGATTGAGCCACCACTGAGGCCACCAATCCTCCTCTTAAAGACCTACTTTTCTGCTTGACTAACCTAACACTAGTGTTTCTGAAGCATCCAATCAAAAACTTCTTGGAGCAGATGTGGCAGATTGTGACTGGAACGAGACTCAGCAAGAAGAAACATCTTCAGGACAAGGCTCAAGAAACACTGCCACCACCAATCCTCCTCCCGCCGATCTTGGTTCCTGCAGAGTTGAGCTCCAGCCTGCGTTGATCAGGTTTCTACTCCATTAGTTGAAGGTACATCTCCAGGGTTGGTGACCATTGATGTAGGATGCAATTATGTATGTATCACTGGTTTACAACAGAAACAGGAATGGTTAAATATTTCATTTTGGCCAGAGAGAAAGGATTTCACAGGTTCACTGAGATCACTTACAAAAGTGTATGTTGTCTAGGTCAAATACAGATGCTTAGATTTATATCATGCAAATGGATCTGTTATGTCTCAAAATAAATTTTTTGCTGGTAATTCATGTTTCAATCCTCTTGCACCACCTCATTATTCCAGAGAAAAGATTATAAGGACCATTAATTGTAGAAAAACTGAACAGAAGCACAAAATAATGCTTTATTTCAGAGACCAACACATCTGAGCAAGTTTGTATGGCATACAAAGAATTAGTTTTTAATTTTAGTACAAACCCATGTACAGAGCACATAAAAAAAGTTACAGTTGTTATCTCAATCTAACACAACCAGCCATAATCTTCATGATTATGGTCTACTGATACATTAATACCACAACACCACCAACAGTGCTGAACTCTTGTCGGCCAAAATTAAAAGATTCTACATCAGAACGAATTGAAAATGCATTAATTGTAAAAGGAGATGTTTATCAAAAGTAATCTGTTATTTTTGATCTGAGTCTGAAATGTCCAACACACTCTAGCACCAACATATTCTAGAGGTTCCTTCTTAAAGCTACAATCAGGACTTGTAAAAAAAAACGCTGCTATTCCGCCACAATAAAAACAAGCATAATGAGTACTTTGTAAACATACAAATGTATAAAATATGGGGCAATTGTACATTTTCGTACCTTCTATCTTCCATTATTGAGGCCTGCCAGCTGCACCGATGCCTCATTTTACTGCTTTAACACACTGAATTAGTGTGCAATTACAGACAAAAAAATCATAAGAGATCTTTGGGTCTGAGTGTGAGGGTACGCACAAGATTAAGAAAATCAGGGTCTAAGTGGCACTGAAAAAACTGTAGTCCCATCTGTTAAACCTGACATCACGTTACATTAAAACACCTTTTAAAATCACAGCTCACAGCATTTACAGAAAAAACGACCAACGAGACGTGCACTCCTACGCCTGGTTCTTCTCAACTCCAGAGCTAGCTAAGGCCATTATCTTATCTTCAGATCCTGTAGGAATTGAGGGGAGAAAATGAAGGGTTAATACAGTAAATCAAACCAAAATTTGTTTCACATAAGTTATTTGTTTACTAATAATTAAATTCTCCAAGCGATAAATATTCTGCCTTCACATGCAACAGGATGTAGGCAACCAAACAAAGCCTGTCCAATAAATTTCACAGTGAAATAAAGTGTACAGCCAGACTATGACGTTGGCTTGCATGTGGCAGGATACAGTAAGCAGTCATCACTCACCCAAGTTCGCAGTAACCTTCTCAAACTGGCTGAGAGTGGCGCTGGCATTTGCTGCCAAAAACGTTTCATCCTCAGTCGTAAGCTGTGAGGTCAAGAAAAGAGAAGGTGATGCTAAACAGTTGAGGAATAGAAATCAATAAAACCATCTATAGAACAAATATACTATTAAAATGTAAACATGTGCATTTAAATAAATGAAACAAACACAACAGTCATGACATTAAAACCACCACTTTGTATGATATCTATTTTATTCATCAATTACAGACTGTAGTTCATCTTATTTCTACCCGCCATCACCCTGTTCTTCAATTATCAGGACTACCAAAGCACCACCAGAGAACAGATAATATTTGGGTGGTGGGTCATTCTCAGCACTGAGCGACACTGACATAGTGGTGGTGTGTTAGTGTGTGTTGTGCTGGTTAGAGTGGATCAGACACAGGGCGTCTGCACCATGTCAATACTCTTTCCACTCACTGTCTTATTAAACACTTCTATCTCGCTGGTCCACCTTGAAAGAAGTAAAGTCTGACTATATGTCATCTGTTGCTGAACAGTTTGTTAGCCATCCTTCACCAGTGGTCACAGGACACTTTGGATGAGTTTTTGTTGGTGGATTATTCTCAGTCCAGCAGTGAAACTGAGGTATCTAAAACGCCTGTCGGATCCACTTGTACCAGCACAACATCAGGGTCACTGCAGTACAGAGAATGATCCACCCCTAAAATAATACCTGCTCTGTGGTGGTCCTAACCATTGAAGAACAGGGTGAAAAGGGGGCTAATAAAGTATGTACAGAAACAGATAGACTGATGTTTTCTAATACCTTAAAAGTGCTGTGTGTATATGTGTATGTATATACATATAACAAAACTCTGCTGTTACATCGGTATTGAATTTCTGTATTGTCGAGCACTCTAATAAAGAAATAAACTAAAAAAGATATACTAACATTAAGATACATTTTCAAGCGCTTGTTATTTTTCCTGAACTGTAATGTGTATGAAATTAGTACAAGCACATTGTATCAAATCTAATTATATGCACATCCAGGGAGATAATGGTCCTACCTTCTCTCCCAGCTTTCTTAGAGCTGTGAGGATCTCCACTTTCTGCTGAGTGTACTGATCTTTAGGGAGTTTCCCCACCATCACATCACGGTCCATCTGAAAGCAAAGCACAGCGACGTCATCTACCTTAAAAGCCCTGGCCCAGCCACATTCTCTGGATTTCCTTAACACCCATATAGAATTACCTCTGCTAGTCTTGTCCTTAGTTGACCGGGCTGCTTCTTAGCAAACAATCGTATAACCTCCGGGGTCTTAAAAGCCTGGCTGATGGCTGCTTGGATAGCCTGATGGAGAAAATAACAAAGTTCAAATTTAAACGCTATAATGAACTGGCTCTTTCACCTCCTTTCTCATCTTAAGCCAAACCGGCTACCGAAGTCTTACCAACTGCATTCCTCCTAATTCATCAACCAGGGTCATGTTCCCTGACATGAGCTTCTTCAGTGATTCATTGAACTCACTCAGCTGCTCCAACGTCTCTTTTTTGGTTTCCTCATATTCCTCGTCATCAAGCTCTTCTCTGGAATGGAAAAAATAAGAGAAGACATGTTTCCCATGTCCAGTGCTCATCTAGTATAATAGCTTTTCTGAGAGATTAGACCCTTTTAGAAGAGTGTTCAATGCTTTGCTTGTTCTACTACATTATAATGATACAACAATATTTTGGAAAACCAAGTGAACCACTAAAGTTGCAATGCAATATGACACTACCTGCACTCCTCTAAGTCTTGCAGCTGCTGCATTAGTCGGTCCAGTTGCTCCTCCATGTTCTGTTTTAGTTTGCCTGTTTCTGATTTCCCTCGAGACGCCATCCTGAGTACCTTTAATGTAGGGACAGAATAACCTGAATACATTTCAATGAGAAACACAACAAGCGCAGATGCCTCCAGGTACAAAAACACTATATGTGCTGCTCTACAGAGCCATGGAAAGCTGGACATGGTCAGTTGGGTTGTGTCTTATATTCTCAACAAGTGGGAGCGTGCATGAGCAGAATACAGCATGAGAGGACAACAGACCCTGACCCTTACAGTTAGGGGGTCATGTATATTTTAGATATGAGAGGTCTCTTCAGTGTGTCATGAATATATTTATGAGTATGATAATGATGTAATTCATGTGATATGGCCTTCAAAGTCACCAGATCACAACCCAACACTTATGGGAGACTTTGGACTGACAGCATCATCAAAACACCAGCTGAGGGGCCACATTAAGGAGTAATGGATGTTCTGTAACTCCAGTACAGCACTTATAACGTCTACAACAAGGTGCACTGAAGCTGTTGCAGTGTCCCAACACCTTGCTAAGATATTGTATAGTGTTTTACTCTAAACTCGCCTAAGCTTCAGTCAGAAGTGGAACAGCCACCTCTACATGCCAAAAATATACACAACTGTGTGCAAAATGTAACAGATAGTCAATACAGTACACCTCCCTATTACATGTCCCGGCAAACACACAACGTTAACACAACACTGTCTACTTTCTTACAACGTTGCTACCCTAACCCTAATCCAACCCCCTAACCCAAACCTTACCCCTAACCTCTAACCCTACCCCTATATCCCTCATCCAAACCCTATCCCTACATCCCAAACCCTACCCATACCCCTTGACCCAAACCCTTACCCAGACACCCCTCATCCAAACCCTATCCCTACAATGCAAACCCCTAACCCAAACTCAGACCAACCCCCACACCCCTATCCCAAACCCAAAGGTTGGCAAAAGGTGGTGCTTTTTACGTTGTCTGAACAAGGTTGTCACAACGTCACTACTAAATAATGTTGTTTTACAGTATTATCATTACCTGCTGGCAACATCTATTATTTCCTAATTCTATGGACTTCTATGCAGATACAATGGAACGTATGAATAATTCTAGGAGGTTGTGACAACGTTATCTGGCAACGTTGTGACGTCGTAGTGGTAATGTTGCCAGTACGTCACAACCTCCTAGAATTTTTCTGAATTTTTAAAATTTTTACAACTTTCTGAGGAACTACATTTTAACGTCGCGGACACCAAAACAATAGATTCTCACAACGTAACTGTGTTTGCTGGGATGTAGCTAGCTAGCATCTGTCAAAACGGAGGGGTCGTTCCTTTGACTGATGGGTAGCTGCTGCTAACAGCCTCTAAGAGAAAGTTAAAGGCCTAGTGGGCTGTTTTTAGGACAGTTTATACATTTTTATGGCGTCTTTTCTACATTTTGTCTTAATAACAATGCGCTACTCTGCACACCTCATTAACCTAGCAAGCAAGTATTAAACAGGCTACAGTACGTGGCTTTCACACTGTCACCATTTTACGCTGCAGTAAACAAGTTATTCTCACCAATTCGCTTTTCCAAGGAGACAGTCGGGGTATGTACACCAGAAATGAAGAATGTTGTTCTTCAAGATGAGTTACAGCCCTCCGTACAAAGCCAAGCCTTACGCCGTATTGACTCTTTCAAACAAAGGGCTAGCGTATTGGCGTTTGTTATGTACAAGATTGAATCCTTCGTGTTTTCCTGTCATCCATAATTTTAAATAAATCTCACTGCACAGTAAAGCTGTTTAAAGCTGCTCACTTACATATCTGTCGAGGTTTGTGGCACAGGGCTGCCTACGAGCCAATCAGAGGCGGTCTTACTGAAAAAAGAACCAATAGCCGCGTCGCTTAGAAGACCGTGACAGGCGTGTAGCTGCTGTTGTGGTGAGTAATGGGGAAAGTAGACTAATGTGACTTTTCTCGTGTGTAATATTTTTATTTTATTCTAGACTAGATCATGTTTTCTAGACTATTCCTGGACTGTTCCAGAGGGGTTACCGTCAAATTCAGACTCGCTACCAGTTTGCTGGAAAAGCTCAACCGCCTGCGTTCTGAAGTTAGCTTCTTATTCCAATTCCGCGCTCCACCTTAAAAGAAGCAGCCGTTTCATCAGTCTGAGGCGCCAGAATGTACCTGCTGCACCATTTAAGGTGGAACACGGAGTTCCAATAAGAAGCTATCTAACTCCTGAGACGCCAGAATGTACCTGCTGCACCATTTAAGGTGGAACACGGAGTTCCAATAAGAAGCTATCTAACTCCTGAGACGCCAGAATGTAACTGCTGCACTATTTAAGGTGGAACACGGAGTTCCAATAAGAAGCTATCTAACTTCTGAGACGCCAGAATGTAACTGCTGCACTATTTAAGGTGGAACGGGGAATTACAATGAGACGTTGATCAATGTCTGAGGCACCAGAATGTACCTGCTGCACCATTTAAGGTGGAACACGGAATTCCAATAAGAAGCTAACTAACTTCTAAGGCGCCAGATTGTACCTGTTGCATCATTTAAGGTGGAACACGGAGTTTCAATAGGAAGCTAACTAACTTATAACGCGCCAGAATGTACTTGCTGCACCATTTAAGGTGGAACACGGAGTTCCAATAAGAAGCTATCTAACTTCTGAGACGCCAGAATGTAACTGCTGCACTATTTAAGGTGGAACGGGGAATTACAATAAGACGTTGATCAATGTCTGAGGCACCAGAATGTACCTGCTGCACCATTTAAGGTGGAACACGGAGTTCCAATAAGAAGCTAACTAACTTCTAAGGCGCCAGAATGTACCTGTTGCATCATTTAAGGTGGAACACGGAGTTCCAATAGGAAGCTATCTAACTTTTGAGACGCCAGAATGTACCTGTTGCATCATTTAAGGTGGAACGCGGTGTTCCAATGAGAAGCCAATTAACTTCTGACGCGCCAGAATGTAAAGAGTGGGCTGTTTTAACTTTGTGGTGTGTATCTGGGGGGCATATCACAAAGCAGGATTTCTCAGTTAGCTGGATTATGTTTAGCCCAAAGACAAGGACTGTTAAAAAGGAACGTCCCTAATTTTTTCTCTGCCAAACGCCAAATGGTCACGCTGCAGAGTACAATTGTATATGCCAGGTGGTCTTCTGCCCCCTTCAGAGCATTGGGTTCTAAAAATCTTTGAAACACAAATTTCACTTTCCCTTGCAATTAATCTTTCCTAACATTCAAAAAACCATCAGAAACTCCTACAATACCACAATGAGTATTCATGTATTATATTGAGAAATCAATAAAAAATGAAATAAAAAAAAGTTTATATAAAACTTCCACCACAGGTCAAGTAATGTTGGATGATTAGTTCTGGGTCACTTCAACTTATTCCAAAGGTTTTGGATAGAGCTTCCTCTGCTCCACAGCCCAAGGCTTGGGGTGGTTTCTACACCTGTAGCTGACACTGGGAATGGTGACTTTAGGCTTTTGCTGTTCCAGTTCTGTTCCAGTGCCTGTGCTTCTCTACAGAGATCATACAAGCTGTGTAGGTGAACCCACTGTATTCCTATAAAGCAGCTGAATGCACTACTTAGTATAGGAGTCTGGAAACTTTTCAACATGCAGTGTTTTTGCCAAACTGTAAATATACTTGTATGCAAAGCGAACAGCTTTTTTTTCTGTTTTCTACCATAGATGTGCCAGTGTTGTCATAGAAACTGCAGGCACTATCAATAGTGCAGAACTGTCTGATGTTGAAGGGCTGTAAGAGAATGACAGGGCACGTCTGTTGTGAGAAAGATTTAGCCGATCCTGCACGCACAGCATCTGCCATCCAGAGTGTACAGTACTTTTTCCTGTGATGCTGTATTTGATCCTCTTAGTTGGATGTGAATTCTGTGATTGGTTGAGGTGCTTGTGATTGATAAGTGTAGCTGAAATAGCATCAAACGTCTGTGTCTCAAATTGGCTGATGATTTTAATTAAACACCAAGTCAAAGGATTTATTATTAATGAAAATCTTCTTGTCTCTTTTCTCAGGTCCAGAATCAGTTCCTTAGCAAAATCTTTAATATCACCAATGGCGCCACAGGAGAAAACCAGAGTGGTTCTTCTGTCGTGTGGGTCTTTCAATCCCATCACTAACATGCACCTGCGTATGTTCGAGCTGGCGCGGGATTACCTGGAGGACACTGGTACGTGAAAAAATTGCTTGAACAAATGCTTGTACTTAGACACTATATATATTCTTATAGTTTGTTAATACATCTACCTTGTAGTTACAGTCATTGGCCATTTTATTGGCTACACTTATCATGTACAGTACTGTACAATAAATTAAAGGCCATCTTTGTGTTTATTCTATTTCTAGTCGAAATCGCTTATAAGTGCAAATTATTCAGTGTTGGGAAAAAAGTATTAAACAAATTAAATTTAAGAAAATGGGACAACTTAAAAAACATAGAAAAGAAAAAAAACATTGCACTATAATGCACTAGAGGTTTAGTGGATTGATTAGTCTAAAATTGTATTTGGGATGACTTGGATAGTGAGAAACAGAATATGCAACCAACTTCTAAGACTGAACTGAACAGTTGCAATACAGACAAAACTCAATAAATACTGAAACTGATACACCACCACTCAAATGTTTGAGGTCACTCATAATAACTGTTTACATTTACATCTACAGCATTTAGCAGACACTGTTACAAACCAGAGCGACTTACAAAGTGCTCGGACAGAGAATGTGTTTTCGGCTAGTACAAACAGGGTTAAGTCCAAACTAGCCTTGAGCTGAAACACTGCCAGTGCTGATACCCAGAGAGAAGACAACAAAATACAAGGTTGGATACATTATAAGTGCAATGCCTTGAAATACCTAGCCAGTGTTCCTACCTAGAAGATAACAGAGTTAAGCGCAGCTGCGTAAGTGCAATATATATATATAATTTCAGTAAAACAGTAGATTAGTGCTTATAAGTGCTTCATAAAGAGAGACATGTAAATGTAAATAATAATAATTGTCAGTAGCAACTCATAAACTAATAAAACTAATAAAATTGAACACCTAAACTTTCATTTAGTATTTTACAAAAGTAGTTTGCAGTATTTTAAACAACATTAAAGTGTATTTTAAACAACATAAATTAAGGGCATGGAGTTTTATAAAATAGGAAAGTTTGTGGTTTTTGGAAAACGGGAAGTTAATTAGTGAGATTTGGCAAATAGTTATCACAACATCACCTCCAGCTCTTAGATTGAAACACAGTGTTAAAAACTTGAGTGAGTTAAATCATAAAATCATTTTATACACATGTGCTCTGAATTAAATTAGTGACCTCAAACTTTTGAGCGGTAGCGTATTTTACTTGGTTGTTAAGGTTTCTGTGTCATTTTCTATTAAATATATGTTTTATTTCTTTTCTTCTGATACTAAAAAACGAACAGCTTGTGGTTAATGGCCATTTGACTGGAATTGAAATGAGTGTAGGTCAGTATGAGCTAAGAAAACTGGAGTTGTCTGGATTTACGTTTTTAATTATTTGTCTGTGTTTAGGAAGGTACCGGGTGGTGAGAGGCATTATCTCTCCTGTCGGGGATGCCTATAAGAAAAAGGGTCTGATTGAGGCCTGCCATCGGGTGGAGATGGCCAGACTAGCTACTGAGAACTCCAGCTGGATCACTGTGGACGACTGGGAGTGTCAGCAGGCAGAGTGGGTGGAGACAGCCAAGGTTGTCAGGTGAGTGTATTTTTATTTTTTTTTACATCACTGTGTTTTGATCTGGGCTCAGAGAGAAGCTGTGTGAAAGTGTCTGACGTACTTTGATGTTGAGTGTGTTTGTTGCAGTGCTCCATTGCGTTTTTCTTAAACGCTTCACGTCACACTGGAACATTTTATGTTAGTAAAACATTGTTCAAGAAGGTTACAGCTGTTGACATTGTTGACATATGACACACTTTTTTGTAGTGTTATTTCTTCTTTGTCTTATTTTTGTTCTTTATCTTTTTCTACTACTTCTTCATTTTATAATATTATTTTTACACCAGTTGGCCCTTATGTTGTATATATATTTAATGATGACCAACAGAAGTAGTCTAGAATTATCTGGAATAAAACCTCACTGCATTAACATACATTAAAGTGTATTTATTTCCTTCATATGTAAAGTTACTATTTTAGAGATATGTTTTTTATGCCAGTGATGAGATGCCTGTGTCTGTAATTAAGGTATGTTGTTGTAAGGTTCTGGCGTTACATGCTGCCCATATTCTGGAAAACTAATTTTCATAATATTATTAAAAAAAGACTTGTAGTATATGGAGTATTTGAAGTGTAGTGTAGTAGTATATGGAAACTAAGTTACAATACAGCCTATACAGCATATAGAATTGCTTGCATTTCTAATTTTATAAAAAAGCCAAGGCAGTGATATGTTTCCCCAGTCAGCCTACAGCACTTTAGCTCTATTCAAGTTATAAGAAGAGTTTTATTTATTTAAATGAAGCACAGTGAAAGGGAGTCAATGAAAAACAATGAAAACAAAGGTCATTTACATTCAGTTGTAAGCAAAAGTTGCAGAGACATGCCATGTTTACATTTCCTTTTAGGGGACATGTTAACTCAGTTTTACTTTGAAAAGAAAGTGAAAATAATGCAGAATGCATAATTTGACCAGTAGCTATTAAAATTTTGCATTTGACTTTATATCAATCTCAGAGTCACAACAGAGGAACGCAGAGTAAAATTGAAAAAATGTTTATATTATCCCAAATTTGAGTGTTGTATTTAACATCCAGCAAAGCTCGAACAAACAATGATCCTGTATGGATAAACAAAGAGATTGATAGCAGGCAGGTAGTCTAGCTTACTAGAATTTGATTATGCTGGCTTAGCTTTAGCTCAGGTGTAGGTGTAGAGACTTCAGTCTTGTGACATGTGGTCAAGAAATGTTTACATAATGTTACCTGAGATTAAGACCACCCAGATAACATGGAAATATGGTAAAATACAGCAGACATTAATTAGACTTTAGGAAGACTTTCATTTCATTAATTAGACTTCAGGAAGGTTTTTATTTCATTAATTAGACTTCAGGAAGGTTTTTATTTCATTAATTAGACTTTAGGAAGGGTTTCATTTCATTAATAAGACTTCAGGAAGGTTTTTATTTCATTAATTAGACTTTAGGAAGGGTTTCATTTCATTAATTAGACTTTAGGAAGGGTTTCATTTCATTAATAAGACTTTAAGAAGGGTTTCATTTCATTAATTAGGCTTTAGGAAGAGTTTCATGTCTAATTAGACTTTAGGAAGGGTTTCATTTAATTAATTAGACTTTAGGAAAGTTTCCATTTCATTAATTAGACTTTAGAAAGAGTTTCATTTTATTAATTACACTTTTGGAATGTTTTTATTTCATTAATTTGACTTAGGAACGTTTTTATTTCATTAATTAGACTTTAGGAAGGGTTTTGTTTCATTAATTAGACTTTAGGAAGAGTTTCATTTTATTAATTAGACTTTAGGAATGTTTTTATTTCATTAATCAGACTTTAGGACGATTTTATTTAATTAATTAGACTTTAGGAAGGGTTTCATTTTATTAATTAGACTTTAGGAAAGTTTCCATTTCATTAATTAGACTTTAGGAAGGTTTTTATTTCATTATTTAGACTTTAGGAAGTTTTATAAGACTTACTTTGAACATGTATGTTGTGCCCCAAAGGAACACTATTAACTTAATTAGAAAGCTCACACAGATTCATGTTCACTGGGATTTCTGGGTTCCAGTAACACAAGCCTGTTTAATTCTAAGGAATAAAGAAAAATGTCAAAAGTAACACAAATGCTTGGAGTAAAAAACATGGGCCTTTTAATGCTCTGCTTGAGGGAACTGTCACTGAGGAACGCAACCCCTATTAATAGCCTAATCTTCACAAGGCACCACTATGCTGAACTGATATCGGCGGAGCAGAACTATGACGAGTTGGACACTGTGAAGGTTGTGAAAAGGAGAAGACTGGAGGAGAATGAAGATGTGTGTCAAAGTTCCTCTTCACATAACAACAGATCAGGTACTGTGTAAAAGTCTTATGACCAGTATGCTAACACAAAGAGACAGGAGGGAGTTTACTTTAGCTGTCACTCAGTTGTTCCACCTCAGCACATGCAGACGCACTGGAACATGTGATGTCCCTTGAAGGCGAAGAGGAGATAATAAACAGTGCTGCAGGTAGTTCGTCCTGGTGTGTCTGCACTCTAAAACAGAGTCAGCCGCATTCCTTTCAACTGTCAGACCGTTTACAACTTACGCAATGGATTTCACACCAGCCATTAGTACATACGGGAAATGGGTCAGGCTCTGCAGATGAAGAGCGTGGTTGTCTCTTGTTTTGGTGAGATCATTACTAATATGATGGGCTCTGCTCTTATTTGCTGGTTGACAGCGAGACACAGTGGTTATCACACTGAAGCAACATGACAAACCTGCGTGTAAATAAACTCGGTCCTTATTGCTACTATTTAGTTAGCTATGCCAGTTACTCAGAGCTTGCTAGTAGCTGAAGTTACCTGTACTAGCTGCTTGCGTTCGATCTCAAGTCAAGTGGGTTTTATTGTCATTTCAGCTACATACAGAGTACACAGTGAAACGAAACAACGTTCCTCCAGGACCAGGTGCAACATAGACAGTGCATACAAGACACAAGTGCAACACGAACAAACAAGTGCGGACAGACAACACAACACAACACAGTACAGACAGAGAATAAATAAATAATTGCTGGTAGTGTGCAAATTGTGCAATGTGTAATAAATAGAGTCCAGTGAGGTAGTAAAGTTATCAGTGCAATGCTTTGTGCAAGAATGCTTCCCCTTTTTTATCTGGGGTAAATGGGGTTGGAGAGAGAGAGAGAGTGAGTGAGAGTTGAATGTTCAGTTGAATGTTTCACGAAGCTGCTTGATAGTGTCCAAGGTTTAGGGAAACTGTCTGGAGTGAATGTGCAGAGTGAACTAACTCTGAATGAAAGTTGTCCAGTATTTTGTTAAATAGGGGTGTAAGAAAATATCGGAATATCGAGATATTATGTTTGGTGATACTGTATCGATTCTTAAGAACACGGTATCGATGCACAGATTCCTGCCAGACAGTGAATCATTGTGTGTTGTGTTTAAACCTCTGACCACTAGATGGCAGTGTTGTAATCAATTTTCAACTCCACTCCAACATTAACAAGCAGCACAAGGGCGCAATTCTATTGTAAGCATTGATAAACCTGTTCATATAGTAGTGTGTTTTAATAGTAGGATTTGAAAAATCACAATATATCACTTTGCTTGTAGTTTTTATTGGTTTGCAAAGTTTCCGTTTCATCTTTATTAGTGCTAATGTTGTTACAAGCTGAGTGTTTAAACTGAAACAAAGTACTAGTTTAGAAAGCCAACTTTGTTTTTTGGAATGGGTATGAAAAGTGCCTACATCGCCTTCGCAGCCTGGAAAGATAGATTTCTTGAAATAGTTCACCTACAGCTGAAATAGTCCTCCTATAGATGTTGCTCCTTTGTCATATGTACATTTTTCACCAGAGCTTCTCCATAACAGTTGATGATATGTTAGTTCTGTGTATCTGACTCTCCTTTTTCAACCATGCCAGTGTAAGTACAGTTCCATTCTATGGCACCTTTACAGAAGTAGTTCAATGTAAAATCACATTTACACAATTATTCCATTATTCCACACGTACTTGTTCACCTTAAACATGTTTAGATCTACAAAGCTATACAAAGTGACAGACTTTGATTAACTGTTAGGTACATTAGCTTCTTAGCTCCAAAAACAAACATCAGACCCCAGCCATGTTTTGCCTGATTAACTATATTTACATTGAGAGAAAAATTGTGCAAATGAGATCTTTTTTAACTCGAGCTATACCGTTAATATGATCCCACCTACAACAGTTTGTCTAACATTGCTTTTCACAGACGCTCCTGAGCTGAAGATGCTTTGCGGAGCTGACGTGCTGGAGTCCTTTGGCGTGCCCAACCTCTGGAAGCCGGAGGACATCGCGGAGCTCGTGGGCTGCTTCGGCCTGGTGTGTATCACCAGGAGCGGCTCTGATGCTGAGAAGTTTATCTACCAATCGGACGTGCTGTATGAGCACCGCAAGAACATCCACATCGTCAGGGAGTGGGTGTCCAATGATGTCTCAGCCACTCACGTAAGACGGGCACTGCGCAGGAGTCGGAGCGTACGCTACCTGCTTCCTGACCGCGTGGTGGACTACATCCAGGATCAGCGCCTGTACAGCTCGGAAAGTGAGAAGAAGAACACTGATGTCATCCTCGCTCCTCTCCAGAGGTACACCAAGAATACAGACTGAGCTCTGAGGGCTCTGCGGATGTGGGTCAGAAACCACTCAGTGTACGAGTGGAGGTGCTATTGAGCTTTCAAACACAAACCCTGCAGTAAATAGCCAGCATGCTTTATCTAGAGGGTTGTTTCTCAGGCTGCGTCCAAAACTGGATACTACCATACTGACCGGTATGAAATGCCATCAGTGGTGCAATCTAGAACTAAACAATTTGGGGAAAAAACTGTGATTATAAATAAATTCTGTACAAATTTACTGGCAAAAGAACATTACATTGTTGTTTATTTTTAATGTGCAAGACTGCCATTTCACAAGCTCTGTGTTATGAGGTACACTGACTTAAAACATTTTGAATAATGTTGGATGTAATTAAACTTGCAGCTCTATCAGTCTCAAGTTACAATAGATATCGTCGTAGTTCAATGAAAAACATGTATCTACATTTTTGTTCGATTTTGGGTTTTCTACATAATTTGAACACGCCAGTGGTCGTTTACGTTGCGTGAAAATGTCATGATGAATGGACCTATAGAAGTGCTCCAAAATAGCTTGGAAAAAATTCTGGTTCCATTGACTTGTATTGAAAGTAAAGTATGTGTTTGTTCTGTCCTGTAAAGTTGCAATTTTGGAGATACTTGTTTTTCATTGGACAGCGACGATATACAACTATGATCTCGCAGCTCTACATCCGTAGTATGTAAAAATACATATTATTGTTTTGAAAGTGAAGCTGAGTAACCTAGACTCATATCCTATGTTTTTTTTATTTGTACTTTAGATTTATTTTCCCATAAGACCCACTTTATGTGCCTTTGGTACATGAAAACAGTCCTTATTTATTTTTACCTGAACACTTTCCTTTCTAGTTCCATTTTTTTACTGTGCCTTTTGTACTGATGTATGTAAATTCCCTTAGTTCTGATCTGACACACTCTTTATAGCGTCAGTGTGAATGGGCGGAGTTAAACTGCTGTAGCCTAACAGGCGGTTATAAAATCTTGCATCTCCATTTTTGTTTACTTTTTTTGTTTTTCAGTTTTGGACTTAATTAAAAAAAACGATTGAGCTGTACATTGTGTGTGAATTTCAACATTAATGGACCACAAGAAATGGCCAAAATTACTTGGGGGAGAGAGTCAGTGGTTCCACTCACTTGTAGTCAAAGTAAGTAAATGAATAATTTTGTAGCTAGGTGGTTTTGTTCCAATAAGCAGTGATATGTAAACGTGTTGGTGAATTCAAAACAGCCTGTTTTGGCCTCCTGCAACAGTAGGATTTAAAACTTGCCCAATGTTTGGACTTTTAAAGGAACAGTTGACTTAAAATTTTCACATTTACAAATTTGCCCCATATCACAAATGTAGATAATCTTTCAAAGTCTGAAGTTTGCATATGTATGTGTTGCACTGGATCCACTGTCTCTGTCTTTTAGCTACTTTAACCTTCTTAGTCCAGTACAGAACTAAACAAGCAAAACTTTAGACACCACATTTGTAGCCTGTCGACTGCATTTGCTATAAAACCCGTAAAAAAAATGTTATTTTGCAGGAAACTGTTCCTCAAAAGCAAAGCTCCGGCACTGCCCATGGACTTCTGTAAGTGTTCAATAAGTTTGAAACTGAATAGTTTTTAGTCTAGAAATTATTGCGTATCTGCTACTCATACAGCATACTCATAACTAATTAGTTAAAATATGGTCCCTGTGCAAATAAGAATGAGTATCTGTTCAACTTTCAATGTAAGTCAATGGAACCAGAATTTTCCACACAGTTTAAAGGGCCCCTGCGTCGTTCAAGTACATGTCTTTCTTTGGACAGCAGTGATGTGTAAAAATACTTATTTGAAATACTCATCTTTCTTTGAGAAATGTCTCCTCAGTTTAGATAAAGTTTAGCTTCTGTTTTGCACTACAGCAGGGTTCTGGTGTGGCTGTGATGAGTTTAGCTGACAGGGACGACTGGTTGGTTGAGAGCTGCATTTAATAATTAAAAATTAAATATTTTTTTAAAGACTTTTTTTGCCAATTGATTTCTAGTATGTTGATTCTTTTACTCTTTCATTTTGAAGAATATTGCTGCCAATTTGTGGTAGAAGGATATTTTTGAGAAGGATATTACTGGGGAATCTTGAAAATGTGATGAACTGTCAATGCTTTGGTGTTCTTTGCTGTTTATTATGGGGAATTAAAAATAAGTGAAGTTCACGCTGTGTCAAGCTGTCTTTGCCTCTTTAAGTTGTTATCTTTAACATGGTCTCACTGCATGGTTTTCATGGTCTTCACTCATTTGCATGCAGAGATATGTGCGAGAGTTGAGTGCATAATGTTTTTTTGTTCTCTGACAGCAAGAACACTCAGTAGGACACAGTCTTCAGGCGAGTCTTTGAGCAGGAGAGAATTTGCTCTGGTATGCTGGGGTGAAAAGGTTGCTTATGTAAAAAGACTTACATAAAAAGATTTGTGTTGTTTAATCAAGCTCGCTGATCTCGCACATTTGAAAGTGATTAACAGGTGATCAGAAATCCCTTCAGCCTCATTTGATCCATGAAGGATTTTTAATTTGGCCCCCTTCCTCTTTGTATTTATGCAAATTATGATTTTTTTCATTTACCTCCAAAGTTCGCACTTAGGATAATTATATTATGCACCGTTCTCCTCCAGGGCGCGACCAAGATTTAAAACAAAACAACCACATAACCTAGTTTTGAGACTGATGTTACGAATATTGAGGAAATAGAAATAGCTTTTTAATGGTAATGTCTCCTGACTTGACACCTGACAGGATCATGTGACTTCCTGATGAATACAGTAGGGAAAATTATACCACAGAGGGTGATTCACTTCACCTTGACTGATCGCATAGGCTGATAATGGTAAAGGCCACAATAACGCCTGTTCATAGCTTCTGACGGAAAAATTCTTTCACAGTGAAAAGACTTGTCTTTTCGAGTTTCCTGGGCGTCTGCTTTTGAGTGGATTCCCCTGTCATGCCCCTTTGGACTGACGTTTTCTATAAGCTGGTGACGTTTTTCCAAATAAACAACAGATATTTTTATCCACATCTATTTCAGTCCCACTAACAATGAGATGTGAACGATATGCAGAAAGTATAATGTATCAAGTAATTTTCATGATAAATGATGTGCATGTTTTCAGACATCTGATCAAAACAGAGAACCAGTAGTGCTACATTTTATAAATACTATCAAAAACTGAGAATACAATATTCAACATTTGGAATATGGTTAAAAGCATGCCGTTGGTTAGTATTTAAGTACTCAAGTGCTGACGATTTTCATAGTATGTTCAGAAAAATATATTGTATTATGCATAATTTCTCATAATAATCATATTGTCATAATGCCCAGAAGGCTTACAATACAAAGTCACTCATTCTTCACATAAAAGCACACAAGAATAATCATCAGCATCAGTTATCTTAATTACATTCATAACTAGCATATTACTATATTAACTCTGAATGCAAGTGTTTTATAATTGAAGAGTTCCATTTCAAAATGCTGTACATCCATTAGTAACAATATCTGTTGAAACATTAAAAAGAATAGTAGCAAATGTATAATAGAGAAACATTATTATTTCTCTAATTAACCAGTTTTAGTCATAAGCATTGATATTTCTTGTGTATCTTAGGCCAATTCCCAACAACATACATGATGGAAAGTACCATTCAAAAGTTAATTCTCCTGCCACATTAACAATGTTTGTTATTTTCTGTACACTAATAACATATTCAGTGTGGATTTAAATATGGAACTATTTGCCAAATGGTATTTTTTTTTACTGTTTTATTAAATAATTTCACTGAACAAGCAGTTATTATATGATCAGTGAAAAATAATACATTATGATTATTCATTTATATATATATATATACCTTAAATCTAAATGCTATATTATATTTAACTTTATCTTTTTATTTTTATTTACAGCTCCCTGAAGCCTGTGAAGTTGTACAAGACTAACATATCGGTACAACATAGCAGTATAACATACAGTATACAAGCACATTATAGTTTAGACCATGTCCTGTCAGTTATTTCTAAGGAAGCAACAATGGCATTACTTTAACTGTGATTTTAATAAATATTGAATGCTGTATTTTAAAAGACAGTGCTGCAGCGTGTTTATCACATTGTGGCTTTTATGAGCTTGTAGAACTGCTGCAGAGTTATTGTGGCCGTTTAGGGTGTGTGCAGTCTGACTGTCACCACACAAAGCCTGACATGTTTGTGTGTGTAGTAAATCAAAGGTATGTCTCAGCACCTGTTTGCACAGGTTGTCGTGCGACTCCGCCCCCGTCTCTGCGGAGCGTCTCTGTTTAAAGCCTGAGCGCTCTGCCTGTTTCTCACACTCGCACTGGGTTTGACTCTGTCTGTACTGCTGCTCCACTCACACTTACCTGAAAACACCTGACAACATGCCTGCCAGCCTCTGTGGGACATGGGACATCCTCAGCAACGTCAACTTGGAGGGATACATGATTGCTCTGGGTAAGTGTGCATCTAATGGCAAATTATTTCTTCACTTAATGATACAATATTAATAATATTAACAATTATTTGACATTACATAATAATGTATTACTTAAATGTGATATAATACTAACACCGCTGGTCGAATGGCATGTTTTTCATATTATAAGTTCACTCATCCTCTACAGGGAACCAAATATGGAATTTGACTAGTGGTGTTATTATCATGTAATATTAAAATGATATATTACTATACAATATAATTGTTAATATTATTTATATTGAGCTAAATATTCATATTTATAAACATATTCTAACTAATCCTCTAAAGGGAACACACTTCTGCACTTTTTAATGCACAATTGTTCTCTGTTTAATAAATTTTACACAGTCGCACAGCAACTTAGTAAACCAACACAATGCACTTTGATGAGGAGTGCATATATTAGAAATGAAATGCTGATTTAGGAGTAATTACTCTATTAATAAGTCAGAATAAGTGAGTTAAACTGTGTAATCTATTGATGTTGTAGTAAAGTGAGCGCTTATTTGTCCTTGTGTCTCCTGCAGGGATCGGCTTGTCCACTCGGAAGTTTGCTCTGAAGCTAAAGCAGCGCAAAGTGATCGAGCAGGTCGGCGACGCTTATGTGGTTAAAACTCTCAGCACCTTCAGAAACTACGTCTTCTCCTTCCGGATTAATGAGGAGTTTGATGAATACACCAAAGGGCTGGATGAAAGGCACTGCAAGGTAATCCACTCGGATTGCTCTTTAAAGGGGGATTCCACCAGTTTGATCAAATAGCTGCCTAATTAATTGTTTTGGAAAGGCATTCAGCGTGGTTTGATGTGAAATGCTCCTTTCTAGAGAACCAGTGAGCCATCTCTCTAAGTGGAACATGCAGAAATTTAAAAGCATGGTGGAGTTACCCTTTAAGATAAGAACTAATTGGTGCTACTGGAAAGGTTACAGTTTGTCATTTGAGATCAGTTCTTAAGTGGTAGAGAATTTATAGTGGTTTAAAGTAACAGGATACCTTTACTTGTGTTATTATTTCTGTTTAATTGTATTTCAATTCAAGTAAAGATACATTTTTGCTTCTATAGATTTGGATGGAAACACTGATTTACATTAAAAAACCCACAAAGTGTAGAAATAAATGAAAAAATAAAATAAATCCAAAATAATTCAGCACAAATTTAATGAGCTGCTCTGTAGTAGCAAGGCCTGCTTTTAATACTGTTGTGTCTGCACGTTGTTAATTGTAACAGATTACATTCACTGGTCGTTTCACTTTCACAGCTTAAGTCAATGTCACTAGAGTCGATTTCAATAGGTTGTTAAATAGAAATAGAATAGTAATCGCAATTATACAATCATATTGTTACAGTTATTTGTATATACATTTAAGTGTAAATTCTTAGAGTAAGTTTCTATTAATCAGAGGTGTCAAGTAATGAAGTACAAATACTTCGTTACCTTACTTAAGTAGAAATTTTGGTTATTTATACTTTACTGGAGTAATTATTTTTCAGCCGACTTTTTACTTCTACTCCTTACATTTACACTTCATTATCAGTACTTTCTACTCCTTACATTACATTTACACTCCATTATCAGTACTTTCTACTCCTTACATTTACACTCCATTATCAGTACTTTCTACTCCTTACATTTACACTCCATTATCAGTACTTTCTACTCCTTACATTTACACTCCATTATCAGTACTTTCTACTCCTTACATTTACACTCCATAATCAGTACTTTCTACTCCTTACATTTACACTCCATTATCAGTACTTTCTACTCCTTACATTTACACTCCATTATCAGTACTTTCTACTCCTTACATTTACACTCCATTATCAGTACTTTCTACTCCTTACATTTACACTCCATTATCAGTACTTTCTACTCCTTACATTTACACTCCATTATCAGTACTTTCTACTCCTTACATTTACACTCCATTATCAGTACTTTCTACTCCTTACATTTACACTCCATTATCAGTACTTTCTACTCCTTACACTTTAAACATAGCCTTGTTACTCCTATTTCATTTACAGCTTGTTTTCATTCATGTACATTTACATTCCAGTAAAGATTATTGATAACATGCCTTTGAAGTTTGACTTTTTGTAACATTATAATACTTATAGACAACTAGTCATCATATCTTCTGCTCCATGAAACACATGTTAATGCTCATTAGTACACAGATATGCTTCTTTAATATATTTACATTGTACTAAAATACATTCATCATCAATGGGTGTATATGAGGCTGAAACAGGAAGCCTAGCTCATCCCAAATTTATCAACATTAACATTTTAATATAACATTATAGTCATTATGGCTTTTAGAAGAATTTAGTTTTTGGGGAGGTGGGCTAGTGCACTATAGACCCCTGTGGTGCGGCCTAAGCTTTTGTCCATAATGGCATTTTTTTCTCTTACATTACTTTTACTTTTATACTTTAAGTAGTTTTGAAAACTTTTACAGAAGTATTTTTAAACCCTAGTATCTATACGTCTACTGGAGTAATGAATTTAAATACTTTAGACCTTTGCTATTGCACTTCTAAATTCTATACCGGAACTAAAGGTTTAGGTTACTACTAATCAGAGTACTTGTAGTAGTATTAGAGTATTAGAGTACTTGGTTAATCATAGAATCACACCTGAAGTCCTGCACTTGGAATGACAGCTAACAGAATGCTTTCTCCGTCTCTGTGCAGTCTCTGGTGACGTGGGAGGGGAACAGGATGGCGTGCACTCAGAAGGGGGAGAAGAAGAACCGAGGCTGGGTTCACTGGATTGAGGATGATAAGCTGCACCTGGTAAGAAGAATATCATTTCTGGTAGTGAATTCAATAAACTGGAGAAAACTAAAGCCAGAGGCAGCTGTTCTCTGATGTAAAATCAATAAGACTTCCAATATTTACAGCTAGTGCTACACTACGAATGACCTGCATTCTGTATAGTAATAATCATATAACAACACTGGCTTTATAAAATTGGGCCAAGTTTGCAGACATGGACTAAAAGGCTAGTCTTAGATTAAATGGTAATACCAGTGTATTGTTATCATCAGTTTAGTCTAGAATTGGGCTTAATCTGGTCTTTTGTCTACAAACATCAAAGGAATCAAGCTGGTTGCTAAGCATCAGAGCAGATCTGATCTTTTTTTTTTTTTTTTAAAAGAATTCACTCATGAAAATACTCTTTTTCTTACAGGAGCTGTACTGCGAAGGCCAAATCTGCAAGCAAGTCTTCAAACGAGTCGCTTAAAGAGAAACAAGAGTTTGTAAGAAGAACAGCGTTGAGCTATTACAGCACAGGGAATGGAGGGGCCTCGAGCTCTCAAGCTGAGCCTTTGTTATAAGATGCAGTGCACATGACAGACGCTGGCGCTAGAGGGCCACTATGCAGGTTTTAGTGTTTCCTTCCCGTAACACGCCAACTCATTAGCTAATTCAAACCCTGTCTGAGCAGTACCAGGTGTGCTGGAACAGAGAAAACACAATACAATGTGAGGTGCTTAGATATGTAGATAAGCTCCTTGTCCTTTAGCTGTGGAGCCACTAGAGGGAGACATAATATTTAAAATAGACATTTTGAGTCCTACCATAATGGTACACATTAGGCATCAACTGGTGCTGGTTGTTTGTTATTTTCTTTCTTTATTTATTATTGTTATTATAATTATTATTTTTTTTACACTTTTATTAATTTTATTAATATTATGTATTTCCTGATTACATGCTCATCTAAAATGAGCACATGGGTAGGCTCTGAACATTTTCCTTCTTCATGCAATGTTGCTTTTGAATGTAAATGGCAGTTTACTCTGACATGAAAACTGCCAGAAAAGTATTTCATTTATGTATTATGAAGGAAAATGTACGTGTCATGAATGTTTAAAACCTGCCAAGTAGACCAGTTTCACTGACTATGAGAAAAATTGCAATAAAAACAATCAAAACCAAAATTCACAGCTTTTAGTGCTCATCACTCCAGCCCGTGTGGGTACTAAGCTCCAACATGACCTGTTTTAGATTTGTGATGTCACATATGACACATCGACATATCACCACCTACTCAGCCTGGACTGAAGTTATAAGAAATGTTTCCACCTGAACTGTTTTTTGGATAAGGCAGGACACACAGCAGCCAATCAGAACAGAGGCAATTTACATAAATCAGCCTTAAAGGAACAGTACAGAAACGGTCTGTTTAATTCTGAGGGATATAGAGAGGCTGAAAAACGGTAAGTAAAAATAAAAACACACAATTATAATAAGTGGACCTAAAAATACAAGAATTGTGACATAAACCTACATTACAGCTAGTTTTTTGGTTTGATAAAACTTTACTGCTTAAGGAAAAAAAGAAAAGGATGTAAAAAATATAATGTGAAGAAATAAACATGGTGTTTGTGTGTCTTTTAAAAAATATTTGTAGTTTAAATACAGTGTACATATATTTGAGGTTTTGCTTCGACAGCTATATATATGTGTGTGTATATATATATATATATATATAATATATATATGAAACATTTATGGGGTTGCAGATGGAAGAACATACTTTTACTTTTATTGTAAGTCTTTCCTTTTTTCTTGTGCACAATTAAGTTTTTCTATGTGAACGCAGCATAACTGTGTGGGTGGTCCGTGTTCTTTATGTACTGACAATATCCATAGTATAAGTCAACTGTCATATAATGCATCATGTTAACTATCAAATATCATCATATTGCCCAACCCTGCATCTAAACCTTCCCAGCCGGCTCTGGGAGGAGCAGATCTGGGACAACACAGTGTTTCACACAGTGTCTGTAACTGTGGACTAACACTGACATGAGCCAGTTAAGATCTGGTCCACATCTATTAATCCCACTTACTTTACGGTGTGTGGGGCCAGATCAGCCGAGTACGGGGCCACAATAACACATCTTGCTACCTGGGTACTTTTGGCTTATTATTACTATTATTATTTTAGTTTAATATCCTTCTAATTAGAATCCTATGAGGCTGTACATGAGTATTATTATATCCAATTATCTGGATTATATTATAATTACTGTATGCTGTTTCCTCAATATGATCTACATGTGCTTTTTACAGTGTACTATTAAAAATGAGTTAGATATTTATTTCTAATTATTAATGTATTTACGCCACTCTGTTACACTCCTCCTCCTCCTCCTCCTCCTCCTCCTCCTCTTCGTCACTCTGCAGCAGCGCCCCCCGTCTGTCACGTGACCACAGAGCCAAAATGGCCGCGTTGGTGTTTTGACGAATAATACTTTTGTGTTTGTTTCATTCTTTTAAAGAAATCGGATTGAAATCGTGTTCGCCGGCTGGGAACGGAAACAAACCAGACGTCTGCTTAATGTTTTAACCCGCGCAGCTTCGGACCGACAATCAGGCGTTGTTGTTATTTTGCCGTATTGTTTTAAGACTATGCACTTTCGGTGTTTATAAGAGACACAGAGAGAGGAGGCTAGCTGGCAGGCTAGCGCGATTATTCAGCTAAAATAAAAAAGAGAATTAAGAGGAAAACGATGGAAGAGCTCAGCGCCGACGAGGTAAGAGTGTCGACGTGTTTGCGTACGCTTTTTCCATGTGTATTTCTTAACGCCACGGCAGAATTAGCTCTCAGCACCGTGTCGTTGTCCTCTCTTGTTCACCCGGAGCGGTACCTGCTTTCGGTTAGCAGTGCGCTAAGAAGAGGAGACAGCTGCGAGGTGTCAGAAAAACACTGCTCTACTCGCTGTTCGTCCGTTCTAGATATGTGTGTATGCTCTGTGTCGTTCGGACGAATAAACGTGTGGGGTCGAGGGAGTCGAATGAAGTGTGCTATGTCATCCCACCAGCTATTTAGCAGCCTGGTTAAGTGAAGCTCACCTACTGGTTGTTGCTACAAGCCCAGGTTAGCTAGCCTGGCTACGTTAGCTTCGTTGTTAGCCAGTCGAAAACATTACAGTGGTAAAATTTAAAACTCTGCAGCCTGACATGGCTTTTAAAAGGGCGACGCGTTTGTTGTCACCTTTGCTCCTTTTTACGTGGAGCCGTTATTGAGCGTGAAGCTGAAGAAAGACGTGGCTGAAGTTAGCTTGTTATTGGAATTCCCCGTTCCACCTTAAATGTGAATAATGTAACTGCTGCACCATTTAAGGTGGAAAAACTGGGAAATCCAATAACAAACTTCAAAAAGCAAGCGGTTGAGCCTTTCCAGCAAACTGATAGCGAGGTTGAGTTTTACGGTACCCCCTCTTTTACGTTGTGGTTAGTCATGTTAGCTACGTTGCCTAAAGAAGCCCATCTGTTTAAATGCTTAATGTCTCTCTGTGGAGAGGTTGCGATGTAAGAGCTAATTAAGTCCGTTTCAGGTTGTCAACACGTTTCTGAGTTGTTTTTCTCTTTATATCCTTTTTTCACGTTTGCTAAAAGATAATTCACTTACCGTAAGATAATGAAATCCTTCTTTTTGACCACTTTTCGGACTGGATATCTCTTATGTGTCTCTATCTGACAAGCTTGTTGGTGCTGTTTATGACTTCTTGTCTTAGATGAGTTTAGTTTAATCCTGTTGCTGCTCTTCCAGTTTCATTGCCTGGGCTTCATTTTGTTTAAGGTTAAGGACTACAAACAAAAGGGATTGAATTAAGGGTTGGAAATATGTCACAGTGCACAATATAATGTATAACATGCCTCACAGTAAGACAGACAGACAAAGAATAGTCACATCAACTGCTAGTGCTGGTCAGTGTGTGTGTATGTATATGTATATAAGGTGTATGTTACATTAAAATTGTATTGTGGAAATTTTTCCTGTTTAACTGAATTTGTTGCAATACAGTATAAACAAATACTGAGTAAAAATCATTGTATTTGTATTGGGGAAAAAAATGATTTTGGCCATACCTCTATCAAAAAAAAAAATTTTTTTTTGTTTTATTTCTTACTGAACTACCCCAAATACAGATAAACAGGCCTTCTCATGCTCTTGGAAATATGCAGCTTGTCACTATTTGGAAGGTACCAACAATATTTGAGTTATTCACAAGAAAAGCCTTTTGTGATGTGATAAATATCATCATACAAGCCCACTATAGTATAACATTAGAACCACCTCTTCAAATCTTTTGATATATCTACCCACCGTATCTGTTTTATCAGCTCTACTTGCCACATAGGAGCACTTTGTTGCTCAACAATTACAGACTGTAGTCCATTTGATTTGCTGCATACACTGTTTATCCCTTTATACCATGTTCTTTAATGGTCAGGACCCCAAACGGGACCATCACAAAGCAGGTATAATAAGGAAGGTGGATCATTTTCAGCACCACAGTGACACTGACATGTTGGTGGGGTGTTAGTGTGTGTGTGTTGCGCTGGTATTAGTGGATCAGACTCAACAGGCACTGCTGCTGGAGTGTTTAAACACCTCAGTGTAACTGCTGGACTGGGAACAGTCCACCAACCAGCAACATCCAGCCAACAGTGTCCTGAGGGCAGCAGCCTGTGACCACTGATGAAGGACTAGAGGAACACAAACTGTGCAGCAACAGATGAGCTATCGTCTCTGACTTTACATCTACTAGATGGAGTGTCCCATAGAGTGGACAGTGAGTGTGCGAAAGGACACAGTATTTAAAAACTCCTGTGTCTGAGCCACTCGTATCAGCACAACACACACTAAAACGCCACCATAGTATGTGCTTTGTGGTGGTCTTTTGAGGGTTCTGCTCATTGAAGAATAGGATGAAAGGGGGCTAACAAGTACGCAGAGTAACAGATGGACTACAGCCTGTAATTCTAGAACTACAAGGTGCCCCTGTATTGTAAAGGGAGCTGATAAACTGGACAATGTGTGCAAAAGTAGATAAAGAAAACCCAATTAAACAACAATCAAAACATTATCATTGGTGATTTATTTATTAAAGAAAATTATCCAATATTTTATATCGGTGAGTCGCAAAAGTCTGTGCTGTCACCTTTGCTGTCAGTGTCTGGTGTGACCCCCTTGTGCAGCAGTAACTAAAACTAATCATTTCCGGTAGCTGATAATCAGTCCTGCTTGTTGGATTGAAGACATTTTGGCCCATTCCTTCTTAAGAAACAGCTTTAACTCTGTCCTGGTGGATATTTATAGGTTTCCTCATATGAACTGATTTCTTCAGGTCCTGCCACAGCATTTCTATAGGATTAGGGTCAGGACTTTGACTTGGCTGTTCAAAAACATGAACTTTTATTCTTTACACATTCCTTGGCAGAATGACTTCTGTCTTTAGGGTCATTGTCTTGCTGCATGACTTACATTCTCTAGAGATTCAGTTCACAGACTTCCTGACATGATGTCCTGACATCTTCCCTTAAAATTCAGAATTGATTGGCAAGCTATCCTGGCCTAGATGCAGCAAAATAAGCCCAACCCACCATACTACCCCCGCCATGTTTCACAGACGAGGTCCTTTAGAGGGTTTCCTCTCTCCCGACTAAGGCTAAACCAATAAGCTTTGCTCTCATCTGTCCACAAAACATTTTCCAGTAGCTTTCTGGCTTATCCTCATTATCTTTATCACTGTGGAGAGCAGTCCATCCAGCTGCTGTGAGAGAGGCCTTTATTTGCTCAGAAGTTAACCTGTGTTTCTTTGTGACCTTACACGCCTTGTTCTTGGAGTGATCTTTGTTGGTTTACACTTTAGGAGAGGGTCTTGGAATTTAGTTTGTACACAGCCTGTCTGACTGTGGATTGGTGGAGTTCAGACTCTTAACAGGTTGTTTTGAAACCCTTTTCCAGCCTGATGAGCATCAGCAATTTGTTTTTCGAGGTCCTCAGAAAGCTCCTTTGTTTGTGCCATGATATACTTCCTCAAACATGTTATATCTGTCCTTGATAGATTCCTTTAAACACAACACTATGGCCACTCACGCTTGGATTTTTGTCCTATTGATTGAAAACACCTGAGCTTCACATACTTTTACTGCTCAAATTTAGAATACCGGATTACTTTCCTCAGTAAATAAATTACCATGTATAATATTTTTGTCCCTTTATGTTTAATTGGGTTCTCTTTATATACTTATGTTTTAGGCCATATTGGTACATACATAGAAAAAATCCTAGTGGTTTCACAAACTCTGAAAACAATTAGCACATTTACTGTGACACTGCAGTCACTGAGGGGAAACTGTCGGGGTGGCGTAAAAGGGGGCAAATGTATCTCACAATGTAGACATTGTCATGTTGGCTTTGCTTTTCAGATGCATAACCTTCACACCTGACCTCCCCTCAGTTCAGAACCCAGTTAAAGCCTATGTGCATCTGTGTTGAATGCAAAAACAATATCTCCACTTTTAGCTTAGAGCTGGCAGGAAAAAGAAAATCGTTGCGCGTGGAGATCAGAATTATGATAATCTGACCTACAGTACAGGTTTAAGACTTGTTTACAAGCTGCTTTACTTTTGTGTGACTACTCTCTGTAGCTGGAAACTTGTTGTATTCTTTTTGTATTTGAAGTTACTGGTTGAGGTTTGACAATTCAGATCCATCTCTAAACTTCAACCACAATATCTGTTGCTGTTATAAAAATGCTAATGGTGGGCTAATCGCTTGATACAGAGTTTTTGCTGTGCGGTAGACTGAATCAGGACAAGGCTAAATTAGCCTGTCATGCATTCATCTTCTTGGCATTTCACTGTCAGCCTTTACCAGCGAGGCTGAGGTCCTTGTTTTACCTTCAGTGCCTGTCATGACTCACTGGAGTGTGCAGTGATCCTCCTGTAGCGTTTCATTGCTGGACACTAACAGATGAGTGATGATGCTTTGAAATGTGTTGAGAATGAGAAGCCTACCATGTTTTAGATTTTGTTTTTTGTTTATTTAACATCACACAGGATTTTCCTCTGGGCTGATGTATTTCAGCTTTAATGCTCTCATTGGTTTAATCCCTTAGTTTGTATGCTTAGAGTGATCTGCTCTTGCAAATGAAGATGTCAGCTATTGTAGCGATGCACTTTTAGGGAGATTGTGGGCCGATTCCAATATCAAGTATTTTTCGTATACATGGATGGCAACACCGATGCATATTAAATTTAGAATGCATTATAAAATGTTGACTTTGGGACTAGATCCAACTTGCTTAGCGTTACAGGGAAAGGTTCTATTTATATGTAGAGGCTTACAAGTGCTGTGACATTTAATGGAATGCAGGTATTTTAGCGCAGGAGCCCAGCATCACCTAAACATCCTGGCCTCCAGGGTTCAAAAACAATATCATCTAAGATTGCTTTGAAATGCTGATCAAATCAATCAATGCAAATCAATGATTTTCACAGTTATCTACAGATACTAACATGGTTCCATGTAGGATGTTATGATAAATGAATATCTTTTCTGAACATATTTGGTCTGTCTCAAAACATAGTGAGTGTCTACATAGACAGCATTTTATGTCATAGTATGTGCTCCCGACATGTAGACTGTCCCAACTCTTAGATACCTTAAACATGCTGTCTGCTGAGGAGCCTTATTTAGATCTGATTTTAAGGAAGCATCGAACGCTTCCTCAGCCGCTAAGACAATCCCATGATGCAACACAGGCAAATCTACGAGCAGTGAAGTGGTTTTTAAATGTAAGTTTAGCCATTAGCATTTATTCTAGCGGATTTTTAAGCCTCTGGCTATTGTTTTGGATGCTGTGGTGGGCGGGAACAAGCCGTGACGCAGTTCTCAGTAATCTGTTTTATGAGGAGAGATGTCAGAGAGATGTCAGCTGGGTATCGCCACTGATTTCCCGGATCGATTCGATCCTGATTCACAAGGTTCAATTTGATTTCCGATTCGATTCAGTTCAATATCGATTAATTTAGGGATATTTTAGTTATATGTAACATAATAATATGTTTTGTTTGATTATGAAAAGAAATTTTGAGAACTAATGTGGTAAATGTACAAGGAACACCTAGCATTACTAAAATCATTAGTCTTTATATGTTTATATTCACCGTCATGGTTTCTGAATCCAAAATGTAGCCAGACATCTGCTTTCAAGTTCTGGGGCGCCTTCACTTGTGCTCCAGCCATGCTTTATCCTGCTAAACATGTGCGCCCCCAGCCAGATCCCGTTGCGTGAAAAACAACGCTGATCACGCGAGACTTGGTGGAGGAGGTGGGGCAGGCAGGGGGCCTGGAATGCTAATTTTAAAGGTCGATCTCAGGTTTAAAAATCGATTTTTTTTAAACACACCTCTAGACAGAACGTTGCCTACTTAAACAGCTGCCTACCTAGACAGTGCCTACTTAGACACTCACTAGGCTTTAAGACACACCAGCTGTGTACTTCATCAATACTTAAAGCTGCATCTTTCATTACAAAGAGATCATTTGAACTGTTTTGTTGGATTTAGTTCAAAAGTGATTTATCCTCAAAGTTTTTTCAGTGGTATATTTGAATTGTGGCACTACTGGTTCTTCTAGCCTCTTCCAATATATCATGTATTGTAATACTCACGTATCGGAAGTATAAAACCTTGGAGTATTGTGATACAGTATATCATATCGTCCACCTATAATTGCAGAGTCACTGTACATGCTGATTTCTGATTTTGAAGGAGTGCTTAATTGCTCAGTTGCACTTCCCTGTTCCAGATTCGGAGAAGGCGACTGGCCCGGTTAGCCGGAGGTCCGACGTCCCAGCCTACTACCCCTCTGAGCACCCCACTGACGTCCCCACAGAGAGAGACCCCTCCAGGTCCACTGCCAGGGCCCTCGGGGGCCTCTCCACAGCCTTTGCCACCAGCACCATCCCACACTTTGGGCCTCAATACCCAAAATGTCACCCCTGCCACTTCTCCAATGGGGGCTTCAGGTAAGAGTACTGTTGTGGTATCGTTCCCTCATATCAGCTGCAGCAGTGTTTGAAGGTTTCCTGCCTGTAACGTTGTAGAAGTCTTTGTACTTTGTACTGAAGAACAGCCCATTTATGTGTCCTGCATGTGTGAAGCTTTTTCCTCTCACTTTCTTTTTAAAACCGAAAGCGAGCAGATTATTTATCTTCAAACGCTGCCTGTCACTGTGGTGGTACGTCCTCAGCCCTAAACAGAGCTTTTAAAAGCTGCTGTTCTGGTCTCACCGCTTATAGGCAAGCATTTATTGACTCAGATTAAATGAAGTGTCATGTATTGTGCGTCTTTAAATCACTGAGCGTGTATATAATCAGTCATAATTAGTGAGGGTAGCGATGCATTAGATGAAACAATAATTATTCAGTTATATTTCAAAAGGACAAGTGCGTGTATCCTCTAAAATACCTTCTCGTTTTAGGGGTTTTTGATATATAAGCAAGTTTGTGTGCTGCATTTTGCTTAAGTGTGTTTGTGCTAGTCCCTAGGAAAGTGCATAGTCATGCTGGCAGTCTCTCAGTACCTTAGCCTTGGCAAGGGTTCATCCTAGGACTTGTAGGTGAGCCAGACTGATAGTTCACTCTCGCTCTCAGATTTACAGAGTGCCTTACCGCCCATAGGGAATACAGGCTGTTGATTACAAGTACGCTCCCTGTCATGTAGGTTATGACCTAGTTGTCTTAAGAGTGTTTGCATATCCCGTCTGATTACCGCTGTAGTCTTGTGACTGCTGTTACAAGTATAGAACGTTACAGGCTCCAACCTCAGCCCATTTATTTTTAGAGATAAAATCCATTTTATTTTTTTGCTTTACTCTCGATGTCAGCACATCGCACAAGTGACCTAAACGAGCTGAACCTGTTTTCTATTTTTACTTTTCTTTTTTTCCTCTTTAAGATCCTCCATGTCCTTTATTGTGACACAAAGCCTCCAGTGGTCTGTATTTCAGGGAATCAGGAATTTTGGGGGGTGCGCTCCAGCTTTTGTAAAATGACCTTTTTTGTGTTGTCATCAGTATCAGTAGGAGCAGGCTGCTATTGTGGCTGCCATTCAGCACACCTGATTCAGAGCTCCACATGAAAGTGCAGTTTTAGCAAAAGTGCAAGGCTGCAATGTATTGCAGCTTTTTTTTTTCTTTTTTCTAGAACCTACAGTGATGGGCTGTGTTCCAAAGCATCTGCCCTTTGTGCTATTACTGTACGCTGCTGTCTTGCTATTTCTAGATGGGCATTTTGACAGGTGTTGCAAGTAAGAATTGTTCAGTGCTTAACACCTATTTACACTGAGCTGGCAGTATATGGTGTACACCTACTCATTTTTTAATTTATTATTATTATTTTATTTTATTTTTTTAAAAACCCGCTCTGGTACGTTTTGAAGGTGTACAGCTCTGACTCTCATCCGACTCTTGCTCATCACACTTTCATTCATGCTGTACCTTGTTGAAGAATAGTACCAGCACACAGCTCCCACTAACATGCCACTACTCTTGTGGTGTCACTACAGTCCTGAGGATGCTACCCCATGAAGTAATATGTCAGCGGTGGTCCTACAATAGTCATTTTCTTTTTATTTATGGGATAGATTGTAGCTGAGTAATGGTGCATAAACAAATTTAGACAAAGCAGCATCTTTTGCAGAACGAACACCTTCACATCAGTGACATCATCACAGTTCAGATCTGGTTTTGTATGACATGAGAGTCTTAGGGTGTTTTCACACCAGCACTAGTTAGTCCGGATAAAACGGGCTCTGGTTCGTTTGCACTCTTGGAGTGGTTAGTTTTGGCAGGTGTGAAAACAATAATTGCACTCGGGTGCGGACCAAAACAACCGCACCGAGACCCTCGAGAGGAGGTCGTCTCGGTCCGGTTCCAAACGAACTGTTCGTTTGTGGTGAGAACGTGAGCCGACCTTAATCCGGCCCAAGTTTTAAATGTATTTCTCAAGTTTGAGCTAAAACAGCTCTTGTAGCCAGGTGTGCTTTGCATTATTTGATCCAGCAGATGGCGTAAACAGAGAACTGGATAACTGTAGCAGCTAACAGGGCGAGGACGATGAAGCGAGGTCTCATGAGGTACGAGGGACGTTGTCTAGGGACTTAATATTGGAAGTGAATTCGGCATTCAGCAGGTTTACTTCACTTTAGTATATTGCCCGAATTATTATTATTATTATTATTATTACAGCTATGAAAAGATGCTGTCTATGCCGTTGCTCCGTGCCAAGCTGTACAAGAAATGTGCAACAGTTTGTGAAAACCGGATCTTCTCCCTGTGTTTACTTTCTTGCTCGCACGCCAGATAGCTCTGACCAATCAGAGGAGACAGTGTGCTCACGTGGTTTGTTGGGGCGCATTTTGGTGGGTTTAGGTTTTTACCTGTGTGAAAACAAACCAAACTGAGGAGGAAACGCTCCCAGTACACAAACTCATTAACTGATCCGGACCAGTGAAACGAACTACAGGTGTGAAAACATCCTTACAGAGCTTTAACCAAAAGCTTGCATTTTTTCCCCACCCAGCTGTTCACCATATTCGTTTGGTTTGGAAACCAAACTTGTATGTTTTTTTTTTTTTTTAATACTTTATTTTAGCTTATTTTGGTTGTATAATTAGTTCAAACAAACAAAAAATATACATATCAGACAATCTAACCCAACCCCCTCCTATCAAGCACATTAAAAAAAATAAAAATAAAACCAACAGAATAATATTGTGATAATAATAATAATAATAATAATAATAATAAATATAACAACAACAGTGACAGTAACATCAGCAGTAGCAGCATTGAAGAAGGAACCAAATTGTATGTTGACACTCGTTGTCTGGACAAGGTTGTTAAATCTCTACCAAAGAGAGGATCTTGTTTTATTTGCACAGTCATTCATTCATTGGCAGACAACATGTATAATCTTTCCACGTTAAAGTGTTTGTGTGGTTAATTAGTTGATATTCAGTAACATCAGTTAACTATGTAGATAACTAGAATTGCAGCTCAGTGTTTGTTTTCAGTGAAGCTTGAATTCATGGGAAGTATTTTATTTTATTTATGGGACATAACCAAAAAAATTTAGACCTTCCCAAACTGCACATTACAAATGGTTTCTGAAGACTTGTCAGACACGCTGTAGTCACTGGTTTCTCTGCTTTGCTCTTTGTTGCAGGGGTGGCTTACCGCAGCCAGAGCAGCGAAGGGGTCAGCTCTCTTTCCAGTTCCCCTTCCAACAGCCTTGAGACCCAGTCTCAGTCCTTGTCCCGCTCTCAGAGCATGGACATCGACACAGCTTCCTGCGAAAAGAGGTAAGACTTCATTTAGTCCAACATTAATGTCTGTCTTAACAGCTTTTAAAGAGTTCAGCTGTTTTCATTGCTGTCTCTTTCTGCCGTTGGTTTTCGGTGTTCATTTGTTTTTGGGACTCTACAGTGTGAAACGCACCTGCTTAGCAGAACTCTCAAAATGTCAATCACTGGCATTAGGGCTGTGTATTGGCAAGAACCTGACGATACGATACGTATCATGATACAGCGGTCACGATTCAGTATATCGTGATTTATTGCGATACTGCAAGCAAAGTGATATACTGTGATTTTTTCAAATCCTACTTTTAAAACACACCACTTTGCGCCCTTGTGCTGCTTGTTAATGTTGGAGGGGAGCTGAAAATGGATTACAGCACTGCCATCTAGTGGTCAGAGGTTTATACACAACACACAATGATTCACTGTCTGCCAGGAGTCTGTGTATCGATACTGTGTTTTTGAGAATCGATACAGTATCACGAAACAAAATATCCTGATATTCGATATTTTCGATATTTTCTTACACCCCTAACTGGTATGTAGTTGTAGAATTGGCACTAAACCCTTTAACTGATGTAGTTACTTCCCTGCATTTCCAGTTTTAGGACCCACTATATCTGTATACAAAATTAGAAGTATAAACTCACCTTGTTGAAATATTGAGATTCTTACGAGCCATCATTTTGTATCTGATCCTGCTCTGCATCTTCAGCATGTCCCAGGTGGATGTGGACTCAGGAATTGAGAACATGGAAGTGGAGGACAGTGACCGCAGGGAGAAGCGCAACCTGACTGATAAGGTGAAAGTAGCAGTCATCTTATGGATGGAGGAATCTTTCACGCTAATAATGAGACGTATTCATATATTTACTAATTGAGAGTGATAAATAGATAAATAGTTTTGATAACTGAATGCTGCTCACTTTTCTGCAGGACTCCTCGTCTAACCCAGATGTGTCTGAGGAGCAGGCTCTGCAGCTCATCTGCAAGATCCTTCGCGTCTCCTGGAAGGAGCAAGACCGTGATGTCATTTTTCTGCCTTCACTTGCTGCTGAGTTCCAACAGAACCCAAAAGATGGTGAGAGAGAGAGAAAGAGAGAACAAGGAGGAAATGTGGAAGGACACAGTCGTGTATTGATTTAATTTATCTCCTGGGCTGTTTTCATAATCACTGTCCATTTTCCTGTTTCTTGTAGTCTATTCTGACTTTAAAGACCTGATTGGCCAGATCCTGATGGAAGTCCTCATGATGTCCACCCAGTCGCGTGACTGCAACCCCTTTGCCAGCTTGACCGCCACATCACAGCCAATCACTGCTGCCAAATCTCCAGACCACCACTTGACGCTTGTCCCACCTTCCAGCCAGGGGAACAGTCCCATGATGCCCTGTGGAGGCTCGTTTGGTGCCAGCTCTTTGTCCAGGCAAGTGTGGGCAAACAATGGGGTGCATTCATTCTTTGTACATAGGTGCAGATTTGATCTTTAATGATCTTAAAAAAAAAGAGCTGATTTTTATATGAAACCTGTTGGTATTTTTTTATTTTTTAAATTTTTTGCTCAGTGTTTTGAAGTGATTCACTCGTCACCCAACCTTTTATGTATATTCTATTATCACTGCCTACAGAAATCACTTGTTTGTGAGCATCTGTCCCTTTCTGTACTCTTCTATGTTTTATGTTTTATGTAATTCCTGTTGTTTTCAGTCTATATGGATGTAGTCCACACCCTCTCACTCAAAACTTCAGGATGAGCACTCCTTCAATACCTCTACCTGCTGCCCCACCTTCAGCTGCCCCACCTTCAGCTGCCCCGCCCTCAGCTACCCCACCCTCGGCTACCCCACGCCCCCCTTTTAGCTCTCCCACTCCAACCCCCTCTGCTCCCCTGCCCATCTCTCAGAGATACAGGCCTTACTCACTGAGCCCCTCTCAGTCTTCCTCTTTCCCCATGAGCCTGAGTCCCAGGTCTGGACATGCAGGCCCCTCAACTTCCCTGACCACTGCTCCCCAAAGCCCAGCCGTGCCGTCCAGCCCCCAGCCTGCTCCACTGCCATCCCCCAGACACCGTGCACGGCACACGGCTGTCCCATTTCCCTTCTTGCCTGCCTCTCCAACCACTATGGCCAGACGGACCGCCCTGGCCGCCCGGATGCCCTCTAGGTATTTTCTCGATGTGTTAGATGTGAAGCTTTGCCCACTAAACCAGTAATAAACTAACGCTGCATCCGATTAAACAGGACAAGTAGGAATGTCAGTATTTTCTAGGAATGTCAGTATTACCCTAACCTGACGCAGGGATTACCTTAACCTAAGGCAGAGATTACCCTAATTCAGAGTCAAGACCAAGACTTTTAGCAGTCGTGTCCCCTTTAAATTTGTAATCGATTTCAGTTTATTGAAATTATTTTTTTAGAAGAGATTAAAGTCAGGGATCAGAGTCCGTACGTAGAAAAATCAATCAGTCTGTAGGCGGAGACAGGAATCGTGGTCTGTAGGCAGAGACAGGGATCGTGGTCTGTAGGCGGAGACAGGGATTGTGGTCTGTAGGCAGAGACAGGGATTGTGGTCTGTAGGCAGAGACAGGGATTGTGGTCTGTAGGCGGAGACAGGGATCGGGGTCTGTAGGCGGAGACAGGGATAGGGGTCTGTAGGCGGAGACAGGGATCGTGGTCTGTAGGCAGAGACAGGGATCGTGTTCTGTAGGCGGAGACAGGGATCGTGTTCTGTAGGCGGAGACAGGGATCGTGGTCTGTAGGCAGAGACAGGGATCGTGGTCTGTAGGCGGAGACAGGGATCGTGGTCTGTAGGCAGAGACAGGGATCGTGGTCTGTAGGCGGAGACAGGGATCGGGGTCTGTAGGCGGAGACAGGGATCGGGGTCTGTAGGCGGAGACAGGGATCGGGGTCTGTAGGCGGAGACAGGGATCGGGGTCTCTAGGCGGAGACAGGGACCGGGGTCTGTAGGCGGAGACAGGGATCGGGGTCTGTAGGCAGAGACAGGGATCGTGGTCTGTAGGCGGAGACAGGGATCGTGGTCTGTAGGCAGAGACAGGGATCGTGGTCTGTAGGCGGAGACAGGGATCGGGGTCTGTAGGCGGAGACAGGGACCGGGGTCTGTAGGCGGAGACAGGGATCGGGGTCTGTAGGCGGAGACAGGGATCGGGGTCTGTAGGCGGAGACAGGGATCGGGGTCTCTAGGCGGAGACAGGGACCGGGGTCTGTAGGCGGAGACAGGGATCGGGGTCTGTAGGCGGAGACAGGGATCGGGGTCTGTAGGCGGAGACAGGGATCGTGGTCTGTAGGCAGAGACAGGGATCAGGGTCTGTAGGCGGAGACAGGGATAGGGGTCTGTAGGCGGAGACAGGGATCGTGGTCTGTAGGCGGAGACAGGGATCGGGGTCTGTAGGCGGAGACAGGGATCGTGGTCTGTAGGCGGAGACAGGGATCGGGGTCTGTAGGCGGAGACAGGGATCGGGGTCTGTAGGCGGAGACAGGGATCGGGGTCTGTAGGCGGAGACAGGGATCGGGGTCTCTAGGCGGAGACAGGGACCGGGGTCTGTAGGCGGAGACAGGGATCGGGGTCTGTAGGCGGAGACAGGGACCGGGGTCTGTAGGCGGAGACAGGGACCAGGGTCTGTAGGCGGAGACAGGGATCGGGGTCTGTAGGCGGAGACAGGGATCGGGGTCTGTAGGCGGAGACAGGGATCGGGGACTGTACGCCTAATCAGGGATCGGGGACTGTACGCCTAATCAGGGATCGGGGACTGTACGCCGAGTCGGGGATCAGGGTCAGGGGTTACCCTAACCCAAGGCATTACCCTAATTCAGAGTCAAGACCAAGACTTTTAGCAGTCGTGTCCCCTTTAAATTTATAATTGATTTCAGTTTATTGAAATTATTTATTTTAAAAGAGACTGAAGTCAGGGATAAGAGTCTGTATGTAGAAAAAGGAATCAGGGTCTGTACGCGGAAACAGGTATCAGGGTCTGTACGCGGAGACAGGTATCGGGGTCTGTGCGCGGAGAGAGGTATCAAGAGTCTACGTGGAGTCAGAGATCGGGGTCTGAATGCGGAGTCAGGAATCAGGGTCTATACGTAGAAACAGGGATCAGAGTCTGTACACAGAGAAACTGTTTTATTCTGATTTAGTTTATATTCAACAATACTGCAGCTTCCAGTTTCCTCCAACAGAGGCATCAGTCTCAAATGGTCTTTACACCAGTTTCTGAGTCCACCTCCCCCCGGACGCACTAGTAACCCACAACACAACATGAAGTTTTCATTAAATGAACAGTCATTTAACTACATCTAGGATAAAGAGCTTGGCAGAAAGCTAACATGCTAACAGACTACCCACAATGCTGTTCAGTGTTAGACCTACTCTAAACATTTACTGTGATCATATAAGTCAGAAATATGACATACACATGTCCTGGTTATTTGATTAATTGTAAAATAATCTGTAGATGACTCTCCTACTAGTACAGTTGCCAGTGACAGCCCTGAAGTCCTTATGAGTTACTGGATATTTGCTGTATCAGCCAGTTCTTATAATAAAGTAATAGCCTTGAGCCACATCACATAATTTACGGTAACTCATGACGTAGGCTGTGGTAAAAGTGTTTTGGTGAAGATTCCAGTAGGTTTTTGGAAAGTGTCCTATAGCTGTTTACTGCATACCACTTTCAGCTTCTTGCCAGCGTCTCTTGTTTTTATTTTGTAAACAGATTTTCTTTGTGCTTGTCTTGTGCCCTCTGCTGCTGCTGTGGGGCTGTTCATAAACAGCTCATGCCCTTAAACGGATCTTCATGCTGTGTGATTATCTTCATAACGAGTAGCATAAACATGAAGCGTGTTTGACAATGATGCATTTGCGGTTCCTCCTGTCTGTGAGAAGTGTCATTAAACCCTGCCCTCTCCTTCATTTCACATCATCCCACCCTGCACTCGTCTGTCCGCCGCGGCCCTGCCAGCCCTTTCTCTCTCCTCTTCTTTGCCCTGTCTGACTTGTCTCAGGACAGCAGTGATGAGGAGCTGGTGGAAGACGAGGAGGAGGAGGATTTTTCTGGGGTTCAGTTTGGGTCAAGGTACCGGTGCCAGTGTGTGTTGCATGCTTCAGCGTGCTGCCTGGCCACTAACAGAAACGTGTTTTTGTGCTCTGTGCTGGCACAGTAAACGGGCCTTGCCATAAAAGAAAGGTCTTCTGGCTTCCAGGAACAGAATTTCAGTACTGTGCAGTAATCCACCCTTCATTTGGTTCATTTGCAGTTGAACAGCCTTCACTGTAAGTTATTCATTTTCCCACATCTCTAAGGTACAGTCCAATTATCCCTAATACATTTATTGGTTTTGTAGACTGGCAGTCTGTTGTTGCAGTCTTTTTTAAAGACTTCTTGACAGTTAAACATCCTTTCAGACCCATAGCGTTGAGTTGTCTTGTCACAGTGGAAGGATGGACAGAAGCCCAAAGTTAGAAGCTTTAAGTGCTGTGTATTTGATGTGAGATGACAGTTCTGGTGGTGTACACGGCTATTAATAATCTAATTTTCTCTTGGTTGCTTCCATTTATGTTCCTTTGATGTTCCTTATGCAAGTGGACATCTGATCTCCTCATAAATGTCTCATGAGAAAAGAATAACTGGAAATGAAACGAAATTAAATTCAAATGAAGGGTGGTCTCAGACATTTGCCCAGCATTGTATGTTGTTTTGAGCAAAATGAGAACGCGTAGGTGTATTTTTATTATTTTTTTTATTGTTTTTATAAATTTCAGTGAAAAGTCTTGTGGAAGCCAGTTGGTGAGGTTTTTGTTTCCAGATGATTAGTTGTCAATGAGAATTTGAGTCTAATTAAAGCTTGTGGCATAAATGTGGTTTAGCCGGCCTTTAAGCGTCATGTTGGAACTGTCTGTGAATGTCTGTCTGTGCTTCTACTGTTGCCCGTATGCATTCACTTGACTTTTCTCGTCAACACAGGTTTTTTTTTTTTTTTTCATGAGGCTTGCCATCTTAATAGTGTTATTGAGAATCTCCCAAGCATTGGGAAGTGTGTGGTAATGAGCCGTTTAGACGCTTAATCTGTGCTGGAAGAATAAATAACATGACTAATGAGCGAGGCAGAGGTGTGCTGTGGAGTGTGTCCTCTCACCTGGGAAGCCAACACTAGTGCATGGCGAATCAGGCTCTCAGCGTTTGTCAGGGATGCTGATGCCTGTGCCTTCTTTATATAAACCTTTAATTGCAAGAACGTTAGGACGGTATGTGAAAGGTTAGTAAAACAAACAAAGTTCTTATTAAACTGTATTCAGTTAAAAACAGTACATGATGTTTGATGTTTTACCTTATGAACTTGTATTGTTGGTGCACCCCCCTCCCATAGTTGTAACTAGTGTTACATCACCAGCACTTAATCGTTAAGACTGAAGACACCAGTTGATCTGGTTTTAAAGCAGAATTTGTATCACACTACTTTTGATGTGTTTTCAGTACGCTGCAAGTCAAGCCGTTCCAGCTCTCTAGAGCCTAGTTCACACTACACGATTTTAGCCTCATGTTTTTTTGTAGACCACCGTCAAACATCTCTTCTCGGAGACAAATCGCCGATCACTCGGTGCTCGCTTAGTAGTGTAGTGTGAACTGCTGAAAGATGCTCACGAGCCGTTGCCGAGAGGTCGCCGACTAATCATAGATGCCCGGCAAACATCTAGCATGTTTTACATCTAGGCCAGTTGGCGACTGTGAGTCAACAGCAGCATCTAGCTACAGCCAATGGGATCACGTAAAGAGAGAACCGCACCACAGTTGATGCAATCGCTTTGGGGTTGCGGCCGATGCAACCGTTGAGGAACAGTATACAAACAGTAAACAATGGCTGCAGAAGGTTCTCGTTCTACTTGGACTCAAGAAATAGTCTCAATTTATAGTTGTTACTTATAGTAACAACTTATATCGCGTGTTTGTTGACGTCCGTTTTGGAAATAACGTATGTTCTACGGGGTGTTGCTAGTTCTCACATGCGTTCAGTTTTCACAAGAGTTTAGTTCTTGTGTGTTCTCGTGCTTTCGGGTAGTAGCCAGATGAGTGGGCGGTCCCCCAGGGTGAAAATCATGTAATTCGTGACCCCGTGTCGCCGATCAGTCATGTAGTCTGAAAACCACGCCAACTGAAAGAGTCGCGATTACAGCGCAACCAGTCATGTAGTGTGAACGGCACAAAAACCTGACCACTCAATCAGTCGTGTAGTGTGAACCAGGCGTAACGTGGCTTGGTTGTCATGTTGAAATAAGCATGGAGGGTGTATATCATCGCTATCTAAAGTAACTGAAGCAGCTGACTTTTACATTGTGTGACAATTTTATGATGCATGGACCAATAAAAGTCCTTAAAAATAACTTGGGAAAAGTTCTGGTTCCATTGACTTACATTGAAAGTAAGGATTGTTTTTGGCCTCTCCTGTAAAGTTGCCCTTTTGGGGGTACTTGTTTATCTTTAGACAGCGACGATATGATTTTCAGAGTTAATGATATCTTATAATGAAGTTATACATACCATGGACAGTAATGTGCCCCTCCATTACAGACTTTGGTAAAAATCCGGCGACCCGACAGTAGAGGTGGGCGATACGGCAAAAATATTGTTTCACAATACTTTTAAGACATTTTCATATTAGATGATTTTATCTTGTGATATTTAGTTTTTCTAAGATGAGTTGTAATTTGTAACAGACAAAATAGATCCTGTAGTGTAATATTATATTAAAACGCTATAATAATAATAATAATAATAATAATAATATTAGTAGTAGTAATAATAATAATAATAATAATAATATTAGTAGTAATAATAATAATAATAATAATAATATTAGTAGTAATAATAATAATAATAATAATAGTAATAATAATAATAATAATAATAATTAATGAATTATAATGTGCTAGTAATTAAAAATATTTTCTTGACAAACTGCACTTAACAGGCCTTATGCTCACCTTGTAAAGAAACCTAGTTTATAAGTACTGATGTCTACAGCTTAATAAGAGAAACATATTGGAACAATTTATTGCAATAATAATAATATCACCATATTGTCCATCCCTACTCTTCTTCTTTTTTTCATCAGTTCATTTTAAATGAGCTCGAGGAGTCAGAGGAGTCAGCCTCTCCTTGCTACATGCCTTCCACTTCTATTTGCGCTCTTCTTCCATTTCTGGATGCAGTGATAAGTGGTGTTTATTGAGGGGGGTTTAATAAAGTTGGTCTGAGCTCGTTTAGTGATATAGAAGCATAGCTGTTTTTATGCCGTCCTGTATGAGAGATCGAAGACTGTTTTTTGGTTTAGGCCTTGCCCTTCACACACACCGGTTCCTCCAGAATTCTCTCTGAATCTCCTCAATTATTTAAGTCTATTTATATTATTGGCTCAAGGTGTGAGCCTCAATGCATCCTTGCTCATAAAAAAGGTGTAAGCCTTTCTCTTATGCTCCTTTCAAACCAAAGCCAAGGCATCACCTGTTAGATTTTTTTTATATAAATGTCTTAAAAATGTCTTCTTAAAACCCACGTAGACAGTGTTTTCTATTTGAGATATGTTTTTAAGTAAGAACAGAATTGACTCAGAAGCAAAAAGGTGCAAGCAGTTCTGCTGTTCAAGAATGAATCTGATGTAGACTTTCTAAAAAAATAAATAAATAAGAAAAAACTTAGGACTGAGTGTTTAAATTCTCCTCTTCCACCTTTTTTTTTTTTTTTTTTTTTTTTTTTTTTTTACATCAGGCTGCACTTAAATTTGGCTCATATTTACTGAGCTAATAAGGCTGAGTAAAACGGAGCTAATAAGGTAAAACATTAAATATCTTTATTAAATAAAATTCAATGTCTGTCATTGTACTGTTTTTAGTAAAATATGGATTTAATTAGTGTGGATTCGCAAATCACTCCCTGCTGTGTTTATTTGCATTTTATATACTCTGTTTAAAAGTGTATGGCTCTGAAGTTTGTAGTATGCTTTAATTAGATTGGGATGTGCATCTTTTTCCCTTAATTATGATTAAAGAACAAATTTTATTTATTGAGGTTCTCTTGCCAGGCTTTTCTCCGCCATAGCAGGACTTACTTCATGTGTTTATCAATGAACAAGCACTTGGTGTGTTTATACATGATGCTTTTGAATGCTTTGCATTTACTTAAGACTTTTCTTATTCCCAATAATACGTGTGCTGAATTCACTGTATGTAAGATACTGTAACGTTTTGTTATTCTAACAAAGCCTGCTGAGCTTTCTCTTCCAGGATGGCCTCCAATGGTTGTATTATTATTTATTTATTTATTTATTTATTTATTTAATCAGAGTCTATTTTCTATGGGTCACTCGGCAGATTGTTTTCTTTCTTGTCTATAGTGATGCTCATCCATCTCTCTCCATCTGTCTCTCTGTCTCCTATTGTAGCCTGGGTGCGTCTGGTGGGGGAATGGCCTGTGACTCAGGCAGTGACCGCTTCACCATTGAGGCGTGTAAAGAGACAGAGATGCTGAACTACCTCATCGAGCGCTTCGACAGCGTGGGCATGGAGGAGAGAAAGGCTCCCAAGGTGACGCTTCCCAGAGCAAGCCTTCCACGTAGAACGTGAAATATAAAATATGACTATGAGCAGCGCAAATACATATATAATGCTGCTAATAGCAGGTTATTCCAGTGTGAAGAGAATGAAAAGGAAATGCTTTGTCATGAAAGCTTTTTCTTTGGACCTTTCTCGAGAATAGATATAAAAAAAAAGACTAAGGAAGGTGTTGTTAAATGAGGCTCATTGTTTTCAAAGCTCTCTCACTAGTATTTCATCTCGATGCAACCCTTCTTAGATCAGAAGATATCTCATGGGAGAAAAGTCATGTGGTGTTCCTTCTTAGAGCGAAAGTAAAACTTTATGATCAAGCTTGGGGGAACTCCGCCCGTCAGCCCGATGTTGTGGTGTCTCTGCTGTATTTCCTTATTCTGAACGACATGTTGTGCTGTTGCAGATGTGCAGCCAGCCTGTGGTCAGTCAGCTGCTCAGCAACATACGCTCCCAGTGTATTTCCCATGCTGCTCTTGTGCTTCAGGGTGCCCTCACACAGCCCAGGTCAGTATGTCCAGCCTGTGTAGCCCAATTTATCATTCTTAATCCTGGTTCACTCATAAAAGCATCTAAAAACAGTTCCTCTGAATGATGTGTTTTTTCTTATTGTGCTAGAAGCTGGTCATTCAGAATTTAGAATTTGGATAAGAAATGAAACTCAAGCTCATTTGCCACTATTTTTGTGACAAAACAGCATTATTGGTGTTTTTTCCTTGTAAGGGTGCATATGCTGCATTTACACAGGACTAGTTATGTTCTGTAGTGAAGCATGCAGTTAGTTAATGTTTAAGTACTGATAAAATCCACAGTGTGCTCAGAAAAGCTCTTAGTGGGACATAATTCATCACAGTATTGAAAAATATTGCCTTATTGTCTAGGGGTGGCAGATATGGAAAACATCTTATGATACTTGAAGACATTTCCATGATGGACATCACTATTTTTGACAGTTGTTAAGTAGAGATGGAAGGATCGATCGGTATCGGCCGATTTTTAATCAAAATATGTGATCGGATCACAGGTGATCGGATGATATTTCTCCAGTTTAGAGCCGATCCCGTGATCCCTGCATTTATTTAATTTGCTTTTTTCATTTTAAATTAAAGGTCTAAATTAAATGATTGCAGTATTAGGGATATTTGTTTGATTTACTTTGTTTATTTAATGTTAATTTAGTTAAAAATATTGTGCTGTTTTATATGAGCTCGTTAAAAATGGTAATAAACCAGTTTCAACCATGTTTCATGACTTGCTTGCGCTAATAACTACATGTAGCCCTGCCGTGGCATTTACCCCACCCCTGATCAGTATCGGCTGTCAGCCGATCGTGCTGAAAGGTGATTGGCGATCGGAATCGGCCTCAAAAACGCTGATTGGTCCATCTCTATTTTTAAGTGTGTCACCGACAAATTACAGCGATCTCAGTCGTGGAATTTAAAAAGTATATTGCAGACATGGAAGGTCAGGTGATTTGATGATGAAATGACAGTGAATTTTATTTGTAGCCAGTTTTCCATGTGGTTTGAGGGGTTATTAAGGTTGCTTAATGTTTCCACGCCCACTTATCCCCCAACTGCCAGACATTTCAGTCTGCTGTGTTTGCTAACATCAGAAAAATGTACATTTCTATAATAATTATGAACTATGTTAACCTTGTAGCACTAGTAAATCAAGTAAATAGATTTGGGGTTTTTGGTAAAAAGGCAGCATGTTTTTCTGTTTGTCAGAGAAAAGTCCAGAAATCTGACATTAAAGTTGAACGTTAATGGGACTAATTATACTCTGTTTCTAATGAAACATGTTGTTGGTCACCACAGACTCCAGAAAACCATATTGTTTTTCATGATATCTTGAAAAAGATAAAACGTTATTGGAAGAGACATAAATAACCTAACATCTAGTTTTAAAAAAGTCAGTTTAGAAATAATCCCAGCCTGGTTTTCACTGCAGGATGACTTTAAGGAAGATGTTCTGTCTGTATCCCTGCCTGAACGGTTAGCTGAGCCCGCCCCCCCCCTGGTGTGCAGACGTGTTATTCTCTGAATGCTTTACAAATTACCTTAGCGTTCAAGGCTCAACACACTGGAGTCGAGTGTTGTGACTCAGCAGTGCGTATGAAATACATGTAAACAGTGCTAAAATGTTTAGACCGGAGTGCAGCATTAGCCTCGTCCCTGAAAAGGGGGTCTGTGTTTTGTGGTGGTATATTTCCAGCATTTGAATTGAATCTGATTGGCACTCCTCCTCTTTCTAATCCGTCCCAGGGCTCCACTGCAGCCTTCCCTACTAGTCCCCTACATGCTGTGCCGGAACCTTCCATACGGCTTTATCCAGGAGCTGGTGCGCATGACTCACCAGGAGGAGGAGGTGTTTAAACAGGTGGGAGGTGCAGCGCACGCCACATGCTGATTCATTTTGCGCTTGAAGCTGTGGAGGACGATAATAATTGATGTGGCATTCTCAATGGCATTAAATGTTGTTTTTTCTTCCACCCCTCCCTTGAAGTGCCAGAGATGTTTTAGTGGAAAAAACAGAGTAAATCGTTCTCAACAACCAATAATCCTCTGAAAGCATATCCTTATTTAACCTTGGTCGTATCCGCTGTCTTTCTTTTGGTGTTTCTTACTGTCTTAATGCAGCAGATTGGGTTGTGTTGACTAGAATAGTGGACATTCCTTATTGATGGTGCTCAAGGCTTTGTTCCTGTCCCAGTAGTAGTGGTGGTGGTGGTGTGGTGGTTTTCTCCCACTGAGATCAGCTTTCTTTCTTTTGCAGATTTTTGTCCCCATTCTTCAAGGGCTCGGTTTAGCTGTGAAAGAATGTTCCTTTGACAGTGACAACTTTAAGTACCCCCTAATGGTAAGGAACACTGTCCGAGGCTTAACGCGCTTCCTCTAATGTGGTCCTGTGACAGTTTGTCCTCAGCAATGCTTTTGATCTGTGACTGAATGAAAATTGTTCTCTTTCATATCCGAGACTTTTATGTCCCAAAAAAATGCTGGATTGAATTGCGTCTCACATCATAAAATGCTTCCCAAACTGTGACTCAGACTGATACAGCACCATGAAAAGGCAGTAGATTATGTCTTTTAAAGGGTATAATCTAAAAAAGAAATGAGGCCTGCTTTCCTGTTAAAAAACAGTTAGCGTGAAAGCTCAATAATTCTCTTTGAGATGAGACACTTTGATGCGGCTTGTCACAAGAAAAGACACACCAGCAAGTTTCCTTCCAGTTGTTTTATGTGAGATTCGATATTAAATACAAATTCTTTGATGGAAATAATTGGCAGAATCTGTAAATGCAAACGGAATAAAGTCATTTGACTGATTTGTGTTTCCATTTATCTCAGCTGTAGCTATGAAACATGGCAGAAGGTACCAAACTGAAACATTTAATTTAATCAAAGAAACTAAGCAGCTGTAATATTAGAGCCATGATGTTAAACAGATAGATATAAGATTCACATGTAAATTAGCCCATATTTCAGACTGACCGCTGCTTTTCTTACTCCTGACATCTGTTAACATGATCTGTTTGCAGGCTTTAGCAGAACTTTGTGAAATCAAGTTTGGGAAGACACATCCTATGTGCAGTTTGGTAAGTTTTGTTGAGGTTTGCTGGCCTTCAATGTAGGGATTGTGCAATATAACGATATATTTGCCCCTAGTGTGATTAACTACACCTACAACTACATGTTTACAAAAAAGGCAGCTATTTGAAAAATGTTCATGATGGACACTGGGTGTGAGCTTTACATCTACCAGAAATAACAAAGGTATTATAATTAATTCTACATTTGTTAGAATGTGTTTTTTTAATTCCTCATTAGTTAATTATTTCAGGCTCATAGTATTTTTAAATGTGGCTTTACTGGGGCTTTTTGGCTGCGTTCCCAATACCAGGCATGAATCCTGACACAGATCTGATGTTTTTAAACCCAGTCTGAGCCCTTCTGCTCAGTTCAGACTGAGCCCAGCTCCAGTTTTTGGCCTATCAGGATTGATTCCTGCTAGTCTGAACAGCAAGAAAAACACATGAAATCTGATCCCAGTCTACATTTGGAAGTGATTTGAAATTAAATTCCAAACAAATGTGTCACAAAGTCATTTGCAGCAAGGGGAATGTCACATCCAGAGTGACTGAAGGGCTGGGAAACAAAGATTCATGTTTATGCCAGAGAATTTCTGTCTGTACGCACTGTGGAATAGAACTGTTTGCGATTGCTTGCACTGTGTGTGTGCATCCTGCATCTGCCCTGAAACCCACATCACCAGTAAAGCTACACACTTACTGACTTCTATGTAATTACCACAGCAGATTTGGTGATGTCTGTAAACACAAAGACCTGATCTGATCACTTGCAAATCACAGTGTCCACTCAAGAGATCTGATTTGCCTGCAGTCTGAACATGTGTATGTGTGTGTGTGTGTGTGTGTGTGTGTGTGTGTGTGTGTATGTGTATATATATATATATATATATATATATATATATATATATATATATATATATAATTTTTTTTATTTATTTTTTCCCCCCCTCATACATATTGCAGTATTCCTATTTTAGACCCTTATAAAATTCAGACCTGCAGATTTTTTTGGCTTTACTAATTGTTACTATTGCAACAAAACTTTCTATCACTGAAAGAAAGGAAAAAGTTCTTACGTGTTCATACATTCCTTATACATGTTCATGTAACAGTTTTTAGTTCAGGATTTTGTTTAACCATGTTCACACAATGAAAAAAGGTTCAGTTTTTGAATGTATTTAAATCTATATCATTTATGAGATTTTCATGGCAATGATCTGTGTGTGTGTGTGTGTGTGTGTGGCTGTTTGTAGATCACGTCTCTGCCACTGTGGTGTCCTGACTCTTTGAGTCCTGGAGCGGGCAGAGAGATTCAGAGACTATCTTTCCTCGGAGCCTTCTTCAGTCTTTCTGTCTTTGCGGAGGATGATGTGAGTCACTTTAATAATAGCGTACAAAGTTTTAACAAGGCTAAGATGAGCGTAAGCACCGTTCATTGCGCTTCAGTTTGTTGTTAATGTGTCATCTTTTGTTAAAAAGTGATTCCTAACACACATCCAACGTTATTTCGTTAGACTAAAGTGGGAGACAAGTACTTCTCAGGCCCTGCCATTACCATGGAGAACACGCGTGTGGTCAGTCAGTCACTGCAGCACTATCTGGAGTCTGCCAGGGTAAGTGCTACAGCTCAGCCGCTCATGCATTTTTAATGAACTGCTCCAATCAGTCAGTGGAACGCTAGCTAGAAGATTCTTTTTATAGTGTGTCTGCGTGTGTGTGTGTGTGTGTGGTGCAGTGCTAGTGGATGGCCTGGTCATCTCTTATTAGCCCCTTAAAGCTGAATGATGCTTTACTGTGTCTTCAGTTCAGAATGGATATCTGTCAAATGAGACCTCCAAACTGAATCAGTTGCAGTCCCTCAGAGGACCAGTCCCTAATCAGATTGATTTAATTATGCTGTCACACGTTTGTTCATATCTGTGGCTTACGAGTCTGTGATTACTGGTTTGTGATCCTCAGGGTGACCTGTTTAAAATCCTCCACAACATCTTGCTGAACGGAGAAACGAGGGAGGCTGCGCTAAGCTACATGGCAGCTCTGGTGAATCGTAATGTGAAGAAGGCGCAGATGCAGGTATGACTCATTAGTATTGGGTTTCACTCTTGCGAAATGAGGGAGAAACTGCTACACACCTCATATTAGAGGATATTCTTTTTTAGTGTTACTCTGTGGTCTATATGCCAAGTTTAGCTATATTGTAACAAATAAGAGTTACAGGCAGTTACAATACAATAAAACTAGAGATGGACCGATCAGCGTTTTTGAGGTCGATTCCGATCGCTGATCATCTTTAAATAGATGATACCAATAGAGGGCAGGGTTATATGCCATGGCAGGGCTACATGTAGTTATTAGCGCAAGCAAGTCATGAAACACGGTGGAAACTGGTTTATTACCATTTTAACAAGCTCATGTGAAACAGCAGAATATTTTAAACAAAATTATCAGTAAATAAACAAAGTAAATCAAACAAATATCCCTAATACTGCAATCATTAAATTTAGACCCTTAATTTAAAACTAATAAAAGCTAATTAAATAAATGCAGGGATCATGGGATCGGCTCTAAATTGGAGAAATATCATCCGATCACATATTTTGATTAAAAATCGGCCGATACCAATCAATCTTTCCTTCTCTCCTTAACAACTGTCAAAAATAGTGATGTCCATCATGGAAATGTCTTCAAGTATCATAAGATGTTTTCCATATCTGCCACCCCTAGACAATAAGGCAATATTTTTCAATACTGTGATGAATTATGTCATACTTTACTTTTCTAAACAAAGTAAATCAAACAAATATCTCTAATACTGTAATCATTAAATTTAGACCCTTAATTTAAAACGAAAAAAACTGCAGTCATTAAACGCAGACTCTGTTATTTTAAACGACAATCTGTAATCATTAAATGTAGATCTTGAATTGTTGCTGCTGTTGTGTTAGTACCGGTCAGATCTGGTCTGTATGGTGTTCTGGGTTATTTGTTTTGTGTTAGCTGTGCGTGCTAGCTCTGCTGTTTGCTGATACTCACTGTATTCAGCCGCGTGCAGTGTCGTATCAGATTAGTAGAGTTAAATTTCTTTGTCTTGGTTCCTTAACGAGAGATGCTGATTTTACACATGTTAAAAACGCCCTGGATGAGTTTGTATCACATACGGTAAAACACTGCCAGACGGACGACATGCTTTTTATAAGCGTATACTTTTCTCGAGACGCCGCTGCTTTAGTCAGTCTGTCGAAAATGAAAGGGTATGTATTTCCACCTAGCGGTTTAGATAGGAATATCAGAGAGCTGGCCGGAGGAGGATGAAAGGATTTCATCCAGGATGAAATACTGGCTCGAAATAACAAAAATTTGGCCGCCATCAATCGGCTCTCGGGATCGACAAAATTGGAGAAATATCGGCCGATCACCGATCGCATATTTTAAATAAGAATCTTCCGATACCGATACATAGCCGATCGATCCTTCCATCTCTAGTATATAGCATACAGTATAGATTGTAAATGCAGGAAAGGAGGGACATATTTAAACTCCTTGGAAGAAATGTTGGATAAACTGGTCTAAAACCCTTTGTATAGGAAGCACAAGATGGGCAAAATCCCAATGTTGTGATTATACTGTTACACAATTGGATTAAGACGCGACTTACAGTATATTAAAACACATTGCTTAATGAAGAACACAACATCACCTGAAACTATGAATGGCCACAATTCTAAAAAAGGCTCATTTGCATATTGAAGCCCTCAGCAATATCAGCAATATCAGGAATATCAGCAATATCAGGAATATCAAGGTCAAAGGCTGATATTACTGTAACAGTTAATGAGCAGTATAGCAGAGCGCTAATATTTGCTTTCATTTTCTTGGAATTGGCTGCAGACGGATGATAAGCTGGTGTCCACAGATGGTTTCATGATGAACTTCCTGTGGGTGCTGCAGCAGCTAAGTATGAAAATTAAGCTGGAGACAGTGGACCCCCTGTACATTTTCCATCCCAAGTGTCGGCTGAATGTAAGCCTTGAGGAAACCCGACTCAAAGCCACGATGGAGGAGCTGAAGAGTTGGCTGGCAGAGCTGCGTGAGTACATATCCTGTGTTTAATTGTAAGATTTTTTTTTTAAGTGTTTGGAATCATGCATTGTCTTGAATTATTACTGTTGTGTTTGTGTGTGAACTATAAAATCTAGACAATTCCGTGCTGCAAGTAAGGAGCAATTAATTCAGAACAACAGTATGTTTTAACCTTTATCTTCACATGTGAGGATTTGTAACTTCATCATGTAAGCAAGGTTGAGTCCTCTGTTTGACAGGTGCCCAAAGGTGTTGTGCCACAATGTCATATTTGGATATTTGGAGCTAGTCATTGCCTTATAACTTGTGACTAGCAGAAGCAAGTAAAAACAGAATACTCCCGCCACCATGCTTCACAGTTAGTATAGTGTTCTTTAGTTGTTGGGATATGCTGTGGTTTTGCAACATGTCTTCATTCGAACTCAGTTCTAAAACTTGAGCCTTTCTTTTCTTAAGATTGATTTGGGTGATGTAGTATTTTTTTGCAGACTTCAAATGGGCTTTTTTATGAAAACAGCATCCAAAAAAAGTATGCTATGACTCCTGATGGCTTACTTGTATAAAATGTCACCAAAAAAGAATAAAAATTATGCAAGTTGCGTAATTAATTGTGTTAATTATATAACTCAGGTCAGTTTTTATGTATACAGCACCTTTTACAACACAAGTTTACAAAAAATCCAGGTCCAAGCCCACAGTGAGTGCTGCCAGGGGCAACAGTGGCAGGGAAAAACTCACTAAGAGCAAGAGGACGAAACCTCGAGAGCAACCAGTACTCAAAAGGAGAACCCATCCTCCTCTGGTCCATACTTGATTGCAAAACAAGGTCCAAAAAGCAAGATGTTACCTTAAATATAAGTTAGTGAATATGGATAAAATGGGGAGAAACAGCCTGTCATAGGACAGAAGCATTTAGATGAATTAAATAATAACTGATCACTAGAAACAGAGAAACAGATCTATAAAATTAGTCACTACACGGATTATACATTATCCCATCAATCTTATATTAAAATCTTATATTATTATTTGTCATAGAGAACCCCGGCTTGGACATGATATTCTTAGTGTAGAGTGGTTGACTACATGACTGCAGTGGTTGTTGTATTTGTTTTTTGTTTTTCAAAATAGATGTTCAGCATTTATGTTCATTTCTTTTTTCTTAACAGGAGTTTCTGTAAGGATGTGTACATCTCTTAAGTCCACTGTACTTTTAGCTGTAGCACTTCTTTCAATTTTACCTCTGTGTTAATTCTGTAGATGAAGACCCATCCAAGTTCTCGGAGCCCAAGTTCCCTACAGAATGTTTCTTTCTGACGCTGCACACACATCACCTGTCCATCTTGCCTGGGTGCCGACGCTACATCCGCAGACTAAGAGCCATCAGAGATCTAAACAGGTATGAATATATACATTAGTACATGCTAACATTCATGTTCAGAAGAATGTTGGTTGCATTGCAACCTTGTTAGAAGTCGCTTGTCGCCTCCTCTTGGTGGGTTGCGTCGTACTGATGCTGATACTGGTGCTGACTACAAAGCTTGGCTGATTGTCTAAAGACTTTGTTGATGGTGGCCAAGCCAAAGATGATTTATCATTTTGTTTCTTTCTGGCTGTACTAATATATGTATTGTTTCCAAACACTGCCTGAAATAAGAGCTTATATGGGTTTGTGCTGCATTAGTGGCAGTCGTTCAAGCCCCTCACATTAAACGTGAATGCCCCAGGAGGAGGCTGATCACATTAGCTGCATGTTAGGTTTTTTTAAATTAAGCCAGCCTCCTGTGAATAGCTAGTTCCCCCTACTGTTGGTAACTCTCACAACATTTGGGTATAACTCTTCATGCCGTTATTCGTTCAGGATATAGGTTGTCTGAGGTAACTGTGTGTGTGTGTGTGTGTGTGTGTGTGTGTGTGTGTGTGTGTGTGTGTGTGTGTGTGTGTGTGTGCGCACTGCAGGACTGTGGAGGAGCTGAAAAATAGTGAGAGCCAGTGGAAAGACTCACCCTTGGCCAGTCGTCACAGGGAGATGCTGAAGAGATGCAAAACCCAACTTAAGGTCTGTGATACTAGAAATCTACTGATCAGCTGAAATTAAATTGGCCATAAAGATTTAGGCACATATTTAAAACTTGAAATATGTTTAATGGTATTTAAAGTGCGTACTGGAAATGTAACAGGAGATGCTCATTTATGATGCAGCAAGAGTACACCAGTCAGGTTAGTTGTTGGGACAGGACAAAACCAAAAGTCTATAATTGAACTCAAGAAAATGCAATGAATGACTTTTACAGCAAAATTATATTTCTTATCTTTCTGCTTTCCAAGAATTCCGTGCATCAGAAGGATTGATATGATGGGTCTTAATGTTCATCGTTCATCTACTTTACACTGTAACCTAGTTTTCTAACAGTACTCATCAGGTCTACCACAGTGTCAGCAGCAGTAACTGATGAGAGTCTATAGAATTTTCTAATAAACAGAGCCTATAGAATTTTTAAATCTGTCCTATTATTCATATACATTCTAAGGAGCTCTGTTTCACATAGTGCCCAGTTGTACGGTGCATTATCTCCCTCTGAGTGCAAACTCTTAGAAATGTAAACATGAAGATTTTAAGCAGGTCTATAATGAATGTGTGTGGCCGCCAATATAATCTGCCCTATGATCAGTTTTACAGAAAACATTTGGGCAATGTGTTATCTATCCACACCGAAGTCCTTAACATTAGAGACAGCGCCATTTCCAAAAATAAAGTGATTGAATGTGTCAGATGAGCACTGGTATGTACCAGCTAACGCTGGATTCACAGTAAATGCTGTAGACAATCCATAAATAAAACTGGCACATAGCAGAAAAGAAAAGAAAAAACACCCCCTCACTCTCACTCCTCTAAACTACTCATCCGTCTGGGTCACAGGAGATGCCAAAGCCTATTGTAGCGCTCACTGGGCGAATAGTAGGAAAAACCCTGGACAGGCCTTAAGTCCATTGTTGAGCAGACTCACAAATATACTCATTCTCTCTAACACACACACATATATACATACACACACACACACAGCCACACACACACCAAGGGGAAATTTACCGTCTCCAATTTGCCTGACAGCGTGTCTTTGGACTGTGGGAGGAAACCGGAGCACCTGCAGGAAATTCACACAGTGTTTAACATGGCAACACTTCTGCTTACACTCTACACCTTAAATATAACTTGCTTTTAAGAAAAACTGAAAGAGTAGTGATGTAACCCGTCTCTCTGTCATTTAGCCTCTTATCACTGCACTGGTTCCAACCTCTGAGTTAGGATGACTTGATCAAATAAAAATTACAAAAAATGTGTATTGTATTTTATGTATGTACTTTAATACTATGTGCATTAAATAGTTTGTCTTAGCAGTTTGTGGTAGTGCAGCTCTAGAACTGTTTCCTGGCCTGGTTTATTACACTGATGGTGATTCGCTGACTAAGAGAAGAAAATACTTATTTTTAAGTTCACAGGCAGATGTGCACAAATTGAGAATGTTAACAATCACCACTGCGATCACAAAAAATGAGTAGTATTAATGAGTTATTAAACTCACTATTAGGGGTCAAATACTTAAAATCTAAAACAGATAGCAAAACTCTGCCCACAACCTGTTGACTACATAATACCAGCAAAAGGAACTAAAATGTACCACATTGTTGTTAATTGAACTACAATGATATCGTCAAAAGGAGCTTAAAATTAATGAAGTAATGGCTTTTGTTGTGCTTTTAGAAACTGGTGCGCTCTAAGGCCTGTGCTGACGCTGGCCTACTGGATGAGAATCTTCTACGCAGATGTCTCCAGTTCTACAGTATGGTGATTCAGCTCATCCTGCGCATGGTGGACCCTGCCTACCCGAAGTCAGTCACTTTCTATTTACATCTAATTGTCCTGACACACTAAGCTATTTGTCAGCCACCATCGAGCCTACAGAGAGTCTGACCGCCACTATATATTCCACACACTGCTAGTGCTAGTTGGTCCATGTTAAGTGTGTTGAATTGGTGTAGGGAATCTGGTAGTAAGAGAGACTTCTTTTGATTAACTGCTGATAGCTGGATTTCTGAAAAGAATCTTAATTACATCACTGTGCCATTCAGATGTACAAGCACCGAGAGAGGATGGGCCCTTTTTTTTTTTTTTTTAAGACTTAGAGACTGCCTCTACCAGTGCAGTTTCTAAAGCTTTGCCATCCAGACAGAGATTCTCTCAGCTCTTCTTTGATATTTAACTTAAGTTGTAAATACTGTTTAACCAGGTTCTCCCCTTGATTCTGGGTTCTTCCTCCAGTTGTAACTCTCTGTTTTCAAACTTCTTTGACAACATAGTTGTAAAAAACTCCGTACAAATAAATTTGAATAGAATAGAGCGTGCATTACAGTGAACTCTAGCTAGGCTGGTTTGTTTGTTTGTACGCTATACTAAAGTCCTGTTTCAATTCTGGTTTTGCCGTTCCTCTAGGCCTCTAGATTTTTTTTTCTCTGAGGAATCCCTGATTCCATCATAACGGCTGTTCCATTACTTCATTAGCTCAAATGAAGTTTTGTTAGACAACTCCCTGGAGTGTTGAAGAATTGAGTGGACAAACACACTCAATAGAACAGCAGTAGAACTTCCTAGAAATAATCTGCTCTAAAAAATAGCAATAATCTACTTAATATTTGAAAGCCATGACATGCATTTTATTTTCCACCATTTATAACTGGATAATTATTTGATCTGCTGCAAGGAAGAAAAATATTTGAGAGGAATTGGTAGCTTTTTATGTTGGATGAGTCACAGAAGCTCACACTTGAGAATAGACAGCAAGCTAAACCTAACTAGGCAAAATTGCTGGATTCTGACTCGTTCTGATTCCTGGTTAGGTAATTTAAGGACAGATAGCCAGTGAAATATTAGTAAATGCAACAATAGCTGAACTAGTCACCACCACTTGCTCTCAGAAACAAAGTGATCTAAATGGAGTCAAAACTAGAGTTGTCATTGGCGTTGCTTTCCATTGCTTTCCAAAGTGATAAAGTTGCTGAACTCACAACTTCTCCTATTGACTTGTACGTAAAGCGGTTAATGCTAACGTTGAAAAAGAGGCAATGCACATTTTCTTGTTATGGAAAGGGTGGATGTCAACTCTCTTATTCCATTTAGTTTTAGTTTCTTTTAGTCATGTGTTAGATCGCTTCAGCCTGTTGGTGTGCAAAGTTACTTCCTTTTTTTTACAGGCGTAGGACATTGTGATCTTCCTGATCGTATTTATCTGCAGTCAGAACTACATCAGGGACCCCCACTTGATTGCTAAGCTGGTTTGCTGGTGTTGTTTGTTACTAACCCAGCAGTTCAGCCTCGCACCCAGCGCTTTTTTGAGATGATTGAGAACCATCCTCTGTCCCGGTCCTTGCTGGTTGACTGTTCTATACAGCTTCAGCCTTTTGGTGTGCAAAGTTACTTGCTTTCATACAGGCACAGAACATCTTGTCATGTTTACCTTCAACTGTAATCATTGGAGGATCGTTTAAAATGCAGCTTTTCACAGAAGATGGTGTGGTACAAGGCAGTCATCAGTCGGCCTTGAGTGGCGCAAGTTCCTTTGGCGTTGCGTTTGTGTGTCAGGGTTCAAAAGGTTTGCCTTTGCAGCTCCTTCTGCATACAAATGATCTTAATCTTGCCTCTCGCTTTCTGTCAAAACCTGCTGCAGTGTCACCCTGACCCTGAATCCTGAGATTCCCAAGAGCTTCGCTGCACTGCCCGAGTTTTACATTGAGGATGTTGCGGAGTTCCTGCTTTTCATTGTGCAGTAAGTTGATCATGGTGCTCCTGTGCTTGTGTTCTTTCTTTAAGAGGAAAGGAAATTGTGGTTTGTTGTATTTCTGTGTGAGTGTACAAGCTTCTAAACTGCCTTCTCCTTCCTAGGTATTCTCCTCAGGTTCTGTATGAGCCCTGCACTCAGGACATTGTGACCTTCCTGATCGTATTTATCTGCAGTCAGAACTACATCAGGAACCCCTACCTGATTGCTAAGCTGGTGGAAGTGTTGTTTGTTACAAACCCAGCAGTTCAGCCTCGCACCCAGCGCTTTTTTGAGATGATTGAGAACCATCCTCTGTCTGTCAACCAGCTGGTCCCTGCTCTCATGAAGTTCTATACAGGTTAGTAGGCTGGGCTGACTTGGCTCTTTGGTTAAAAGGTGGTTGGTTTGTTCTGGATTTGTATTTTTCTGCGTTGTTTGGGCTCTGCAGCCTTTACATTGTAAAAAAAAGTTAATGATCAATGGACCAATAGAAATGCTCTGAAATCACAATAAAAACGTTTTTTTTATTATTTTTTTTACTTGCAACGTTACTGTTTTGGAGCTGCTTGTATTCTTTGGCCAGTAACCTTATGCTAGTTTTTTAACCCACGTTTTATTTCGTATTACATAAAATATTCTTGTTTTCGAATTTAGAAAGAAACCAGTGTGTTGGTTGTTGTGCTGCCTTAACCGACTCAGATTTTTAAATTTTCCTACAGATGTGGAACACACTGGAGCCACTAGTGAATTTTATGACAAGTTCACCATCCGCTACCACATCAGCACCATCTTCAAGAGCCTTTGGCAAAATATTGGCCACCATGGCACCTTCCTTGAAGAGTTCAAGTGAGTGTTTCCTAATGTGTACCATTGTTTTCTGAATGAAGCCATAAATGCACAGTAACATTACCGATCGTGCAGTTTTAAAGGAAACCAACTGATGATTGACACAAACTACATAATTATGCTCTCTTTCAATTTACCTGCTCTCTTTTTGCCTTGTAGTTCTGGAAAGCAGTTTGTTCGCTACATCAACATGTTGATCAATGACACAACATTCCTGTTGGACGAGAGTTTGGAGTCCCTAAAGCGCATTCATGAAATCCAGGAGGAGATGAAAAACAAAGAGCAGTGGGACCAGCTGCCCAGGGTAGGTGGACAGTAGGCCTCAAGCCTTTCACACATTTATTATTTCAGTAAGAATTTTCAGAATAATCCTTTTGACTCGATATATGACTCGGTAGTGCTGGGCATTGTTGGTTAAATTAAAATGATCATTTATTGTGTCTTGTCTTTTCAATACAGGCAAAATAGTCCAGCAAATAACACACTTAGGGTGTGTCTCAAAACTTAGTGAGTGTCTAAGTAGGCTGTCTGGGTAGGCAGCTGTTTAAGTAGCAGCGTTCTATCTGACTATCTCTCCTCATAAAACAGATTACTGAGATGCTCTAGTTAGAGAGAGAGAGACTACGTCACAGCTTGTTCCCGCCCAATGCAGCACCCGACCGGTTGCTTAGCTGGTTGCTAAGCTACTGGCCGGTATCCAAAACATTAGCCCGAGGCTTAAAAATCCCAGACATAAATGCTAATGGCTCCAGTATGAAACTGTAAAATGGTCAACTTGTTACAAAGTTGATAATAAAATACTTAAAATACTTTTTTGTGTGATTCTATGACAAGAAACACATTAAAACACCAGAGAGAATCAAAATAACTTACATTTAAAAACCACTTCTCTGCTTGTAGATTTGCCTGCGTTGCATCATGGGATTGCCTTAGTTGCTGAGGAAGTGTTCGATGCTTCCTTATAATGAGGAAAAAATAAGGTTCCTCAGTAGACAGCATGTTTAAGGTATCTAAATATTGGGACAGTCTACATATCGGAAGTGCACATACTATGATGTAAAATGCTGCCTATGTAGGCACTCGCTAGGTTTTGAGACACATCCTCTGTAGTTAAAAGATTCTGGAGAACTGTTGATAGTTAAACTTAACAACAAAACAAAAGCACCCCTCTGTCCATTTCTTCAGTGCTCCTTCAGATACTCTAGGTCCCCAAATTAGTAGATTTTTAAAAATATATCTTTTGTGCTCTCAATGCTTTGCAGAACCTTTTATCTGTGTTACAGACAGATACCATGATTTTACTAACTTCTTGTTCACATTTTCCTGTTCCACCTTAAATGGTGCTGCAGTTACATTCTGCTGCTTTTAACTGCTGTGTCATTTAAGTTGGAACAGGAGTATTTGAACAAGAAGCTGGCGAATAGGAAGCTCACCTCAGCCTTGGATGTCCAACTCTCTGATGTCTCTCCACTGTTGAATCAGCTTAAGGCTCTTCTCCCTTGCCTGATCTAAGAACTTCTTTATCGATCATTCTTTTCCTCTTTGGCTCTTTCTCTGCCATCTCTCTGTCTTGACAATACGTGGAATTCCGCTTATAAACCCTTTTCCTTCCATCTGTCCTGGGCTCGAGGATGAACGCTCCTGTTACAGCTAGCAGAGCGTGAAGAGATATTCACTTGACAAAAAGTGTAATGGATTAACATCGCTTACTCCACCTTTAAGTATGTTTTTGTATACAGTATTGGTAGTACTTGTGTTATTAAACATACAAACAGAAGTTTGCCCCCACCCCTTGTTGTTTACCTGTATTATTACCTTTAAAAAAATTTATTACCACATGCCCAACACACTTATACACATTTGTTGAATTCAACATGGTGAAAAAATAAGAAATTGTGGCCTGTGCCAAAGTTATATACAACTGTATAATGCCCAGCACTATGATTAGATCTAATCTAGAAGTGAAGTCTGATGTTTTACTGATGTTGTGCTGCTGTATTTGTCCACTTGCTATGCATTGACTTGAATGTTGGTCTTGTCAGGAGCAGCAGCAGAGCCGCCAGTCCCAGCTAGCCCAGGACGAGAGGGTGTCGCGCTCCTACCTGGCCTTAGCCACAGAGACAGTGGACATGTTCCATATACTCACCAAGCAAGTTCAGAAGCCTTTCCTCCGGCCTGTGAGTCCTCGCTTTCTGCTTCTGTGCTGGCTGCTTTAAATACCCCCCTGTGGCGATCGATATCAGACAGGCTCAATAAATCGAAAAAAGAGTGCCGTATTTTAGTGTTTTCTCTGCAGTGCAGGGACTGTTAGCAAATAGGTCAGATGGCAATATTATCAAGGTCCCCATAACTCCATATCTGGGTTTCAAGAGGGGTTAACAGAGCAGGCAGGTGATAATGCAGTTACCTCTGTGTAAGTCATCCTGGTAAATGGGTAAATGGCAGAGGATTAGTACTCTCCTGCTGTGCTATAAACAAACCTCCTGTACTCCGATCCCTGCAGGTATTTATAGTCACATCTGAAAGTTGAGATTCTGTCAGTCATTGCATGGGGGTTATTCAGAGAGCACCAGGAAAGAGTTTAATTTACTCTAACAAGTGAATGCAGAGTGTGTGTGTGTGGGCTAAATATATTAAGTGGAAAATTTCTCTTTCTCTCTGATCACTGAGAGGGATATTAAACAATAAAACTCTTTTCATGAATGCTGAGAAACATTCTGATTTATTGCAGGAGCTGGGTCCACGTCTGGCTGCTATGCTGAACTACAATCTTCAGCAGCTGTGTGGGCCTAAGTGTCGGGACTTGAAGGTGGAGAACCCAGAGAAATACGGTTTTGAGCCCAAGAAGCTGTTGGACCAGCTCACTGATATCTACCTTCAGCTGGATTGTGCTCGCTTTGCTAAAGCCATTGCAGATGATCAGGTGGGCACCAATTTACCAACATCTGATGTCTTGTGGACCTCGTTAACTCTAAGTACAGTTGGGAATGGTGTCCAGTGTGGTTCGGCAATGCATTGCTATCACATCACTTAAATCACAGTTGCTTTAACTTTGTTTATAAACTTGTTAACAATGTGTGTGATGTCTCATTGCCCACTTGTGATCAGATTGCTCAGGTTCTGTATTTATTTATTTATTTCCCCTTGTTTTTGAAGAGATCATATAGCAGAGAACTCTTTGAGGAAGTCATCTCTAAAATGAGAAAGGCCGGCATCAAGTCCACCATTGCAATTGAGAAGTTTAAGCTGCTGTCTGAGAAGGTGGAGGAGATCGTGGCCCGCAACTCTCAGTCTGAGATGGACTACAGTGATGCTCCAGATGAGTTTAAAGGTGAGTGGTTAACCAGTTGTGATATGCTTTGTTTGCTTCAAGTACTGTGGTTGGCTGAGTAGCTGCTGTGACTGCAAGATCTGGCCCAGGGCCCTTAACCACTGAGTGTAGTCTGCTAAGAGAATGCAGAGCACATGCTTCCTTTGATTCTCTGCTATGCACCCCTGCAACCTTAACCTGCCCATCAAGTGTGTCAAGGGCAAAAAAAAAAAAAAAAGTTGTCGACCTGTGGCTTTGAGGTCAGGCCTGTTTCACATACTTTACTTTTTTTCTTATGGCACGTTTATATTCAAGTTGTATTCTGTGGGCATGCTGATGATTCATTTATAATTATTTAATTACTTTTTCAAACAGGTATTAACTCAACTCCTGTTTATTCTAGTAAACTGGTGTTCTTGCATTAACTACTTTTTCCAAAGGCCCTGTTTACACATTAACATTCGATCACCATGATCTGTCTAATAAAGACATGATGTGTGTAATTTCCCCACACAATATTAAAATTTTTAATGAGATTTGTGCGGTTCCTGAGCACACTAGAGGGAGCCTATATAGGCTGCATGCTGTGTAATCCTGTATTAAACATTATTTTTCAGTCATGCTGAAGAGCATTCCAAGCATTTTAAGCTACAGAGAAAGAAAAGTGAGCTATGTATGTTTTGCAACGCCTCAGTTGAAAGAAAAATATGGGAGTGAACTGTGTGCTCTCATGTCTGGACATAGCCAAGCTGACCCAATTTAGTGCATACACACATGCACAATGCATGCTCATCTGCTTCGCAACTCAAAGACATTCATTTTTTAAACCACTTGTCCATTTATGATGTTATGTCCCAACAAGAGTCATCTTTTTTTTTTTTCTTGCTACTGCACCATTGAGATGTAAATGATAAAATGAGGTAAATGATAATAAAATTGTAAAATATCTCTATTTGGACTGATTGTTTTATGTAGTACCTTATTCAAAATTCTAGCTTTATTGTGAATAGGTGGGGCTTAACAAAGAGAATTCATTGTAAGCTTCTTTGCAGCTTAGTGTGAACTTCAGCAACGTTTGTAAATGACATTGTATTGTCAGAATATGCTTATAATAGAACTCTGTTCTTTTTCCATCATGCCACAGACCCTCTGATGGACACACTCATGACTGACCCTGTGCAATTGCCTTCTGGAAACATAATGGACCGAGCCATCATCTTACGCCACCTCCTCAACTCGCCCACCGACCCCTTCAACAGACAGCCTCTCACTGAAAGCATGCTGGAGTCAGGTACGAAACAGACTGTCTCTGCACTAGAGCATGGCCCTGCCAGGATCTGTATCGATTCTTTTTTCTCCTGGTTTACATTTAGAAATTTTAAATCTTGTTTATCTTTTTCAGTTCCAGAGCTGAAGGAGCGTATCCACGCTTGGATGAGGGAGAAGCAAGGAGGACGTTTTTATCAGTGAGCCACGGTTTCCGTCAGTTTAGGATGGTTCCTCTGCTCCACAATTCAACATGAAGCAGACTGAAGGGAAAAAATAAACAAAGAAGAGAAAAACTGTCATGAAACCTAATTTGATTTTTCTCCCTTATCCTTTTTTTTTTTTTTTTTTTTTTTTTTTCCTTTTTTTGGGGCCATCAACTCTCATCAAAAGGCTCTTGGTTCTAAATTGAAGCATAATAATAAAGTTTAGACTTTTAAAAGGTTTTGCTTATGACTTTGTATATATGACATAGATATTTAATTGAGTGATTGCATACCAAGGTATAGAGAGACTAGGTTCACAGCCTAGAGCTATCGAGCAGAAAGAATTGGATATATTCAAATATTGCTGCAAATTCAAATTGGTCTACATTGTGCTTCATTTCTTTTCCTTTTTTTTAAGCTATTGCATTTGGCTTTCGAGGATAAATTTTGATGGTTTTGTGTTAAGGGAGGATGTTCAGGATGGAGTACAGGAAACCATGTCATCTCTCTTCTGAATTCCACAACAGAATTTGAGTGCTTGGGCTAAAACACATTACTAATTATTGCCCATAGACTTTCTGTTTACAAACCTTTGCCTCAGATATGCCCTCTATCTATACATGGGTCACAAATTGGCGGCAAGTGGTATATTATAGGTGACAATATATACGTAAGTGTTGATTTGATATGGGTGGGGGGTGGGGTTAAGTCAGTGGAGCATCAGTTGATGCAGTCTATATGGAAAATCTCATTTTTCTTGCTGTTTAATTCAAATGGTCATGTATGTACGGCCTTTGGTGTAAGGTCACCCAAGCACCCCGTTTAACGTTTCCATAGTGTTCAAGCTAAAACCTGAGCTCAGAAGAGAGTATGTGAAACAGCGTTCATAGCATGACCGTCATGAGGACAGTGCCACAGCACCAAATGTATTTTCTTTAATGCTTACACAGTTTTATAGATGGAGGAGGTTCATCCAATCCCGCTGTTCATATTAACCCTGGTTGTTGGACATTCACCGTGAATTATGAATGAGTCATTTTCCTGTGAAAACGTTTTGACTTGACAGGAATTTGCTTCCTTTGCTACCGACTTTTTTTGAACCCAGGACTTGAAATAAATGGTAATGCACACACACAAGTAGGTGTTGTAATTGCTTTTGTATGCGAACTAGTTGGAGTGGGCTTCCATCAAGACTAAATGAATTATGTACAGTCTGTTTCTTTGACCAATAACATGGTTAATTAAAGGGGAATTCCACTCATTTTCAAAAATGCCTGCATGATTCAGTCTTTGAGATGGAAACTAGAGTGTTTTAATCTGAAATTATATATTGTAGACTCAGATTTCTGGTGGCAGTGATGGAAACCAGGAATTGCAATATATAGTATGTTGAGTTGGGGGGATGGTGCAGCTTATCAGCTTATTTGCATGACATTTTATGTTGCAGTATCTTATACATTTACAGATGCCCATTTACAGAAATTTACAGAAAACCAGTAAGCAGAAAGAATTGCATTAACATGCACACTGTTCCTGTGCAACTATAATATCACAAGGTATTCTTTGGGGACATAATATGCAGTCAAAAAAAAGGTAATATATCACAATACATGATATCACAATACTCTGCCTATCACAAAATTGCATTATGTTTTGTACTGTGACTTCAGTATCAGTACAAAACTCAGTATTTGATATAAAAAGTGATACTTTTGAGATACTAAGTCATTATTTTTTATATGGGAAGTGATGTTTTGAGATAAGTCATTATTTTGAGATGGGAAGTGATACTTTTGAGATACTAAGCCATTATTTTGATATGGGAATTGATATTTTGAGGTTCCAAGTCATTACTTTAAGATACTTAATCATTATTTTGAGGTGCCAAGTCAATATTTAAATAAAGTATTTATTTTAGATACTAAGTCTTATTTTAGGATATTAAGTCATCATTTTGAGATGCTTTCTCATTAGTTTTGAGATTTTTGGTTTTGAAATAAAAATCTGATATTTTTTTTTCTTATTTAAAGTGAGAATGGGCTTCCATGAAACATTGGGATATATGGGGGGAGAGGTTGTTTTCTTGTGGGGTTATATTAATAATATAAATGTGTTACTAGGCAAAATAAATATTGTAATAGTAATGCATCAGGCATCAAACAAGCTATGTTTATCATTTCATGTAATAACTTTCTGTGAGGTAGCTTGTAGAAGCATTAACCCTTTCTGGGCTGTGAACAAATCTGATTTCAAATCTTTAGAACTGCGCATTTCACATCACACCACTCTGGTTGTTTAAATCTTAGCTGTTTAATTATGTACACATTTTTTAATGCTGTAATCACCTCTGAACACAGATGTTCCATCGCAGGGCTGATGTGTAAAAGCTGAGCCTGTCCTGAGTACAAGCTTATCCATAACACTAACCCAGTACAGCAACCTGTCCGATCTCATACGGCATATAACACGATTTCTGACGCCTCAGAGTGGCTTTTAAATCCTGTCCTCCTCTTGTAGGCACTCGTTTTGTCTGCTAGGCGGCGTCCTTTTCCTTTCAAGGCGGCTCGTGTTTCTCCATTTCCATGCCCTGCACAACTGCGGGCGCACTGAGCTATCCTGCAGTATTGCGTCACTCGAGGCCCGCCCACCTCTGCAGCCATTGGCCAGGGAGCACATTCCTCAACGACTCCTCCAACACTATTGGTCCGTCAAGTAGTCAGTCACGGCGGTGACGGGGCAGTTGACGTAATGGTTTCAGTAAATCAAGGCATTCAGCCGTGTGTTAAAGTAGCAGGAGGACCGAGTTTTTTCATTCCTTTCCCTCACGCCAGCAATTAAAACGTAGAAAACAGAATTCGAAGCTGCGGTGGACGTCCGAGTGATGGAAACGCTGCTATAATGGGTGTATGTAGCAAAAGCCGGGCTATTCAGCATCTTTCGGTCGGTTTAACGTTACTCTAATCGTCGCTGTCACCGATAGACATCAGTACGTTTTCTCTACATTCTGCGAGGATATCCAGAGGATTCAGAGGTTAGTAAAACAACGTTTATTAGTGAAAGAACTAGGTTTTAATCGCTAAGCTCTTGTTGTTTTTTTCTGTTTTGCTGTAACGTTTACGTTGGCTCTGGTAACGGTCACGGCTCGCGCTTGACTTGAGCTGAGGACGAACGGACGCTAATGTTGACAATTTTAAAGACCGATTTTAAGCCTAAACGCGTAATTATAGCACAGTGTATGTCTAATTTTAAGCTTTTTTTACTCGTGAAAGTAACAACCAGTCTGTAAAACATCATAGAAATACCCACCAAAGCCAAAAAAACTAGATGCTTAAGAGACTAATAGTCTATGCGCAAAGCTAGTCACTCTTGCTAATAGTTCCCTGCTAGCTTCCTCAGACTGAGCTACGTTAAAAGGTCACATCGATACAGCTGTCTTTTTATCAGTATGAACAGTGTATTGATTTTGCTCCCGAAGTCCGTAAGAATATGTTACCTGGACCTGGTGACGCTTTTTAAATCAATTAGTTAGCTAGTTGACAGGTAACGTTAACTGTACTCTAGTCCGGCTACCGGACGCTGCACAACAGTGTCAACTGAGCTAAGCTAATCTCTTAGGTCGGGTTTATCTAATGAGAAATCACTTGCTTTGATTTGCTCTGTTTAGATCAGGTAATAACGTTAGAGTTTTTCGGGTACAGGGAGTTCCCCCCTCCCTCCTTTATAATAGATTAGGTTACTTTTGTTGTCTTCGGCCCCGTCGACAGAATTTCTGGGCGTATGCCTGTGGAAGCGCTGACTTCAAGGACAAGAATAAAACAGACTCATTTTGGGGATTTGAACTGTAGATGTGACCGCAAACATTGAGACCTGAAGATGTATGAAGTAAACAAAAATGCAGGAGGGAAAATAACGGAGACGAGCGCTGTTTTGCAGCCAGACCCTCTAAAGGCTCTGTGATTGATTCAGTATCCGTCGGAGCAGCCCAGTTTATGGTCCCGCCCGGCGTCTAGATAAGTGTTTTGTGGTAGCTAAATGCATATGTGTATATGATAATAGGGTATATATCGAGAAAACTGGTGTTATTCATAGTGAACCGAGCCGGAGAAGTGGGCCCATCCCTGCTGCAGTTTATTGGCAGCCATGTTTGAGGCGGAGAAGGAACCATCTAACGGCGAAGCTCCAAAATGCCATTTTTGCTCCATTTTTATAAGTCGGCTATAAATTATATACCCCGTTATGCTTTAATGTCTGAGTCGAAGGGAAATGATGTCCTCCCTACATGTTTTATAGAGACTGATCTCGTTTTTAAGTAACCTAATATCTATTAAATGCAACTGAATTCTGTATTGAGTGCGATGCATTTTGTTACATCTAACCCTGAACCTCACACTAGCGTTAAATGACCCATACCATACATTAGTCTTGTGCTTTATTTTTTAGCCGGATGTCCACTGGCATGAACATGATGTCTGTTCTCATTGGTTACTCTGTATTGCGTCTCATGCTAAAGGCAGTACAGATTAGGGATGCGCTTCTCCGTCACCGAGGCCGATGCGATGAACATCTCGATGCATTGCCAACGATCTGACCATACGATAGGATTACAATGTGATGCTGTGCAGTTCAGCGTGGGAGAGTTTTATGTATATTTGGTCCTTATTAAGCAGACCACAAAAAGTGTTGTGATACTAATTTGTTTTTCTAGTATTGCAGCTCAGCAACTGTTACTTTTCGACTTATCTAAAACCACTTGGCCACAAACAGGCCTTTTCACAAGATCTTTGTAGCACAAAAAGGTGTCTGTGAAAAGATAAAGTTAAACCTATAATACTAAGGCTAAATGTCTTTACAAATAAATAAGGCAATGGGATGCTTTATTGCTTTAGAGCAAGCAGTACGTTGCAGTACTTTGTTCACCAGTCTTTTTGCTATGGGTACCACGGGGGTTAGACTGATTTGAATAGGTTCCGTCTTCAATTTGTTACCTAGATTGTCAGAATTTTTGTATTTTGACAAATGCTACAAAGTATTCCTTGGCATTGACCAACAGGAGGACAAAGTCGTGTCTGGTGCACATATGTATACATAAGGAAGTCTATGAACTTTAAAGGACAAAAATAGTAATTGGTCAGTGTCAAACGTGTAATGCTGCCAGTCTCCCAACCAAGACATGGCCAAAAGTTTGGGCCCTGTAAATGCCTATTCCGACATAGTGAACACTGTGAAAAATATGTGAATTTATTTCAACATGCTGTCGTGACGTAATGTAAATGTTTTTATGGCTTTAAAATCAACGTTCAATCAATATAAACTTAGTTCTTGATAATATGTTTCACCAAATTCTTTGTTACCAATTTAAACATTTGTAGAAAATCTATAAGGTACAATTAGTATAAAGTGTAGCCTTTTTTTCGTAATGATGACAATGTATGTGTTGTTGCTGTTATTGAATAATGCTGTCAATTGTTTGTGGATTATTTGAAGCTTTCTAATGTCAAGGTAGATTATTTGAGGTCATTTAAAACATTGTCTAAAAACAATGCCTTCAGATAGGTCTATCATTTTTATACATTCCTTTGGCCTCTGGCTTATCTGTGCTGCTGAAATGTGTGCCAGTCAATGTGTTAGGTAACAGGTTAACACTCATTGTTAGCTTAACAATTTAAAAATGTAAAAACAATTTAAGAATTTTTGTTTTGGTGGGTTTTTTTTGATGCAGGAATCAATTCAGTTGGATCACGTTTGTAACAAACCACAGCTCCAACAATGTCCGGGGCCTCAGTGAAAGTTGCTGTCCGAGTGCGCCCCTTCAACTCGAGGGAGACCAGCAAAGAATCAAAATGCATTATTCAGATGCAAGGCAACTCCACCAGTAAGTATCGCTGGCCGCTTCTCATTTACCCTCCATGTATCCTGGTGGTTGCCTTTGATGTGGTATGTTGGCTATGTTATGAATGGCTGGTGACATTCTGTCACATGCCTACAGGCATGTGCATGTAAGTATAGGTTTATGCAAGGCTTTAGGGTGAAAAGCTAGCTGGAAAATTGACCTAAATTTCAAGACACAGAACAAAACAGTAACATGAGCATGTCAAATGATAAAGGTGCTGTGAAGAAGATATCAGTTTGTAGACATGCAAAACAGTCCAAGTTCCTGTTATATTTAAAGAGAGAGAAAGGATGGAATTTGTGCCTGGGGTAGGGTGGTATCAGAAGTGCTGAGCTGGTCTGTTCTGAAGTCTCTGCATGTCTCAGTCCTGGGGCTTGGGCTTCCTATTCATAGTATAGGCTCAGAGAAAGAGTGTTGGTGGACTGTTTACTTTATCGTGAACCAGTGAAAGGAAATGAGAAGATCGTATCGCGTGTGAGGCCTTTTATCGCTAGCTGTTTGTGAAGAGTGGGACACGGTTGAATACTTATGAAAAGTACCCCTCAGACATTACTTTGACTGAACTAGTGAAGTGGGTTAGCTAAAAAAAATTTGATTCCTGCCGACTGCAATCTGTGCTACTTTTGAAGACTGCTTAGTCCTACCTAGTAAATTATTATATGACAACAGGCTCCAGTGATGAGTAATATCTTATTAATAATTTAGATATTAACAATGGAAATGTGCATAGTCCTACACAAACCACTGCGTAGTGAGAAGCAGTTTGTAGGGGCTGATATTAAAATTTAATGTCATGATAATTACCTAATCTTTGTATGTGATGTTATCGCAAAATGTTCTGGTTAAATGGCAACTACTTCAACATATTTAAAGTGTCCATGGTAACTTAAAGGAATTATTTAAATGCTTTAATGTAGAATGTGTTCTCTATGGTTCTTTTTCTTCTAAAATGGTCTCCAGCATGGCACCTAAAAGGGTTCTCCAAAGTAATATAACTTTTTTTTTATAGCAGGAAAATAGAGGAAAATGTCTTGGAGGAAATTTGGAGGAAAATGTCTTAAAGCTCTGTGCTTATAGCGATTGCAGGTTGTGAAAACCACAGCAATCACTGCAGCCCTTCTGAGCTTGTGTGGAGCTGAATGACTCCAAGTATCACGAGACAGCCTGCTCTGCTTCAGTAATGGCTTATTCTTTTGTTCTAAAGAGGAAGTAAAGCTGAGGATTCACAGCACTCGTGCGCGTGCGCAGCCACAGAATCCACACTGACCAGACTGTGGAGCTGGCAGCAGGCCCATTGCTCTTGATTAGGAGTCTTTTGCAGATGGTATGCTGAGAATGTTGTCTATGAGGCTGAGCGTTCAGGACTGCTTGTTTGGCCAAGACACATAGCAGACTGTTTAAAAAGACAGTACAGACAATGCAAAGAGATCAACCTTGAATAGATCACCTGACCAACTGCTTACTCTGGCATGTTTTATTTGTTCTAGCAGGGTTCCTGTTGATTGTCTGAGCACTTTGAAAGGTTTAGGTCGACAGGGTAAATAGTTTTCCATTTGTCCATCTTAATTTGTAACCAAGAGAACCAATAAAGGGAATATGAGCCTTTTTATATCTTTTTGAGATTAAGGAGGTAACAAAAAAACAGTAACATATGGCTTTTTAATTACTTTTTTATGCATCACTCAATGCATATCTCTCAATGCAAAAGGCATTCCTTGTCATATTGTTGCATATAAATGTGCAGCTGTTTGCTTGGCTTGTTAATGTGTGAAATCTAAGGAAGGCCTTTCCTGTGTTGTTTTGGCATACTTACATGTTTCTATTAAAGACAGCCATTCTTATTAAACGGTGAAGTTGAGAGAAATTACTAAGGTGTTCCTCTTTCACAAAAATCCCAAGAGCTACTTGCATGATTTTCATGATGTGCTAGAACAAATGCAAGCACTTTTGAAGATATGTGGTGATTGACAGTGTGCTTATATAATGCATATAATATTTATTTTTATGTTATCAGGACAGTGTAGTATAATGTGTTCTTTTAGGTGGCAAAGCCCTCTTCTTTTCATCTTTCATCTCTGCATATCAAAAAGAGAAAAAAGGAGAAATTTTACATTTCAAAGTTTAAGATTGAATATTAGTGAAATCACGTACAGCTCACTGTTCTGATACAGTCTTGTTCCATCTGTTAGGGCTGTTTTCTGAAGGTAGTTTAGCTAAAGGAGTTGTTTTGACTGGACTGCACATTCTCGTCTTTTCTTTTGGTCAGTGCAGGAAATGTGGTGAGGGAGTGGGAACAGGAGTTTTGCACCCTCTCCTTTTTTTTTGCTTTCATGCCAGGCAGCTCGAAAGAAAGCTTGGCATACCAAGTGGAAGCCCAGCAATAAGATTAGGGCTCTGTGGAGTGGACTTTCTAACCATAATAGCAAAATGTCAGCCCTTCCTCCTACTCTCTATTAGCTTCAGTGTCCTGGAGGACTTCCTAATATCTCAGTGCAACTGTAATTATTGTGAGTGGAGAAGAAGAAGGAATGCTGTGAGCTGGACATTGCGGAGAAATGGGTAAAGATAAGAATTCTTCACTTTTGCTTAGTTTGACCTCAATGCTAATGTCTTATGTAACATCACTATTACTTTTTGGTTAAGATGCAGTTTGACCCAGCAGTTTATTGTCCTCATAAAAGCAAAAGCCTCCAGCAGACCCTCTAGTTATTTCCATGCTTGTTTATAGTTAAATTTGTGTTCACAGACTACACTCATACACATTCTCCAATCTCACATTGCACCAAATCTTTGGAATCCTACATCCCTCAAAAGAAAATCTCAAATTTGATAGCATGATAGGAGCAGCCCTACATGCTTGTTAAATGCAGATTGGAGAGATTATGACAGTGTGCCTATGGCGATGGCTGCTACAGACTGAATCAACAGAGAGGGACCTGAGAGAAGAGATGTCAGTAGTCAGAAGAGAGTAAGAGCCCGATAGAAGTTGTACAACAATATTTCAAGAGGTTATTACATTTATTATTATTATTATTATTGTTATTATTGTTATTATTAATATTTTCTCAAATTAGCAATGTTGTATAACAGTAGTTTTATATTTTTATATATCTTGTATTTTTTTTTTAAAGGTTCCCCACTTTTATGGTGTTTAAAGTCTCAATTAAGACAATCAGAACTCCCTTTAATTTTGACCGTGGTTGTAGAAGAGCTGGAAGCAGGTGGGTCTGGCACAGCTCTGGTGCTCGTCTTACCAGTGAACAGTATTTGCAGGCCTGTGCGATTGACCTGCTTAGAAGCCTAATCCATGGGCTTCCTTGAGGTCACCACACTGGAGTGTTAATTCCTCTGACCCTCGCAGGTGCATGGCTGTCTACTGCAAGTGTCACTCGTCTCGCTGTGCTGATTAATCACTGCTTTTAGCTGAGAAGGGGAAGATTTCTGTCCTAAGCACTGTTGCTCTCCAGGATGAGAAGTGATTACTTTGTTGCAGTGAAAACAAAGCTGTCTAATTTCAATAATGATGGCATGATCATGCTGCAAAAAGCAGAATAGCAGAACTGCAGAATTAGAAGCAGAATAAACTCTATGAACAACTTCCACTATATCCTCTCGATGTATCCAGACACCTCTTGTAAATAAGTGATTTCAGTCTCTTTAAGTTGTACAGATTGCTGACACAGTATAGTCTTCATATAAAAACATTGCCAAAGAACTAAGATGCTCTGGAGATGCTCTTCACATGACCTAAGGCTCCTGTGTGGGGTATGAACATCAGCAGACCTGGAGCTCTGTCTAACACCTCACTAATGCTCCTGTGGATGAATGCAGTCAAGTCCTCACTGCGATGTTTTGGCTTCTAGTGAAACCTTAGAAACTGTTAAAAACTGTTGCTGTTATAGACTGTTAGATCGTTAAAACAAAGAGGAACTAACTTCCTTCTTAATATCCTTGATTTCAGAAGAAATATTGAATGAGCAAAGACTTTGGTACTAAGCAACACAACCGATTATTTCCAAAAAGTTTAAGTCAGTGCTCAACTATGTTTAGAACCATATTCCTTACAGTTAGCTGGCTCAAAAAGGGCAGAAGTCTACCCTTTAAAATGTGAGTGCGTTATATGACAAACCCAAAAGCAATCCAGCTATTGAGAATGTATTGTCTTATATTATCTTAATTGGTTTCAAGGATAAATAGAAGATTCTACTGTAGCTTTATTGTCCTAAAAATACCAGGGAGCTTATCAGTTCACCTTTAAAATCCCACAAAAACATGTCATGCTAATATTGCTATAGTGCAGTGGTCTTATGATTCTGTGATTTAACCTCAGTTGCATCTGTCTTGCCGTTCATCATGCTTGCATCAGACTTTAGTCAACCCCATGGTGTCCATGACAATCAATACTAATGTGCCTTTGTGATGGCTGCTGGAGGCCATTACAGAGAGTCTCTTGTTCCACTGTCATCTTTTTGTTGCATCTTGTGCCCATGCAGTGTGTTTGAATCCTTGAAGAAAAGGTTCCTTGCTTTTGTTTGTTTGGCTTTGTAGCTGTGAAACGAATGTATTTAGCAAGTAATGGAGTCTTTCACTCAAAATATTTTCAAGCGGCTTCATTAATTGTTATATTAGCCTTATAGCTTAAACACAAAAATAAGTAAGCAAACTTTAGGAGCTAAATATATCTTGGCTGTGGCATTTTCATGTGTGTGTCAGTGGGTTTTTATTAAACTTATGGTTTCCCTTCCCCAGGTTACCAACTGTTCTTATTGTACTGTTCCTGTTCTACTGTTCCTTCTCTGTTAGGCCGCTCTTCCTTTTTCACTTTATCCTGCCATACACTTGACAACACTTATGAAAGTCATATGAAAACAAAGTCCTGTGTGTCTGTAATTATTACACGTTTTGTTCAGAGAAGATCAAAGATGAGCTTTTAGTGCTTACCCCATGGCTTAACAGTCATGATTACTATTTTTTTGTTTTTGTTTTTTGTTTTTTTTTTCGGGGTGGTAGACCTAATTTGGAGAAAAGGTAGTTTGCTCTTGATCCGAAATAAAAGGTCCTGTGAAAGCAAACAGCACTAAGCCCTGTGTGAGACCGGGATCAGCTGGAATGCTGCCGATACTCTCTCTGGCTGACTCTAGAAACGACCAGGCTTATTTAGCTTCAGCCATGCTTATGAATGAAGGGTTAGCAGCACCAAGCCTGCCACTATTCCAAGCAGTGCCAAAATAAATTTGATTGTTGCTATTATTATTACTAATGAACAAATGTTAAGTGTTTAAATCGATCTTAAAAGTAAAATACATAAAGAACCAAGCAATTCCCATTTTATATAATAGCACGAATTAGCAAATATTATTGATGGGACTTAAACGTTGAATGTATTTTGCTGGTTTTGTGGAAGAAAACCTTGTCATGAACACAATTAATACATAAGAAATCACTTCAAATTCAAAGAAGATATTTTACTGTCTTGCGGTGTCTTGTTAGGAGCCACGTGGCAATGAGCTGATCCCAAGTCTGTGATCTCAGTCTTATGTTGTCATCTGTAATTAGAAGCACAGTGACGGTGGGTTGATCTCAGAGCTGTGATTTCTGCTGTGATAGAAGGTTAGTGAGATGTAGGAGAGAGCAAAGAAGGGGGGAGGGTTGGATGCAGCAGGGAAGCTGAGTAGAGGTGCCATCACGTGCATAAGAGCGTGAGTGAGCATCCTGGGCTCACGCTATGGAATTATGGGATTTTTCTCCAGATGCAGGAGCACAGATGCATAGACAGGAACGCTTGATAAATTAGGGAACAAATAAAGACACAAGTGCATCTATAGTGACATGCAAAAGTTTGGGCACCCCAGTTAAAATATCTGGTACTATTAGGTGAGTAAAAAAGCTGTTTATAGAAGGCATGAAGTTAAATATGAAACATTGTCTTAACATTTTAAGCAAGAATGGTGATTTTTGTTCTGTTTTATAGAGTTTTTCAGTGAAAAAGAGAGAAAGAAAGCAGAATTTGGAAACCCATGAGATTTGAGTTATCAGAAAACATTTAACAAGGTATAAGGCCTAAATTGGCTTGTTAGGGCTGTGACTTGTTCAATCATCCTTGAGAAAGCCAGTTGAGGTGAATTTCAAAGTTTTTCCCTCAAACCTTGTCCCAACTACCAAAAGCCATGGGCTTCTGTAAGCAGCTGGCAAGTATTGTGAAGATTAAAGGATGCATACAAAGCAGAATAAGGGTTTAAAGAACAAAGAAAACTTTCTGAAAGAACTGCTTGTTTAGGAGAAAGCCAAAATCTAAGCCCCCAGACTCTGGGGTGATAGGGCACTATTCTGTTGTGCAGCAAAAACTGCCATCAGAAAAACACCTTCCCTGTGTCAAATTCAGAATTAGACTTTTACAAAGAAGCATGTAAACAAGCTAGATGCATTTTGTAAATAGTGAAAATCTGCAATGACTATTGGCAACTATGTCACAACTATGATACCTGCCAAAGTACTTAACATGCATGGTGCCTAGGGCTGTGACGGTATGGATTTTCTATTACCGCAGTATTGTGGGTTAGCCCCCACCCCTACCAAAAAATAAAACAGAAAAACCCTCCACCAGGCAAATGTATCCAAGTGCGCATTTTTTTATTATTATTATTTTTTTTTTTATAAGAAGGCAGAGCTAGTCCACTTGCCTCCTCTCCATCCTCAGTCATTGAGATTTGCCTGACATCTCGCGCCAACTCTGTCTTCCTCAGTTGGGAGCAAAAGATCCTCTCTTAGTAACTGTAGTACAGGTTTCATGGAGGATGCTGTAACCATCCTCTCTGACGACAGTGCATCAAAAATCTGCAACTTTTTTCATCATTGCATCAACGGATTCTAGGACTTCGACATCCTACCATGTAGAAATCAAATGTTGACTGCGCCGATCATCCAGCACCCTCTTAATAGCTGGACACTGCTCAGACAATTGATCAACTAGTTCTAAACTTTGCCCAATTATTAACTTAAGCACCTTAAATATGTTTTTTAAATAATCCTAGTAAACATGAATAACATTCAGTTGATGAATAACATAAAAATAATAGTCGACTGCAGTAGATGTCCTATAAGTGCGGTATTGCGGTAATAAAATTATCGTCACAGCCATCATTTGCTTGCTTGGCTGTTCACAGTAACAGAACGTTTGACCAGAGGTGCTCAACTTCGGCATGCCACTCTATGTCACCTGACTCTGAGTCATTGGGTTTTTTCCTTTTGATGTTGGTATAAGTTTTTGGGAATGTCTTAGAGGTGGGCGAGTATTTTGACTTGGTTCCATACTTGAGTGATGCTCAGTATCCGTATTAGATAAATATTGGATTAAAATCCAGGCCAGTCCATACTAAGTCTGGTGCAGTACTAAATAAATCATATGTCATTCTTCAATGGCATTCTAGTTGTACATCATAAATGATCTTTAAATAGCCAGTGGGAAAGCAAAGAAAATGTTATTTTATTAGAAAAAGTTCTCACTTTTGTGTGCATATGGCCTTTATTAAGGTAGAATTTCACTTTCATGCCTCACTATTGGAGAAGCTTCAGTGCTTTTTATGCATTACAGGGCTTTTTTTAAATAGTAAATATTTGATGTATTATGTAAACACTGTAAACGTTTCAAAACCTACTGTTTGCTCTATTAAGTCTAAATATGGACACTACAGTATCCTAAAAATATGTTTACATTTATTTACCTATTTAACCTAGAACACTTTTACCCTACCTCTTTATACTCAAGTTATAAATTATAAAAGGTTTCAGCCTGGAATACTGAATGAGTCACAATGCAGGGCACCCAATCAGAACAGATCTCAGTAAGTAAATCAGCCTGTTTAATTCTAAAGGATAAAGCGAGGTTGAGAACAGTCATGTAAAAATGACTTATGGCTGTTTTTAGTACATAAAACAAACTCAACGTTGCAAAATATATAGTGCCGTCTGCACTGAGCAGAACAGCATTAGGCCGAGCCAATTTATTGCATGTGATTGTTCGTCAATGCTCACAGTCATACTGAGAGAAAGATTAATTTTAATATTGCGCAACAGCCCTTCTAAAATGGTTTGATTACATAGTCCTCTTGTTCATTGGGTCAACAAGCTATAGTTTAGCTTGTTAGTATTGCGTTGAACCACCCTCTAATTTCTCTAATAAAAATTCAATAAGAATCCCAGGTGCAATAAAATAACATAAGGGCATGTGCCAGGAGGAGTGTAGTTTTACTTTTCTGGCCTACATTCTCTTTAGCCCTTATTTACCTTCCGGCACAAGCAGCTAAATACAGATAAATGAATCACCTGTCTTCAGATTTGATCAGTCATGGAGGTCCATCGTCTCAGGGAGGCAAAGGAGGGTTACCTAGGAGCTAGGTTTCTCTCTTTCTCACTCCCACGCTCTTCTCTGATTTAAGTCTGACTCAGACTGCACTGGGACCCGAATGGGAGAGTAGCAGTAGACAGCTCTTTGTAGTCCGGGCACGGCTGGTTGTGGCCACTACTCTTATTCATTCTCTGTTATTCATGGGAGTGCAAAGCAGAATTTGGAAAGAAGTGGCAAGAGAGACAAGCAAAACAACTAGCTTGTCTTATCAAACTGTCTTTTAGTGTGAGCTACCTGTGGATGAGCATTTATAGGCATGACGGTGCACCCTTACCATGCTAATTCCACTGTCATGGCTCGGTGGTCATAAACAGCATTCTAACATGCTTTTCAACTGTGTGAATAAATATCAGCTCATTGTGACTGAAAATTCTTAGCAGGTGTCATAGATTTATTAACACTGGTGGAGATCCCATTGTCTATGCACTGCCATGTGCTTTTGTTAGTAGAGTATATTATAGGTAATATACAGGATTAACGTTCTGCTGTTTGTTTGAATTACTTCAATCTATATTAATTTATCTCAACGTTACTTTGACACTTTCCTTATCTTTGTGGATTTAATGGGTGGAGTACAGGGCAAAGAACCCTGACATTCTCTTTGTTAATTGAAATTTAAGTCATTCAGTTACTTACAGGGCCTTAAACATCTCCTCTTAAAACAATGCTAAAAAAACAAATGCACTGTGTTTCCCTCATGAATTTATATTTAGCAGGTAGCTTATGTTGAAATAACTGCTCCTTGGACTTTCCCCTTTCCACTGACCCCATGATATATTTGGAGCCAGAGCATGCAGAAGGCTTTTGATTGGGACGCTCTTGAGCTTAGGCCTGTAACTCTTTCTACATGTGCACCCAGCTGCTTTGAACCTGCAAGGTCTCTTGAACAGGCCCGTATTATGTGGACTGAAATGCTTATATTGTGATCATACTGCTAAATACTGAGCTATACCTTTTATTTACATATATATACGCAGTAGTATTATATTAAAAGGTATTGATAAATCATCAGTGTGGAATTACTCATAGTCAATGGTAGTAATAGCCGAAACATGCCAGTACTGCCGATAATTGTTTAAAAAAAGCATCTGACATATCTTTAACCTAAGATATAAGATTCGATAAGTTAATAATCTTTGACCAGTGCTTCTTTTATTTCTTTTATGTAACTACAGTAATATGGAACATCGGCATTAGTCCTCTGTTCCCATTTTGGTGCATCTGTAATGGCTCCTTTGATCAAAAGAATAAACTTTTATGAGAACACACACAAAATCTCAGCTTTGAAGCTGTGATTGGTAAGGGTGATTACACCACACAGTACAAAAATTGTAAATTAATATAAGGCTCTTTCACATCTAGCTGTCCTCTGCATAATTAGCACTGTAGAAGTACTATTTTTGTCATAATGATGAACATGCTATATATTGTGCAGCCCTGCTCCTAGTACACCTGTCCAGAAGCTACTTTCTTTTAGTGGTGTGGAGATGTCTACATGTGGTTCACTTCCTAGGAATCCCTCTTGTGTCTTTCTTCAAGGTGTGAATTGCAGTGCATGCAGCGGGTTTCCTTTCACCAGAGGAAGAGTCTTAAAACAGACTTGGGTAACCATCAAAGCATTGGAATAGAAATGATGAGCTCCATGATACGGTTCATGGAAGTAGCCAATATGTTATTCTATCTTCTACCTTCTTTTGGCTGTAGAACCAACATGTCCTGCATAATCAGCAACCTTCTAGAACCATCAGGAGCCATCTGTTCCTAGAACTGTCCTCAGGGCTGTCTATAGTTCTTCTTGTCTCCTTGGGATGCATGTTTGTGTGTGTGCCTTGTGCCCCATGTTCTCTTGCTGAATGGAGTGTGTCATAAAGGTCTGAGTGCAGAAATCTCTACATTCCTTCCTGTCACTGAAGATCTGTCAGCATATGGAGAAACACCTGCCATGTGCTGCTGTATAAATAGCCCAGGCAGCATGGGCCTCTCGCTGGCAGCTGGGCAGGGCTGCACTTTCCCAGTGGTTTCCAGCTAAACTCCCTTCCTGACCTCCTCACATCCACAGCTCTATAGGTTAATCATCCCTCGCAATGCTTTCGTTTTTACCCTCTGCTCATCACCTCATTTTTCTAACTCATATCTTCATTACAGGATGCAGTGCAGTAAACACCTGTATGAAATCTCAAGTGTACTTTATACACAGGCTAATAAAGATAACACTTCTCAGCCTGTAAAAAGTTTTATGGTTTCTCTGTGTAAATACTGACTCTGTATAGTAACAGTCAAAAAATACCATTTATCGAAACTTTCCTCATCTTATTGTCCATATTTTATAATTACATAATGGCATACATAGTGTATTTGAAATTATGCAGTGTAAGTTATAAGACCAAGTAATAAAAAACTATTTATGGTAACCAAAAGTTTATGAAAAACATGCTTTCACTAATGTGCTTGCAATGAGACTGGTACTGCACTTCACTGTAAAGGAACCTGACTTAAGTTCGGTGTTCAGTGTGTTTATGTCAGGCACTGTTAGAGAGAGCAAAATCATTGTGCTCTAAATAAGGGCATAGGCTCCCGTTCAGCCTTGTCATAACAGATTACCTAATGCGTTACACAGGCCATGGTGTGGACTGGGCTGCTGCATTGACTGCATTGTTCTCCAGCTTTCCTGTTTCTCTTTGTCTTTCACACAGTAAAGTGAAAACTACGTGGCCTGCATGCCGAAACCAGACTAGAGAGGGGTCTTCACCAGGGAGAATCTCTCAACACAAACTGCATGGCCTTGATTATTCAACCACAATAACAGGGCCAAACTCTAAATTCTGTTTATATAAACAAGCCTGAACATCTCCGGTGACTATTGAGAATGCGCTTTGACTAAAGCCACCCTGAAGACAAGCTCTGTATTCTGTCTGGCTGATCTCTCGATTCATTTTTATACACAGCACTATGAAGTGCCTTGCTTTCATTTTTAATCTTTGCTGGTTTCTCTGGATGTCTTATACAGTTATACAGTACAGTATTTTTTTATTTAGTTTTTAATTTTCCATGTTTTACAAGGTGTGTTCCTAGTTAAGGTCATGGGACAAAAACTGTTCCACTGTCTTGTGGTAAAATATTTTCACTCTGACATGGCATCCACATGGCAGACACTTGTTCAAGCTAAAATTTGCACATTCTAATTTGTAAAGTTGTCCATGTGGTTAGCGTTTTTGTATGTGTGTGGGTGGGGGGGATGGGGCATTAGCTTAGCTGAACCCATGGTCACTGAGTGCAGGAGCACCTGTGAAGAAATTGCAAAGTCAATGTGTATGCAGCCATGCTAGACTTCAAACCCATCTTTAGCTTTCCTTTTTAAGATCACCGTGGATTGGTGCCTGAAAATTCCATTGCAGGTGTAAATCTTCACTGGTGATAATTTCTTCCCTGGCCTATGGCAAACATCTGCTCACTTCATTTATCAGCCTATGAAGGGCTATATTTGAAACTGGGTGTTGTGACAGATGTTGATTTTCAGCCGGTGTCTCAGTCTTTCCTGAATATGTGCTAATGTTGCAGTTTTCCTCTTTCGGGACTGGCTAGTGTTGGCTGCCAAGTTGCTGAAGGCTGCTAATTGTGGGTATTGATTTGGCTTTGGACCAAGGTGGAGCCTAAAGGAAGGCGGGTATCTTCTAGAGACTTCCCTCTGCATCAGACCAAGCATGGCTGCTGTTCTCTGGTCCTGTGGCGCTATCTGTGACATATTGTCACAGTCCACTATACAGCCTGAAGCCACATGATGGTTTCCTGCACTCCTTTTCCACATAAATGCTTGGTTGGCTGTTAAAAAAAAATGGCCAGTCACTCGTTAAGAGTCCCTCCTGCCTTCGTTTCGTGCTGTGATGAAAGGAGAAGAGCTCATTATCTTGCGCCTCTGTGCATCTGAGCCCTGCCTGGGCCCCCTCAGCACAGCATGACTGGGCTCACAGCACTACTATGTGTGTGTATTTGTGTGCGTCTGCTTGTTTGTGTGTGTCCATCCTCTCTGTGCTACTTGCTGTGCTTTCTGACGGTTCTGTCAATAAGTGAATGTTCGCAATAGATATGTTACTTTAAGAGAATCTTGCTCTGTATTCATTATTGCAATTTGGTGATTCACACTGTTGGTTTAGTTTAATTTGGCTTATGTTAGGCTTAGTCCACAGGCACACAGGTATTTGTTTAAACATTTTACTCCTTTGTTTAAGTAAAAATCCTTTCCACGTACGTAGTGATGTTTTTTTTGTTTGTTTGTTTTTTCCAATTTTATCCACTTGAAAATGCAAACACATGTCACAGCATTGGGCACGACAAGCATACATGTTCTTGTCTGTCTTCTGCAACAGACACTTTGTTTTGAAAATAGTTGACCCACCCACCATAGATCCAGCCAGGTCACAGAACTGGTGATATTGGTAGCAGCATCTGTTGTCCTTTTAGTAATATTAAAACCAGCACTACTTTGGCAGTCTCCGCCATTGCACTAAATTGTCTCAGAAGAGAATAATGTACACTCTGACGTCAAGCAGATAACAGCACATGGTCTTGTTGTCACAAACCAAAATCGCAGTTTGTTCCTAACTGTGCTGCAAAACATTTGTTTTGGTCTCCTTGGGATGCACTTTAGTTTTGCTTGTGAACAACAGGTGAGTTGACTCACTGGCCAGAATGTCCAAGATGTGATATTGTAACTCTAGCAGCATTATAGAAGATTCTGTGTTCTGTCGTTGCATGTATGTGCCTACGTGGTTGTGTATGAATGACCGGCAGAGCCTGTAATACCGTTCTATGGTTGTGTATGAGTGAGCAGCAGAGCCTGTAATACCATACTTTGGCTAGTCATGTGACCGTGACCTGCCCTCAGTAGGAGTGCACAGCGGATTGAGGTCAGGATGCTGTTACTGGGACGTGAATGGCACGTTCGGTGTGACATTTTCATAATGACGAGCTTCTTGCTGAATGGGAAATGAGGACAGTGAGGATATAATAGAAAGTATAGTGTCTGTTTTGAGGCGTGGCACTAATTGCAGCTCCTTGACCAGTGTTTTAGCCCCAGTATTTGCACAGATAGCTAATAAGGTGTTAGCTTTATGCTCATCATGACCTAAATTGGCAGGGTTGTGAAGTCATTCCATTCCTGTATCCATTATGACCTTGCGCTCAATTGGAACAGTCCATTAACAGCTGGGTTCGTTTTACAGGGCTCACACGCACATGAGTGCTAAGGATATTGATGCTGACATTTCTAGTTTCATCCACACTTGCTTCTCAGAACTGTTCATGCATGGTCTTCCCTTAAGGCTGTATACTCGTAATACTCTTAAGGAGCTTAATGCTTAATTTATTTGTAATACTATTATGATTCTTTTACACGCTATGATTTGGCTGTTATTGAAGTGGGCTAAAAGCATTATGCTTGTGTATAGATTTAGGTATGTATGGACAATGTTGGTAGGATTCAAAAAGCTGTAAGGGCCAGTAATGAAATGTTGAAAATGTTGACTCGTGACGACTATTCATGTGTGCTGCTGAATCCCACTGTGCGGAGTGACAGTTGTCATGGTAACAAGTATTTAGAACCTACCTGTTGCCATGGTTGGGGAGGGTTGACGTAGATTAATTGCACAAGAAGTATGTCTGCGTCTGTGTTTGAATCCATTCATTTATGTTATTTGCCGAGCTTGTTTTTGACCATGGCTTTGACAGAAAAACAGTTGAAGGAATATGTTTAGAGGCATCGCTCCATAACAAACTACAGCGTCTGTGCCTCAGCAGAGTTGCTGTATGACTGACTGAGAGCAGATGGATGGAGAGCGAGTGAGAATGAGTGGGCAGAGGCGTCGTGAGCATGAATCACCTCCACCAGAGGAAACTCCCTCCCTCTATCTTCTTTAAACTTCAACTGGGCAGAATAAGACACAGCTGCCTTCACAATAAGGAAAGCAGCATTGATTTATCTATCAACGGAATCTTAAAGATTGTGTGTGTGTGTGTGCACACATGTTTGTCTATTTGTCCATTTTTGTACACTTTGAAGAAATGTCCTAAATGTCTTAAAAAAACTTAACCGAAAGAAGGGAGTTTAAAATATGGGGTGGGGGTGCAGGGAATAAAACAAACTCTAAAATGTGCCATACATTTTGCACAGGCTATATTGTAAATAAACAATAATTGTACAAATATGCAGAAGTGAATTGTCTGCAGATGAGGTGTCAACTTATTTTCACAATAATTTGACTAATACTATCAAAAGTAGGTACTTTAATCTGTTGAATGCATATAGCATGTTTGTTTGTACAGAAACGTGTAAGAGAGAGGGTGAGATTTGACCTGGGTACATGTCTCTGTTAGGGAAAGTCCAGTAGAGGGTCAGCCCACATAGCTGGGCTTTTCTCCAATGTCCCAGTATCCACCTGCTCTCCTCATCCCACAATTCCAGTATGGCTGATGAGGGCAGTGTGCATTAAGCAGTCATTTATAGCCTCTCTGGGCTTTGTGTTCCAAGAAGTGAGCTCAGGTCAAAGTTGAAATCACTCTTAATTTAGCTTTGCTTTTTCACCTAATGACCCAAAGCCCTGAAAAAACGCATGGTCCATCTTCACATGGACCAAATTAGGGAGATACTGGAAAAGTGACTTGGATTGCAGCTTTTACTCACATGCATGGCATTTGGTCCTGTTGTGTGACCTCAGCAGCCAGGCACACTGCTATCATGCTCTTAGGGGAAAAAGGCCTTCACTCTAAATGCTCTGCAGACATTGAATTTCTTTTGTGTGTTTATACTATTATACCATGACCTGAAGTTGGAGGCAGTAGATTTTCACAAAGGCCACACAACACTCCCTTATGCATTTTCTCTAGCTTGCTCTTACTCTCTAGTTACAGAGCTGCAAGTAAAATATGTTTAATAGTTTTGAGCTCTCATCTGTCTTGTTCAACAGCAATCTCTACCACAGTGACAGCAGGAATCACACCTGAGGCTGTTAGGTCCAAAGAGCTCCCCTGGCAAGTTTTAGGTGTAGTGAGCTGTAGTTAAATGTCCTCTAAAGTCAGGCTGGTATGATTTTTAAGAAGTTTTACTTTTGGACAGTCATGTACAGATAAAGCTTAGTATTTAATATGGTCTTCCTGCAGTCTGTTTTTTTCTTTGCATATTATAATCAATTCTAACATTCTAGAAGCTTTTTTTCTGAAGCTACTTGCAACTTCTGAGGCTTACAATAAACAAAATGACCTTAGAATATTAAAGTATGTTGAATGTATTCATATTGTATCATTGCAGACCTAGCACATGCATTATTGATGAACACAGTGAGATTAGGCAGCACAACAGCTGAGCTGCATGGGGATTCTCACTGCAGGAGTCTCTGAAGCCCCCTCATCTTAAGCACAGTGCTTTTGTGTCTAATTAGACTGTTGACTTATGAAGAGCATGCTCTCTGCTCTTGTTGCCTTTTTTCTCCTGTTACACTTGCATGTACAGCATTCTGTATGCAGGGACAATCTGATTGCATTAGGATAAGTGTCCCTATCTGAAAGCTGACAGAAGGATGGTCTTTACAGTGACCCTGGCCACAGCCTTGGCTAGGTGTATGTTGCTGCTGTGTTTGGGTGGTTGCTAGGCCTGGAGCATGTTCGTCACATTCGTCAGTCGCTCCCTATTCTGCTTTTTCCAGTTGCTGCTTGTGGACCTGAGCCAAGGCACTTGCCAAGGCCCCTTTTTGCAGGCCAGCTCTGACACAGTCATTCAAGGGGGCTTCAGAACCAACTGGTCTTCTAAAAACTATAAATATCCTACAGTACAGAGATGGGGAGCTGGCTGCATGTTAAGGCCTCACTGCATACCAGACATGGCTGCAGATTCCTGTTTATTAAGACAGAAAGCCTGTGTGGCCACAAGAGAGAGGAGGATGAGGTGTGTGTGCATGGCTGGGAAAGTTAGGTATGTGTGGATTGAGGGAGGTGGGCAGAAGGGAATGGGACACAGCTGAAATGGTTTGCACAGAAAGACTGAGGAGAGAGCCTCTCAAGCCACACACATATAGTTGAATGGTAATTACCATTCATGTGGAGTGCAGACTGAGTTCTGACCAATATATCGGTTTGCTGGTCACATTAGGTAATGTTAATGCACTGGAGATTTATCGGTATCAATCAATCCTGCTGATAAATTTGTTAAATAGACATCAGCTCTCAATGTTCCAATGCAACTAAAAATCGCCAAAGCCCCTATGATAAGATAATACAACAATACAATATTACTGCAATTTTAAAAATATTGCAATATATTGTTGAGTGGTGTGATAGCGTATTACAATATATTACACAACATTGCCACACAAAATATTGCGATACTATACTGTATATACTTCCCGTCCACTAATGCCAATCTTTTTATAGGCAGCTTGGCCTAAACTTAATGTCCCTCCTTTTTACAGTTATACAGGCTGAACTGGTAAATTTGACACCATTATGGTGAAAAAAACATTTAAAATGTATCAAACCTTACCTATTAATTAAGGTAAAATAGTATAACTCAACCAATGTAATTAACAGACAATGAGTCACTAAGCATACAGAAAAGTTCCACACCCTGTTGACAGTTCAACAGCTCAAATCACAGCTGTAATGTTACTCTCTGTAAAACGCTCAATTGTTGTATTGCTTTCATGCAACTGTACTGTAAAATAAAGAAAAAAGTGAAGATGCTCTAGACATTGTCAGATGTTTTACTATCTAGTGTACTTCAACTGTACTTTACTACTATGCATTTCTTAAATACCAGGGACTAATAAGTGAAGCCATATGTACAATCCAGATAACAACCACTGCTGTATGCCATGAAACTGTTGCATTGTTTTTTTTTGTTTTTTTTGTTTGTTTGTTTTTTTTTATTTGTAAATCTTGGTTCGTTGTAGCCACTCTGTAAAGCATATTGTTACTTAGCATCCGGTGCTTAGTGGAATGGTTCAGTTATTGTGCTGTTATCCCAAACAACAGAATGCTTATGCAGTATAAATTAAACAAAAATCCTGAACTAAAGTAACTAAAAATACTGGGACTGATTTAATGGTGAGGGCTTAAGCATTGGCATATATTATATTTTCTGTTCTGTAGTAAAACTCTATTTCAAATCCAGTGTAGTTTAGGATTAGGCTTAAAAAAAGCTTTGGGAAACCAGGCTCTAGGGTTTCATTTTGATCATTTAAAATTCAAGCTAAAATTCATATCACAAATACTGGCTGATTAAATTTCTTATCAGTGTGTAACAATTTTCATATTGGTCAAGCCATTTCGGGTTTTAAATGTGTTTTTAGCTGTTTCAGCTTTTTTTTGCTTAACGCTCACAAAAACGATGTGTTTTGAAAAGCCCGTCAACTGTTAAGTCTGAATAGAAAGTGCTTAAATCAGTGATTTACATTTTCAGTTTGCGTGCTGTGAAGTCATGTGTGTCACCCTGGCTTTCACATCCCCCATCTGCAGACTTGCTCGTTTTTACACCACATTGTTTGACTGGTGAATGCTTTGTTGCACATTGTAGGTAAAGTAATAATGTGGTTATCTCTTTGTTCTTTCCAATAAAGTATTTACTTAACAAGGGGAATCTCACAATATTTTAGGATTTGTTTATTGTAGAGGCAATGGATTGAGAAAGTCAACAAAATAAAAGTCAATCCCTCAGTCTGTTGCTGTATGATTAGCAATTCAATTATGCAAATATTGCATAGGATTCCTGATCCTGCTGCTGTAGACTGTTGCTTATTCCAATAGGGTGCCATTTACATGACTGGGTTGTAAGTGCAAAAATAGGTAACCTATTCATACAACAAATTTTCTTTGGAAAGCTGAAAAAATACTAATTATTTTAATATATGTTTACTCAGTGTAAGATAATTGTCTGTATTCATGGTACTGATGTTTTTTTTCTGTTCTGTCTTCCAGCTATATTGAATCCCAAAAACCCAAAAGAGTCACCAAAGTCCTTCAGCTTCGACTATTCTTACTGGTCACACACTTCGGTATGTTCTCACTCTTGCTTCGCTGTTGTTAAATGTTTTGAGAGCTGCTTTTGCGTGTATTATGCATATAATGAATCTTTATCTGCCTTGTTAATTTGCTTTTTTCCTCCTTTTCTCCTCTCTTTGGTTAGCCGGATGACCCCAGCTTTGCCTCCCAGAGCCGGGTGTACAATGATATTGGGAAAGAGATGTTGCAGCATGCCTTCGAAGGCTACAATGTATGCATTTTTGCTTATGGCCAGACTGGAGCTGGGAAATCTTACACAATGATGGGCAAACAGGAGGAAGGACAAGAAGGCATCATCCCTCAGGTACTAAAGCATTATGCATTTCCAGAACTACAACTACAGTGAAAAAGCTTGAAAAACATAGACAAGAATGACTCAGGTTTGTCTCCAGACCCTGATTTCAAGCAACTGTTGCCAAAAGACATTAAGGAATTAGCTCTCTGTCTGGAGCATTTATCAGTGGTTCGAGTTATTTGTGTGCTTTTATTGATCAGTCTCTCCTCACTGCCTAATGCACCACTTTCCTCCTCCCACCTTTCCTTCAGCTCTGTGAGGAACTCTTTGAGAAAATCAATGACAACAACAACGAGGAGATCTCGTACTCGGTGGAGGTGAGTGACACGCATCCCTTGCTTCCCAGATCGGTTCCCAAAAGCCCTTTACCAATATTTCCATTACACACACTGAAGAGCTGGGCCGACTGGGGAGGCTGCATTAGTCCGGTCAGACAGGGGTAGTAATGGGGTTCTTCAAAGGCCACTCTGCTCTACCCTGCCTGTTTACTATTGTGCTGTGCCCAGTCTTTAACAAGCCTTGTAGCAGCAAGAAAGGAATGTTAGAAAATTCTAATTTAATCATTTAATTTATAAAATAGTTTATAATACATTATTATTATTATTATTATTATTATTATACTTTATTATTTGATAGTTTTTTGTTTATGTTACAATAAAAAGTAAACTAAAATTGTATATTTGTATATCTTGTCATTCTAAACACATGTTCCTGTGTAGGTGGCATATATGGAGATTTACTGTGAGCGAGTTCGGGACCTGCTAAACCCTAAGAACAAAGGGAACCTTCGTGTGAGGGAGCATCCTCTGCTAGGGCCATATGTTGAAGATTTGTCCAAACTGGCTGTCACCTCGTACACAGACATCGCTGACCTCATGGACGCTGGTAACAAGGCCAGGTACGAGAAAAATTGCAGCCAAACAGCAGTGCTGTGAAAAATGACTCCCTTTCAGATAGAAACTTAGCCTTTTCAAAACATTATCTCCTGTATATTTTTGGTTTACTGAATTCTGCTGCACCAGAGAACATAAGGTGACTTCTGTTTTGGAAAGGATAGAAATGGAAAATCTTGGTTGAAGGAAAGTGGAGCTTTGTGCATGACTGTGTTGCTCTTTGATCCATATGTCACGATAGTTATCTGTATAGGCATCACAGAGGATGCCATTATGCTTAGTAAAAATAGCACATCTAAAGTGGAAGGTCATGACTTGTCACATGACATGTTGATTGCTGTGTGTTCTCTTGGAGAGGTGTAACATGTCTCTAATCCTCTAGTGTAGACTCCCAGGGTTTGTTTGTGGAATGTGTCACGTAATTGTTTTGTTTTTTTTCCTCCAGATAGATACAATGCTAAAGCACAGTCCCTGTTATAGTCATAGTCTTGTTCTTGTGCTCTCTAGTACTTTCTAGGATTAGCCTCAGCGTGGGTGTGCCACACATTCTAGTGCTAAGCATGCTTATCCTCACTCTCCCTATTACCTAGGGTCACTAGTGATTAGCTACACCTTCTGGTAGGAAAGGATTTATAAAGATTTGGGCCAGTGATATTTCGTAGGTAGCTTAAATAAAATGTGTTGTGTTCACGCGTGTATTTATGTTCTAGTTTTGAAAATGAATCGGCTAATGAAATTCCCGTGAACAAAACTGAAGTTACATTAGCTAACAGACTGACTTCTCTATTCACCAGTTAATGACAAAACAGCATTATGAGTGACAAGACATTATGAGAAAATACTTCAGTTTTACGGCGGCATGCTACCTTAATCCAGGGTTTTAAATGTATCAAAACATTTAATCGTACTTCATTGAATATTATTGTGCTAAGGCTTTATGTCTTTGCCATTTACTTCCTTTCTTTAGGACTGTCGCTGCCACAAACATGAACGAGACCAGCAGCCGCTCCCACGCTGTCTTCACCATAGTCTTTACCCAGAGGAAGCACGACAGCGAGACAGATCTGTCCACAGAGAAGGTCAGAGCCGCCACCTCACTTACAGTCATCACCTCAACCTGCAGAGGCTCAGTCTGGTTCTCTACAGACAGTGAGATTCGGCCCTTGCAGGGGAGGGAGACATGCCACCAGCCTTGTGTGTAGGGCTCATTGTCTGATTCCCTGGCACACAAAAGCACCACTGTGGTGTAGATGCACACAATAGCCATTATTCAACGTGACTACATTAGATTTTTACTATGCAGGCCATACTTAAGCCCACTATTGGGTTATACACATAACAGTCAAATATCAGAGAGCAGAACAAAAATGTTGCACACTGTAGGTGTCTGACCCAGATAGTTTGTCAGATGGGTTTTTCAGTTTAAAATAATCAACAGTTCGGTCAGATAATTTCACTATGATAATAGAGCTTGAGCTTCAACTAAAACATAATCATAATGAATATATTATTCATTATAATCATAATATAATCATAATAAATGGAAAAACAATTAATTGTAAAAGAATGAAAACAACGAAGAATGTACAGTATACATACAAAGCTGGAGACTGTCTTTCCCTTTTATTGATTTCTCCCTTTGTGTCTCTGGTCTGAATGTGCTATCTTGTTTCAGGTCAGCAAAATCAGCCTGGTTGACCTGGCAGGCAGCGAGCGCGCTGACTCAACTGGGGCCAAAGGCACCAGACTGAAGGTACAGACTAATTTTACTGCCCTTTGCAGCAGGGCCATATGTGGAAGAGGCAGGGGAGATGGATGATATTTACACACACTCATGCCTACAAAAGTATCTGGTCTAGATATGCTACATACTAAAATACGTTAAATTTATGATCCCTATATTTTTTTTTGTCAAAATTCGAGTTTGAGCTTTTAGCACTGTTTATCTTATGGTGACTTTTTTTTGAAAATACATATTACATATTCACCTTTGACTTTTTCCTCAAATAACTCTGCTTAAAGGCTGTTTCAAATGCAATGCATTGAAGTCAAGTTTAATCCATGGTGTACATCCTTAAAATATTAAAAATATTTTTAGCCACATCATATTGTATTAAATAGAACAAGCATTGCATAGTACATGTGTTACAACACCATCAAAAGCATCATTGAATGAAGAGAATTAAGTTAAGAGCTGCTTTCTCACTCAGATTTTTGTTTTACAGGAGGGAGCAAACATCAACAAGTCTCTGACGACCCTGGGAAAAGTGATTTCTGCCCTGGCGGAGGTGGTAAGTATTATTATGGAGACTGATACGCTTGCATGGACTGTCTGTCTCTTTCCTGCCTGTCCGACCACAGTGCTGTAACACTGTGTGCTGTCTGTCTCTCTTTCCTGCAAATGCTTCCCTACCCAGGATAACTGTACCAGCAAGGTAAATTTCTGTGTTCAGTGATACCTTCTGACTTCCCAAAAAACAAAGACTGTTTGTCCTGGCATCGACTAACATTTGTTGTCACCTCCATATCTGAACCTGTACCCCATTTTACCACTAAAATCTTCTGGTTTTAACCCAGGCGTTTCCGTTTTTATGTGAATTTTTTTTTTTATATGTTTCCAGTATGAGTTTTAATGGCTGTCTTTGTTATGAAACAGAGCAAGAAGAAAAAGAAGACTGACTTCATCCCTTACAGAGACTCTGTGTTGACGTGGCTTCTAAGAGAGAATTTAGGTATGTGAGATGAGCCACACATTTAAGATACTATTATTATTTAATAATAATAATAAATTAAAGCAATATTAAATAAATCATATTTAAACAGAATTAGTAAAAAATGAAAAAAATTAAAATGTTTACACTATTTGAAGCAAACAAAACCTTGATATGTTAGGAGGCAGATTCATTTAACATTCTGTTGCTAAATATATAATATATATATATATTTATGTTTTTAGCATCTCAAGAAGTACTCTTTTACTTTCCCATGTGTCCTTTGATGTTTTGAAGCTTTTGTCTTTTGTTTGCAGCGTGAAAGGAATTTATTTGGTCTTATTCATTTTTAACTTCTTTACACAGGTGGCAACTCAAGGACAGCAATGGTGGCTGCTCTGAGCCCTGCTGACATTAACTATGATGAGACTCTAAGCACCCTGAGGTAAGAACTCCCCCTTCGCTCCGTCTGTGAACACAACATCTGCTCATGGAGCACTGTAAAACAAACTGTGCTGTTTGTCTCTCAGTTTTTTATTAGTCCTTATAATATGATGATTTAATCTAGTCCTTCTGTCTAATCTGTATTGCTTTCTTTCGGTGTGTCATTCCTCTTCTCCACCTTCAATCATGGGCAATTATAAACTCAAAGGTATGCTGACCGAGCCAAGCAAATCAAGTGCAATGCTGTGATCAACGAGGACCCCAACGCCAAACTGGTGCGGGAGCTGAAGGACGAGGTGACACGGCTGAAGGATCTACTCCGGGCCCAGGGGCTCGGCGACATCCTGGACAGTAAGTTAGGACACAGCGCTTGTAGCAGGCCCTCACCTTGCCTACCCATCAGCCATTTACAATACTCACATGAAGCTGGCACAGCTCACTTCTGTCTTCTCTTCAGCTTAAGGCTTTTTACATTGTTTTAATGCTATTGCATTGCATTTAATGCTTCTAGACCTGAACTCCTTAATTCAATTAGAGAATTGATTAGAGATTAACAAGGAGAGGAACAAGGCATTTGTTGTATAAAGCTATTGATAAAATCCATATAAGGTATTCAGTGTTTTGTTGGTATAGAACATTGCATTTCCTGCCAGAGGATGTGGATCCCTAGACATGTTTCTAGATATGATATGCAGGGCTGTTGAGTGTGCCAATTATGATGATTAATTACAGATTCTGCCGATTTTTCAACATTTCTATACATTATTTACCTATTCAGTGTACTTTGTGTCTTTTTAGAGGTGTATAATATCTCTTAAAGCTGCCACAGTGGCATTCGTTACATAAAATGGAGATTTTGGAAGCCCATTAGATTATGAGCATTACACACAAAAACTCTTGCAGGAAATAAAATATGCTTGCTTCACAGACATTTATAAAATCTGGATTTTATTACTACACCTCTCAAGAAAATTACAGTCAGCAAGTTTCACTTCAAGGCACCACACAGAAAATTTGAAAAAGCGGTGAAATTCCCCTTTTCTCGGAAAACAATATACTATGTAGCCTTCTGCTTTATAAGCTGTTTTTTTATTGTGGGAGTTAATGCTAAACTTGTCACCTGATTGCTGCATAATAATCTGAAAGTCTATTTTAATTTATAGTTTAAACAAACCGAATAGCCAGGAATGTGTTCCTGTTGAAATGCAGTAGTTTGGATAACTTGTTATTGTCACAGTCTGTTAGAATGATTTGTGCATGCTCATTCTAGTGAAAAGTGTTCCATCACATCCCTCATCTTCTGTGTACATTTTGACTAGTTCAGAACTCACTAACTGCCTTCATCACTCCTCTACCGGTCCTCTCAACTATGACCTCTCACCCTTCTCCTGTTCTTCCCGCTTCCCTTCAGTCGAGCCAATGGGGGATGATTACTCTGGAAGTGGAAGCAAATGTGTGTATATGTATGACTTTGCACCATCCTTGCGCTCTTTCTTGCTGCTGGTGGCTTAAACAATCATTGCTTCTGGCCCTTTCTGGAGTCAGACCTGCTGGCTTTGCATGCCTGTTTCACTTGTTGCCAAAGCTTGAGACACAAGGAGTCCCAGACAAATTTAGACCTAGTGGATTTACTTTGAGCAGGGGTAAAAGCGATGCATGCGTGTGGGGGATCTAGCATACCTTTGCGTTAGTGATGCACCAGAATGAAAATTTCTTGTCTGAGGCCAAAACTGACACTGAAGAAAACTAACAATTTGAACTGGTTTGCTTAAAATAATGCTTAGTAAAAGTACTGCAATATGTAGGCTACTGTATGTGTAACATCATGTGGGTTGTTAATATTACGTGTCACATTATGTGTAATATCAACAACAGAAAACAGCAAGTCATCCAAAACAGTTGATTTTATTTATTTATTTTTGTTCTGTACACATTGGCACTGATGTTTTTTCATCCATATAAACTGAGAATACAAGAACTTGAGTTTTGTACCTCCTCTATATACCTAGCAGAACACAGATTACATCACATTACAATAGTAAATAGTAAAATTCTGAAACAGTTCAGATGTTCAGTGTTTAGATGCTGTTTTAATGTGTCTGTTCTGGACAGTGGAGGGTAGGAGCCTTTTAAAATAATTTGTAACCTATTTTATTTTAATACTGAACTATATTTAATCATATTTAATCATTTGAGCTGAAAATATTTGGTGCATCCCTAATCTGCATGCTTTTTACCCACTCTGCTTGTATGACAGATGGGGCCCCTCCCCGCCCATGCATTAGAAATACAGTTTAAATGCAGTATAATTTTAGCTTGAACCCCCCTTTTGTTATCCTTAAACTTTTTTCTGTTCTTGTCAGTGAACGTTTGTGTTGTCATGTAACCCTTGCAGGTGACAGTATTCAGCTAAGTTCCCACCTACGGAGGAAAGGTGCATGCTTTATTTTTACACTTGCAGAGATAGAGGTGGATTTTAGTGGGTTTGCTGTGTGCAGTGTCAGAGTGCCCTAGCTTACTCTAGCATTTACCTGTCAGTGTAGGCATTTTCTTCAAGCTGTATTTCCTCTTCCGTGTCCTCTCCTTGCTTTTCCTTGTCCCCGTCTTAAATCTTGTTATGCAGTTTGTGTTCCTACTTTACAAAAGCTGCAGGAGCGAAACAGCCACTGAAACAGAACTGTCTATTTTAGCATCTCTCTGGGAGTTCATGATCAGCACCAAGAGACAGATACATCCAGTTCCGTTCTGTGCTGCTCTAGAAATAAGCTTAAAAGTTCTGTACCTTAGCTGTTTAAATTGCATGAATTCTGTGCATGGTGCAAGCAGATACGCAGTGCCTTGCTGCTCTGCAACTGTGCAAGTCCAGATATTTCTGGAGAGTTCCATTTTTCACACCGGAATAGCTGAAAAGAGCTGATAGAATGAATAGGCAGCTGAAACCTCCTCTGTGCTCAGACCCCCTGGGAGAGGTTTCAGCAGTCCATTCTTAGTCACCTTAGATGCTCCCATGGCCATTTTGTGGAGCTCTGTGGCTCTGCTCTCCAGCAGTGAGAGCATGATGACATTCTGGATGGTGTGTGTGTGTGAGAGAAGAAGACAGAGCCCACTGCGTCACAGGCTGAAACTGCAGCATGTGTTTTCATGCAGCCCCCCTTTCCCACTACTCTCTCAGCCTCTGTGCAGCTCCTCTCACTTCACCTTTCTGTCCTCTCCTGAAGTGAACGTGGTTTTCATCCAGGTCCAGTTTAAAAGTATTGGTCTTGTCTGTTGATTCAACCAGAAAGTACAAGATGGAATTGGAAATGGAACTCACTACAAATCGTATCAGCGATTATTTTGACAACTAATTAAGTTACAAGATACAAACAAAATAGGCAGACTTAACATTAACAATACTAAACCATGCATAGCCTCTAAAAGATTAAAATCTGTTGGGAAATGCTTTCTGGGGATACAAGACTTGAATTGTTAAAACATTTGAGGTGTTTTTTTTTTTGTTAATTTATATACAGTAATATATGATACAGTCTGGAATTAAGTACCACAGTATTAATAAAAAAAATATTTAGTAATAAATGTTTTGTTTGTACTGTTTTTTAGGTTAACATACTTAACAAAAATAAAAATATTACTTTTTTTATTAAGCCCTTTTTATACAGGTGGTGGCTCAGAGCGCTTTACAGACAGGTGATAAAATTGGCAACCGTGTTCATTTAAATCACATGGTGCAATGACATCAGTTCTAAAATATATATAAAGCATTTCTTTTACATCTCCATTTATCATTCTGGTGAAATTTCTCCATATTAATTTGAAGACTCGCAAGACTTTACACATTTGTCTTCAGTCAGGTTGCATCTGTATAATTCTGAAAAGTAATCCCAAAGTTTTGAATTGTAGTGCATAGAAATAAAATATTTTGCAGCAGAAATGCATGTAAATTGACTAATGCTCTGGTTTTCTTGCTATAAATCTAGTCACTGCCACTGGATAACTTTAACTAACAAAGATGAAATCAGGTAGTAAAATTTCATTAATTTAATCATGACAGCCCTACATCTAATACCAAATGTTTTTCTGCATTCTGCAGTAATTTGATTCATTGAAGCACAAATGCCTCAATGTTTTGATATTGTTCAATTTGAATCGCAAAATGAAATAATTATCTGCACTAATTCAGAATAAATTGCATCGAAACAGGCATCATAACCACCTGGTGTGAAAACTACTGCTTTGTGCATCTAACCATTTGAGTGGTGTGTTTGTTTTTATCCTTTATTGTGAACTGTGTGTCTTACACTAGTCTTTCCTCCTCTTTGTCCTTTCTCTCTCCATCTCTCTCTCTTTTCCTTTCTGTCTCTCTTCATTATCCTCTCCCTTTTATCTGTTCTACACCATTTTTACTCCTCTTTTCCCCTCGTCCTGTACCCCCCTGTCTCTTCCGTGTGGCTCAGACCTGAAAGATATTCACAACAATAAGCATAGATACTTGCTAGCCTCAGAGAACCAACGGCCTGGCCATCTCTCCACAGCGCCGATGGGTTGCCTGACAGCCTCGCCGTCATCTGGCTCTCTGTGCAGCCAGGTCGGCCTGCAGTCCGTCTCCAGTATCCAGGAACGCATTATGTCCACTCCAGGTGGAGAGGAGGCCATCGAGAGGCTCAAGGTATGTCACTGTTCCGCACTGCTTACACCTTATTAACTTATCTTCTGTTTGTTTTAGGGTTTGTTAAAGAAACATTGTGTGTGTTAGACTTTTTCATGCTGGATACATGTATTATAGGCCAAATGTTTTTAAGCCATGCTAAATGTGTGAAAAAACGAAAATTGCTTTAAGGTTAATAGACAACAATGTTTGTATTATTATAGAGCACAAGGGTCTGGCTAAATAGCTGGCAGCTACAGTGTGCAGTTAACGGATTCTTAAATTATTTGTTATTTACTTTAAATATTTATTGTAAATGAAGGCATATTTGCTTGATTCTGACATATGCTTATAAAGGAAAGATAAATAGTGAGATTATAAGTTACAAATGAATAAATTTGATGGACCCTTCTCCGCGGGATAGAGCCTTTTCCATATTATACTGAAACCCAATTAAAATTAATTTGGCTGAACTATGTCAGTAAGTCTGTTATGTTGTTTGTAGGCAAATTGCCTCAATTGTAAAAAATCACGGACTTCTTCCATGCTGTTTTATTGTAGTGTAAGTATGAGGTGAAGGACAAAGATAATAACTATAACAGATGCCCTTTTTGCTGTATTTGGTTTGTTTGCCTTGTTGCTATGATGATTTCCCATAAATGGGGTTATGAGTGGTTCAATTGAAGACATGTGACCAGGGTGTTTAACACTAGGCGTCTCCTGATCCTGCAGCTAACCTAAAGCAGAAAGTTCAATGCTTTGTCTTCTACCTGCTGACTGCTCTGAGAAAAAGCCCAAGAGACTTATTTATTTCCAATATTCTGCTGCTAATAAATTGCTTACTTATTAAGGATGCATGCTGTGATGTAAGTCACCATGGTAACCTCTGAAATGTTCCCAAGTTTTTGTCCTTGCTTGAGATGTTGGTCTGGCTGTCGCAGTTCTCAGTCACCAGCTGTCTTGAAAGTGAACTACTAAGGAGAAGTGGAATTGAAAGATTTCAGAGTAACACATGGCTACCAGAATGCACTGAAAATGCACTGACACTTATGATCATTAACACAGCGCTAACCTTGATTAGAGTGCTAACACTCTACTAACATTAAGTCCAATATTATAATATTTTCTAAATACACACCCAGCAAATAACAAACAATGCAGTGGAGTTTTTGTTATGCATCAGAATCGCTAAAAATGGCAGTCACGTTTGTTGCATAACCCTATGACTGGTAAACCAGTACAGAAGATGTACCGCCCAGCACTACTTTAACACAAGAGAAGTCTGTCTCATCATACTTTCCCCACTATCAATGACCATACACGTCCTCTGCATCCATTCTCTTCCTCTCTCACTCCCGCCCTCCTCTCGATCTGTTTTAGAACTCGAACTCAGTTAGAGCATCTTGCCTTCAGGATCTGTAGTTTCCATGGTTACAGCAGTGGCCCGCACTCTTGTCTGTCATCCAGTGACGTCAGCCTCCAACGCAGTTCGGAAATCAGACAAAAATAGACTTGTTCTTTCTGGCTATTAGACGTAAAAAGGCCACATGAAACAGCATTAGAGCATCCTTAATTCCCTTATTAGTCTCGAAATATTGAAATGTCTTGGTCTTGCGTCAGTCAGGTGGGAGCACTGAAATTATTTGGTAGCCGAAATAGAGATATGCTGCATTAATTGGTGTCTCCAATCAATATGACTTGTAATATTCTGGAATGACTACTTCTTTATATATCGTAAAATAGTACTTGGCATACACAAGATCTGTTTTGTAATGTAGTTGTCTTGTTTTTTTTTTTTTTCATCTTTAGCATATTTGGAAGCCTGGCCTGTTAAAACATTCACAGTAAAATCAGAGAAATCTGCACAAAGGTTGAAATTCAAAAGCAAAGCAACAGTATTGCATTCCAGAACAACAGATGGCAAGGGTGTTAACCCTTTAGGAAGGATCTAGTGGGGTTTAGTGTGCAAACTTCCTGTATTTTAGGCCAGATGGCCCAGGTCTTCCTGTCTATTTAGAACAATAAGAGGTAGACACAATAGAGAAGCCAGGGAGCAGACTGTGGTTGCCCTGAAGTTTTTTACTTCTCATACCAATGAGGCTTTGATCACAGTGTTTTCACTGGGAGATGCTATATTAATCATACATTACAGACAGATGCTTCTTTATTTAATTTCATTTTATATTAATACTGCTATTACTAGATATACACTTGCAGCTTTTTCCAGTCATGAGGGCAAGCGTTCAAAAATAAACATTTAATACATGCTTTTTTAAATGAAGACTGTCTACGGTTATGTTATAAAATATTATATGAAATGCTGGGCAAATATCAGTGTGTCGTTAGCTTAGGTTTGTAACATTACAAACAAAACATTAATGTAATTGTAATACAGAAGTGAGAAAGAAATGCTGAAATTCAGGATGTATGTGTGTGTGTGTGTTTTTAACAAGTGCAACACTTTCTGAAAGCATAGTTGTGTGATGTGCAGAAATCTTTTTCTGAAGATAATCTGATTGTTTTCTGACCCTCATTTAAAAAAATAAATTAGAACAAGTGTTGTGCGACCCCAATTAACATGGCATGAGTTTGCAGTGCCCCTGCCTTGGGTTCATGAAGTTCACATTGTCCTCTAAGAATCAATATGCTTAATCATTTAGCAGGGCAGTCTACAGCTTTAGGTTTCCCCAGGATCTAATAAAACAGAGTCCAATTTATATTTTAGGCCAGTGCATTAATCACAGTCTAGTTGTGACATTTACCATATAACCTGTGTCCAGCGGTGACCGTGTATGTTAATGTGTTTACTACGTTCCAAATGATGGCAACAGTCTCTGCTTTTGTTCATAATGGCTGGATTTTGGATCAGCTTTGACTCTGGCTGTGTCTCCCCCTGCAGGAGTCGGAGAAGATTATAGCAGAGCTGAATGAGACTTGGGAGGAGAAGCTGAGGAAGACGGAGGCCATCCGCATGGAGAGGTCAGTAATGGTGCAGCTGGCACAGACAATATGCTGCCATTCAGCTAACCTCTCACTGTGTGCATGTGGCTCTTCTCACTCGCAGGGAGTCACTGTCCACTGCCCTGTCTGTTAACCTACAGCTGGTGCCAGTCTGCACCATGCTTTTAGATCTTGCTCCAATCAAACTCATGTCATAACAGGGTGGTGTCTAAGGACTGACCAGAGTGACAGGTGTTCTTACAACAAAAAATATCCTGCTTCTTTCTACAGGCATCAGCCCACTTTTTCTTAGCAAAGGAAGTGTTACTACTAAGTTACTACTACTACTGTTAAGGTTGTGCTGGGTAGCGCAGATTATTATTTGAGTATTTGAATGTTAAATGCTAGAATTGTATGAAAAGGTTGCTTGGTGCATTAATACACAAGCTGCATTTCAGTGACATGTACAGTATTGTGCAAAAGTCCATTCTAGTCAAGCTGTCTGTGAAGTATTTTGTTAATTTTCCAGGGAATATTTAAATCTGACTCCTAACATGGTACACCTCCAAAACACCATCAAATTAACAGAGAGGGGAGAAAATTAAGCACCATTCTTGCTTTAGATCCACAGCTGTTTCTGACCATCTTTTCATAATGAGAAGACAACTGAACGCTATGAGTCTGAAAGGGTATGTAGCAGTCAGGAAGTTGTTACTGAGCAAAGGAAATGGAGAAAACAGGAGAATTTGTTTGAAAATGCAAATCATGCACAAAAGCTGCTGGTGTTCTCATAACAATGGTCCGGCCACTGCATAGCTTTAAAGTTCTTAAATATGTTTGGAATTGTTTGTGAGAAGCAAAAAATGCAACCAACTTCTAAGGCTGAACTTTGAAGGTGTGAAAAAATATCCCTACAGGTTTTTTTGAAAAACAAAAGAATGAAAGCTCTAATGAAGGCCACAAGACACAAAATACTTATCTTTTCTATTTAGTTGTTCTGTATTTAGTTTACTGACATTGAAAAATGAAGAGCTTGAACTTATTGGCCATTTTCACTGGCTTCTGACTTTTGCATGGTATTGTATTTTAAATGGACATCTCAATGTATTGATGACTTTGTTGTTTCATAGGCAAGGTGGTTCATACATTTTGGGTTGTTCATTTTAGCGCAAACTGTACTTGTGAATGATTGGCTGGCATGCATTTTAGTTTTATGGTTGTTCTTTTGTTTCCCTCAGAGAGGCATTGTTGGCAGAGATGGGTGTTGCCATACGGGAGGACGGGGGTACCCTTGGTGTCTTCTCTCCAAAGAAGGTACAACATCTGTGAAGTTCAAGAGGCCGTTGTCACCTTCTGTTCAAACTGCTCACAAAAAATGCTTGTTCATTACCTCCTTTCATCTGCTGGGCTCCTTTTCAAAGCTTTCACTGTTTTGTTCTCATTCGTCATTTATCACTTTAATTCCCCTGTGTTTGCTTTTTTATTTTGCTTGCCTGACACTGGATAATTTTAGTTTGGTCATGAGAGACCAACTTCTTTGTCCATTGAAGATTTTAGTGTTTTTTCTTCTAACCAGGTTTGTACTTGTAAGCTGAGTAGTTTCCCGTATTAAATAGAAGTGCTTTTTTCTAGTGTGCCCCTTAGAGCCCTGCAGTGGTTTTTGCATTTCTGCAGAATACTTACATTTATTTTTTTAAGACAGATTGAGTCAGCTCCAGAGTAGTTGCAGAGCAATAGGATGTGGTTAGGTTTTTGTTTATCTGTGTTTACTGTGCTTTGTGAAATCTTAACATTTAACAGTGTTGGTTTCAGACACCATGCATCATGGATACATCATAAGTGTATTATAAATATGTTTAGGTCATCCAAGATGTATTTTATTAGTTCATCTGTCATGTATGACTTTTTCCCTGTTAGCACTGTTGGTGCTCAATCCAAGTGCATCGTGGTTCTAGCGTTTAGCGTCACTAGACGATTGTGCAGCAGTCATGGCAACCCCTTTTGATACTGTCTCCCTCTTCATCTGCCTAAATTTGATTCTTTGTGTTTGACTCCTTGGGCTGACTCACAGTGAACAACAAAATGGGTGAAAGACCTGACTGAAAGGAAAGAAAAGAGATGAAGGACTGATAGTGATGAGTCTTTGACAGTAGCTGCTCTGCAGTAGCTGAGAGTGTGTGCTCTCCCTCAGGGAGAAGCCAGCTCTTTGTGCGTCACTGAGCAATGCTTAATAAACACTGCTCCCACCATTTACAATTAATTCACTAATTTGCTCGTTATCTCCACTCTTCCTTCTCCTCGCTTCTAATCAGCATAATCACACTCACCCTAGAACAGCCCATGCCATCAGTCTAAACCCCTTTGCTATTAAGGTGTTAGATTGGCTCTTTATTTTAAGTGTGTGTGTGTGTGTGTGTGTGTGTGTGTTTTATTTATTTGTTTTAAACTCACTCTGTGTTCTTCTATTGGCTTTCTTCATTCTGTTGCTGCATGTTATATAGCCTTTCGTTGAACGGCCTTGTGATATCTACACAGACTTTAATGGGGTGTTTTCCCCAAAAAAGGTTGGTGGTTTAGATCTAGATCTGTGATTGTGCAGTAGAGGCTCAAGGTAGTAGCAGTAGACGGTCAATACAGCAGATAACACAGGCCAACAAACACAAGGGATACTGACTAGGACAAACAACAGTATGTACAGTGCTCATTATGCATATGAATCAGAATCAACGCAGCATATGATCTGATTTCAATATTGAACAATAATCACGATTTGCCATATTGAGTAAAACAATCATGCATATCTTTTAAGCCCTTGTCATGTAACCCAACACTGGAAAGTAGATCTTTCAGATAACTCTAGTATAGCTTTAGGTTCTACTGTGTACATGCTATGGGATATTTAGTTGTCACTGACAGATTAACCTTGTTAAAGTTCATTACAATTGCTGTTTAAATTTCCACAGACCCCTCACTTGGTTAACCTGAACGAGGACCCACTCATGTCCGAATGTCTGCTGTACTACATCAAAGATGGGATCACAAGGTATGAAAACATTCCATATGCTCCTTAAGGGCTGAGCATTTTTTTAGCCTGTGCTACTAAACTCCTCTGGCTTCTTCCTTTCTACCATCAGTTAAGTGTAAAAAAAGAAAAAAAGGTCCAAAAGACATTTGACATTTCTACCCTTTGATCGCGAAGAAGATTCATGGGGTTCTTAGAGGACACTGCAGCATGTGTAATTTTTTTACATCAAGACTCTTAGGGTGAAGAGTGAGCAGCTGGGTCCATGCTGCTGTGGGTCAGCAGTGCAGCTGTCCCTTTAGGCTAGGCATTGGTGCCTGATTCTGCCCTTATGTTGACAGGGTGGGTCAGGCAGATGCAGAGAGGAGACAAGATATAGTTCTGAGTGGAGCACACATCAAAGAGGAGCATTGTGTCTTCCGCAGCGAAAGGAACGCCAACGGGGATGGTGAGGATTTACTGAAACTGCAGTCTGGGTTGAGAAGAACTGTATCAGTTTTCTTTTTTAACTTCCTGCAAATACATTTCATTTCAGAAATATTTTGATCATAGAGGTTTTTGTTCTATTATACTGTTCAAGACTAATTACGTAATTGCATAGACAGCCCTGAATTACATTCAATATACAGTACTGTTCAGAAATATTAGGCACCCACACACACTAGATATATATGAACACAGTACAGTAAAAAGTCATCTTCCAAACATGCATTGATTTATTCAATTCCATCATCACCATGTCTGAGCAAATTAAATGCTTACGGACTAGATAAATAGCTTAGATATTTAAGAAATTTGCAGAGGTCTTTTTATTTATTTAGTAGTAAATAATAATAGTGGTTTATGTTAGACAGGTTTTTTTGTTTGTTTCTGTGACAGTAAATGGTAAACCGCTAATCTGTTTTCACTCTGAAGACACTATGAACTGCTTGCGCCGTGCATGTCCGGGCTAAGCTGCTTTCACCTCACAGGCAGCATAAACAGTGCTTCTTAGTTGAACACGAAAGTGGGCAGCGCTTGCTGATAAAACTATCCTTTCGGTAGTTGACAGGAACAACCAGACATGCCCACTGCTCTCCTTTTGAGACTTGGCCAAAGCCTGTTGAAAATTTTTGAACTGTATATGACCCTGCAAATCTGCCACATCAGACTCTAAGCTTTGCACAGCGAAAATTTCTGTCCATGTTCAGTGTGAAAGCAGCTTTGTTTAATTAACTAAATAATTAGTATCATTATTGAATGTTGGGACTGACTGGCTGTCTGCTGGACCTGCAGTGATTGTCATGCTCGTGCCATGTGAGGGATCGGAGACATACGTGAATGGCAAGCGTGTGACTGCTGCAGTTCAGTTGCGCTCAGGTGAGTCTTCTTTGCCACAGACTACACCTCTCTAATGAACTATGATTGCCAGTTTTCTTTACATTTGACACAGTGAACAGAGAGATGACCTGATTTGAACTTCCCATGTGTTCACCATAGGTAACCGTATCATCATGGGAAAGAACCACGTGTTCCGTTTTAACCACCCTGAGCAGGCACGTGCTGAGCGGGAGAAAACTCCATCAGCCGAGACCCCTGTGGAGCCTGTAGACTGGACCTTTGCCCAAAGAGAATTGCTAGAGAAGCAGGGCATCGACATGAAACAGGAGATGGAGAAGAGGTAACTTTTTTAGGAGTTCTAGGAGATGAAACGAAGGACAGCTCAAATAATGACTTGAGAGTAGAAGGCTAACAATAATAGAAGCCACTGTGCATTTGTATCACAAAATCCACTCAACTGAAGGCAAAGTCTATGTTCTGTGCTCTGTAAGTCCTGTTATGGAGTGTGGTTTGCACGCACACATGAATTGGATTATTCTGAAGGGGATTATGTTGTGAATAGGAAAAATAAGCTCGGAACAGCTCTCTCATGCATGTGTCCTGCACTGTATTATATCTAGGCTTACTGAGATGGAGATCCTCTATAAAAAAGAGAAGGAGGAGGCAGATCAACTGCTTGAGCAACAGAGACTGGTAAGACTGATTGAGTTTTTTCTGTCTATTTTAGAGATTTACGTCTTTTGGAGCCAGTCAGTTCGGCCATGGGCGTCTTTTTGAATTGTTGCTTGTTTTTCTGTTTTGAGGACCAAAAACAGTGTGGTTTGTTTGAGGGGAGAGATGTGCTATTACACATTGTTCAGTAAGAATTATTTTAGTGTTGACAATGTTAGTTGACTGGGGAAACAACCTGGCCCGAGTCTCCTTTTTGCTCTGACAAAGTCCAACCAGCACTAATTCTGCACTCTTAGCTCTGACACCTTGAGACTTTTGTGTGTGTGTGTGTGTATGTGTGTTTGTGTGTGTGAGAGAGAAACACTTCTCCCAGTGCATGGCTGAACCTCTTTGCATGAAAATGAAATCCACTCTGTCTGGATTGAGATAGGGAGAGGCAGGGGCAATTAATTTACCCCCTCCATCCCCCGTCATGGACTGGATTGCAATACTCATTTGATGTAGCGAAAATTACATTTCCTCAAGGTTTACCCATAGACTTCTTGTTTTGATTACTCTTCCCTAGATTTGAAGAACTGAATCTTGCAAAACAGCACCAGGAAAAAAACAAAATAATTTGCATTTTGAACAGAATTTAGCTTGACCAAATCAGAACCATGCTTTTTACTTGTGTGTGCATTGGCAATCATGGTTTTGTTTAAAAAAAAAAAAAAAAAAAAAATCAGCCATTCAGTGTTGCTTGAATTTTGTATAAATTATATCACTTGCTTTACTTCTGTTGCTGCCTTTGCATGGTCTGTTTTTTAGTAGCATGTTCTCCTAACAGTAAAGTTTTATTTCCAAGGCGTAGAGCCTGATAGTATTTGTTGCTAAGCGGTGTTGTTAAGCTGGTCAACCTTCAGTCAGCATTTGATTTGCTCAAGTAGATTTCTGTTTGAGTTTGTTGGCTCTTCAATGCAGTTGCTGAAATCTCCAATGCATTGTGATGATAACCCAAGATTTCTGCTGTAGTTGATGAAGGCTAGTGACAATGTGGTTTCTCATTGACTTCTGTAGAGTTATATACACTTGTCTAACCAGACACAAATGGCATGCTTGAACACAGTTATGTGTGCCGGGGGTCCTAATCAATGATGACAAGCGCTCCAATGCTCTGGTGGTCCCATCAAAAACAATTGCAGCATTACAACATGACACTTCAAACATACGGAACTCAACGCAATTCTGCAGTCCACCTGTCTCCTGTTAGCATCTTTGCTATCTGGCTACGATTTGTTCTACTCTGCATACTTGACCTGGAAAAATGAGAAACTGCATTTTCCCTCGACTAACTTCTTAACTGTAGTGGATGAAATCGATGCTTTTAACTTCCTTCCAGCCTGTCCTTCCTCTCTTTTTCTGTCTTTACTGACCCATAATAAACACGCAAGAGTCTTCTAACCCACTGCTAGAGCTATTTCCAACTCCAAAATCAAATCTCCATCAAGGACTTCAAATGGGGGAAGCTCCAAAACTCCACTGGCTTTTGCTGCATGTCTCTGAAGCATGTTTTGGGTGCAGTTTTCAAGTGCACAAAATGAAGAGGATATAATCATTCCTTTTAAAATGAATAAAAGTCAACCAGAGCAACATCTATCCCCTTTTTGTTGACATTTGCTCATATCATGATTACTTTTAATACTGATATGCAACTTGGGAACCAAGTGTTTAACTTCATTTTTCAGTGTTTCGCTGTTTCAGTTCATGGCTGCACTAGTTTTTGGGAGAAAACAATACAAAATTTTCTTTGTATGAACTGAAGTGCAATATTTATTTTGTTAGACTTCAGTGTTCAGACATATATCTGACTGTAAGATAAATGGTTTTTCAAAAAACTAGGGCTTGGTAGTTTGTGTCTTCAACACCGAGCCCATTTAAAATAAATCCTACAACTGTTAAAGTTCCCGTTTTGCATATCATTATTCGTGTCCATCCTTTACAGAAAACATTCCTTTTGATTTGAGCTTCTCATTTTAATTTTTCCATTTTGTTCCGCACTTTTTTTGGTTTTGTTTCTTGTTTTGTTCTTTCAAGGATGGAGACTCTGATAGTGGCGATGACTCTGATAAAAGGTCATGTGAAGAGAGCTGGAGACTCATCACTTCCCTGCGGGAAAAGCTGCCTCCCAGCAAACTCCAAACCATAGTCAAAAAGTGTGGCTTACCTAGCAGTGGCAAAAGAAGAGAGCCTGTAAAAATGTACCAGATCCCCCAGCGCCGACGTCTTACCAAGGACTCCAAGTGGGTGACCATCTCTGATTTAAAGATCCAGGCAGTCAAGGAGATCTGCTACGAGGTGGCACTGAACGATTTTCGTCACAGCCGCCAAGAAATCGAGGCTTTGGCAATTGTGAAGATGAAAGAGCTGTGTGCCACGTACAACAAGAAAGACCCTAACGAGCGAGACTCCTGGCGAGCCGTCGCTCGTGATGTCTGGGACACAGTAGGGGTCGGGGATGAGCGTATCGAAGACGTTATAACCAACGGCCGAGGAGTTAATGACATGGATGATCTTAAAGTGCACATAGACAAGCTGGAGGACATTCTGGAAGAGGTAAAAAAGCAGAACAACATGAAGGATGAAGAGATCCGGGCCCTCAGGAACAAGATGCTGAAGATGGAGAGGGTTCTGCCTCTGATCTCTGCTGAGGGCCAAGAGAAACCAGATCCCTGTGTATCAATGAGGGCTCGCAGCGCCAGTGAAGGCAAGGCTCCATCTGAGGACAGGCCTGAAAGCGATCAAGCGGATGACCAAATGTCCAAGCTGGTCGGTGACTGTTCATTTCGGCGTGGCCGTATGCACTGGATGCGACAGGAGCAAGTACGACTGAAGAACCTCCAGCAGCAGGAGATCTCTAAGCAGCTTCGAAGGCAGAGCGGGCCACACCGCTTCATCCCTCCAGAGGACCGTAAGCTGCGCTTCCCTTTCAAAAGTAACCCCAAGCACCGCAATTCCTGGAGTCCTGGCACACACATCATTATTACTGATGAACAGGTGATTGAGCTGAAGGTCCCCAAAGATGCGGTGCAGGAGGAAGATGGGACGGATGAGGATGGCGATCCCAAGGAGAGGGCGGGGCCTTCTGTTTACGCGCACCCTCCTCTTCCCAGCCCATCAGGGCAGCGGAAAAGCAAAGACCTGGAGCAAGGCCTGAGCCATAGACATAACCAAGGCTACAGGAACCAGCAGCCCCACGAGAGAGGCCGCAGCAACTCCTTCAACAGCAGCCAGCGGGCCTCTGGCTCCATGGAGTCCCTGCACTCTGGGGACAGGAAACAGCAACCTCCACAGCAGGCTTTTTACCAGCCACGCTACAACCAAAACCAAACTCATCCTTATCCTCATCCTCATCATCATCAACAGCAGTTTTCACAACCCTATCACTACAGCAGTGACGGCAGCTACAACTACCGGCAGCAATACACTCACACCCAGCAGCCTAGCCACCACCACAGCTTTCACACACCACCCCGCATGCGTAGGCAAATGTCAGCCCCTAACTTGAAGGCTGGACGGGAAACAGCAGTGTAAATGGGATGGAAACGAGGCACTCTTTTGTGTACTGAAATATATAGCACTACGTTCACAACACAGAGACTTACAGAAAAATCACAGCATTGGACAGCTTGTCCTCATTGAGTCAAACTGCCAGACGTCTGGCTTTTTAAGCAATTAAACAATGTTTTTATTGAATTGGTTTCTCCAAATTGTAGCCATTTGCCCATGAACAACATTTTGGTCTTTAATTTCGTTACAGTATGATGTTTTATCCCTTGTAGATATCAGCTATGCTACGCTGGTTGTGTCTGTAGCATCAGGAGGACTGTTTGAAGGTTTCCATACCACACTGGATTTTAGAATATTTGTAGTACCACAAGCATTTATTTAATCGGTTAGTCAGTCTGTGTGTCAATCATCGATTCTTAATGGCTTCCTAAAGTCTATGCCAAAAGTCACCTGGGTTTTTAAATTTGCTGGTTTTTAAAAAAAATCCTTGACATTTTTTTGAAGTTTCTTCAGTATTTTAGCCTCAACATGATTGTAACTAAAAGTTATTATGCTGCTTTTCTCATCATATTTGGAATCCTGAATAACCACTACTCAGCCACCACTACATGCAGTTTAGGCTATGATAACGGTAGACCCAAGGGGTCATCACTTGAATTTTCAATTGTAGTAGCACTACATCTACATTTTAGTCATATTTGTGTTGAAGATATGCAACAAGGAGTGCTGGAATAACTAGGGTTAATAATAAATATTTTTACCTGAATGTGTTATCCCCTGAACTAGAGTTCCAGTATTGCAGCTAATGTTTGTCATTTTAATTGAAATTTTCTATGGATCCTCTTAAATTTCTGTTCATTTTTCTTAACTAGAGAAAGAATGTACTGTGGATCTGATAAGGCCTTAATGTTTTTGAATGCCTTATAGAAAGGGGTCAAGTGTTCTTACAGAGTATCATGAAAGATGTGCCTTATTGGGTCGTCCATGTTACAAAGTGTTTAAGATTTGTTTCCACATTTGCCGGATTTTCTGCTATAATGAAAAAGATGTAGATACTGTACCATTTGGGCAAGGAAATGTTAAATGCAGTTATTTTAAATCATACTCATTCAAGCATGTTTCTGCCCATTTTGCTTAGGCTAACTTATTTTGCCGACATTAGCAATTAATGGAAATCTTCTGCTGAAGTTACATTCTTTCCTGAGTTAGTTTTGCGTGCCTGTCCAAAAAGACAATTTAAGAGTGTTTTCAGAAAAACTCTGCACAGCCAATTGGAGTCTGCTTCGCTATACGCTTTGCTTCTATTGTTCCTCTCGGCTGTCTGCTGCACTCTGAACCTCAATGCAGGGGGCTTTCTGTTCCCACGGGGATGGAGGCAGTGTACTAGAACGCTCCGCTCTTCTATGCATAGAAATAAAATCCTTTGCTTATCTCTAGGCACAAACTCTGCATGATTAGAATCACATTTTTCTGGTGGCCCAAATGTGTGCACAGCGAACCCAAAAAACACTTCTCAAGCTAGGGGCATCCGACAGGGTCGTTGCCACGGTTTTCTGGGGCTCATTTTAAACTCACGAAGGAGGACAAGAGCAATAGTGAAGGAGTCTATGCATAATTTTTTGAAAAGCTACGAAAGACAAATCAGACTTGCAGAACAGTGCAGTGTGTTCTTCATCACTGCTCAGTCAGAGGTTTATATTTCTTTTTTCTTTTTTTTGTTTTACCTCCATTCATCTTCAGTTTATCTATGTAATGCCATCGGCAGCATGATTCAGTTGAGAAAATGTTTTGCTTTTGGTACTTGTTCTCCAATCTCATCTTCATTAACCAGAATCACATTTAGAACAAAGACATTGTTCGCTGTAACTACAGGCCACTGTTTTCCTGCCTTAATATAATTGTGTTTGTGTGTTTGCTGCATTTGTACAGCACATTTTGTTTGTTTTTTGTTTACCATATTACATGCTCTGAAAGTCATCATGTCTAACAGAAGTTCCCCCAACTTTACTGTAGAATGTTTTTTCTGAGCCAGGCGGAAAAAAAAAATTGTGAATGCCATATAGAACTACAGCAATATAAAAGTTTGGTTAATATATGTCTATAGTCTGGAAATTAAGAACTGAGAAGAAGAAGCATAACTATGTTGTTAAAATGCTCTTTCTAAATTATCTTCCAGTGTAGTGTTAAAAAATGGAAATTGTTTGAAAGTTGCTATCGTGAACCAATTGCTTGTCAGTGAGGCCTCAATGCTTTTTACAATGACTATAAAAGGCATACAGTTTCAATAAGGAATGTTGCTTAGAACATGTACGGTGCTGACAGCAACTTCTGTAATAAGGAAAGCTGAGGACATTGTACAAAGTAAAATGGACAATGTATATTGTTTTTAAATATGAACGTCTGTTCAGTGTTTATATGCAATGGTGATATTAAGTGCCTCCAAATGACTGTAATGTTTTGCGTACCCCTCCCTTTTTTTGTGCAAACTATGAACTTTCTTTAGGATAGCCATGTCTCGTTGTTGTTGTTAATATCACATTTCAAACAGTGACTGAAATAAAGAAGGCAGAAGTTCTGACTGCGAGTTCTGTGGATAGTCTTGAGACAACATTTTGTTATTATACTCTAGATGCTGGTCTGTTAAGATAACATTAAGGTATGTGTTTTGTGAAAAAATTCTCTCAGAATGTAAAGCTGAATTGGTACCTTATTGGGAGATATTTGCCTTGCCAAGTACTGGAGATGGCAACAATGCTAGATTATATATCAGAGGTGACCTTAATGAATCTGCTCAGATTCTCTAACAGATCTTACTTAAACTATAATTAATAGAAATATAATAATAATAATAATAATAATAATAATAATAATAATAATAATAATAATAATAACAACTCACAATGTAACATGAAGCACAGGTCATGTGACAACAGTAGCCACAAATAACCTTATTTTAACACAATAACAAAACCAGTAGGTAGTATTGTAGTAGATGTTCCTTTAAATTAATTCCTTTAATTTATCCATTTTTATATTTATTAGGTTAAAATGTGTTTTTATTTTTATTTATTTATTTTTTTTCATTTGCAGCTCTGTGTGATTTGAACAACTACAAGTGAAAACAGAAATGTTTTACCTTCATATTGGCTTTTAGCAACATATCAGAAAAGACAAAGTGACAATGTGCCATCTATAAAATGTCATACAGGATATTTGTTGATCATTCTATTTTTACATTTTAATGATACATTGACTTATTTTAGTACAGAAAGTCTTATTGGTACCCTATTGGCAGATAATTACCTGAAACACCAGACTGCGAGGTGTAAACAACATTGTTGGGAGAACTGCATTAACATCAGTGTCAATACTTTTGAAGTTCTTTTCCAGTCTGATTATGTTGCAGAGGTAAGCTAATGAAGCATAAGGAGTTTTTTTTTCTTTCGAAGACACTTATTGGTGCAGCTCAATGTGCACACCTGGCAAATCCAGTCTCATTATTTAATAAATCATTTGCGCTGCCAGGAAGTCTGAAGAAGAGCATACGTTTTTTTTTATTGGCCTTATTCTCCACTTTTTTATTAAATGCTTGTTGTAGTGTGGTGTATGGAAATGTTAGTGTTAACATGACCCTTCTTGACTTTAGATGTTGTAGAGGGTAACATCCTTTACCAGTCTGAGTGGAGTTTGATTCCTACACTAGACTACACTATGTTAGTTATCTCTGTAACATGATTAGACAATCACTCTTTAAGTATGAGTGCCGGTCAAATGCTGTGAATGTAATGTAGGCTAAATTTCCACTTTTAAAAATGTATTTTTACTGACAGCCTAATAAATCTAGGTTGGTTCAACATGAACCTGTGTAAGAATGGCCGCTAAAACAACTGTTAAGAAAACTAAAAATCTCAATGCATCAAGTTGCCTTTGTCATTTTGAGACACAGAATTGTCAGCATCGGCCTGCAGTCCTTAGTATTGGCTCCTCTGTAGTCAGCGGTAAAGCAGGCTTTGGTTATTATTTTAGATTTGTATCATATACTTATGCAATTGGAATATTATTACACTATGTACGGCTCAACCCCAGTTTTAAAGGAGAGAGTAGAAAACACAACTCATAGTTGGCCCTGTACCTCAGATAACTTCTTTCATGTTGTTGTAATTCTTGCAGAGTACCATTTACCTCTGTGAAGATGAGGTAGAGCAGATAAAAGGGGTGGGAGCGGGTGTGTGAGAGTGAAAGGGCTGCTCTGTTCTCTGTGCAGTGGAACAAATCCGATGAGCACATTGGCGGTAACTACATGTGTGATGACTCACAAGCAGCGGGCCATCTGTAGCACAGCTCATACCCCTGGCCTTTTCTCCTTAGCCAACATTTTATACTTGGTCAAAAGAAATGGGGCAGATCTATATGCACAACTGTAATTGTATGTCCCTTTTTCTCAGTTGCTGACAAACCTGTAAAGAGCTCTTCGAGAAGAGATGTTGAGCAACTAACTACACAAATTTTGACAGAAGGTTATTCAGGTTTTAGTACAAAGCCCCTCTCACTAGTCTTTATAATGATTAATATATGTGTTTTGTTTAGTTAGTCTTTCATTCAGTGTTCCCTGGAAGCCTTTTTATATGTTGGAGTGCAGAATTGGTGCTGGGATAAACACAACACAGTAAATAGGAAGCTAGCCGCCACTGCCTCAGACTAACAAACTAGCCACAGGCTGACATGTTAGTCACAATACAATACGATATGCTGCATTACAGTTAAGAACAATATAAGACATTGTATTATTACATCCCTGTAAGATTAAAAAAAAAAGATTTTAGGCTGATTTTAAATAAACAACTTAATTGTTGTGGCACTAAAAATTCAAAAATGTTCATAATTTTGTAACACATTAAATTGTTTGCTTATCCAATCGAAAGCAAGCTTTCTACACCTGGCACTGAAGAGAGTAGAAAGGTACAGCTGGATTTGTGGACTTGGTTGGAGGTCCACTAGCATTCTGTTGATGGACCCTGTCTGGTGTCCCCTCTCCACACAAATCTGCTCCTCAGGTCTACGAGAGCAAGCTTCAGGAACTACAGAAACAAGTGGAGACTCGCTCACTGATTGCAGAAACTCCTGATGAGGAGGAAGAGGAGGAAGAAGAGGATGAAGGTAGTTATCAATCTCACTAGCATTCTAAAACTTGCACAGAGTTCTGCTATTATTTTGCGTTCTGTAACTGAAATAGATGCTGCCCCCACCCCCCACACAGTACCATGGACGCAGCATGAGTTTGAGCTTGCTCAGTGGGCCTTCAGAAAGTGGCGATACCATCAGTTCACCTCATTAAGAGACCAGCTGTGGGGGAATGCAGTGTACCTGAAGGAGGCTAATGCCATCAGCGTGGAGCTCAAGAAGAAGGTATAGTATTTTAGTTTTTTCACTTCTAAGCTGAATGTAGAAAACTGTAAGACAGTTATGAGAACACAGTGCTCTGTGATTGAACATTGAATAGCGTTTCTTTTCAGAAGAGCTGTGCAAAATCTCGAGTAACTTTTCTGCTTTGATTGTTCAATGAAATTCATAAAGATGCTAAGAGAACACTGCAAAGGTAAATGACCGTGCATCATCACTGTTGTTGATTGGTTTAACACAGGCACTGCGCTTTGCTCGATTGTTTTTGACCAAAGGGCTAGTTGCTGTCTTAGATTTACTGAGCCACACTGGTCTGCATACGGATGAGGCCATAAATCGCATTTGGTTGTGAGCACTAGGCCATTTCGGGAGTGTTTGACCCATCCAGTCCCAGGCTACGGCTGATTTACTCTCAGACTATCCAAGTGTAGGCCTTCTGCAGGCAGCTTTGAATAAAGGGGTAGGGGAAAAGGGTAGTCTCTTCTGTTTTCTTCTGCTCCTTATCTCTCACTCGTCTCACACATACTTTTATTTATGTGCTTACTTTTTGCCAGCCCCCTGGAGGTATAGCCTTAAAAGACCCTTGCCCTGGGGGCTTGAAGTTAAATTTCTGAGTTATAACGACGGCCAAGTCTACCGCCTGTGTGGTGATATAAATCCTCAGTCGCTAAAAAGAAGTGCAACGTTTAAGAAACACACAGAAACACAACCATGTGAAACTATGTACACCATATGTTTCTATTAACAGACTTTTTTTGGGGGGATTATTCTTCGCCTTTTTTCCTTCTTAGGCTTATGTCTCCTCTTAAAACACTTTTTTATGAACTAATGGAACTATATTCCCTGTAATAGTTCACTCTGCACATGCAGCCCTACAGCCACACTTACTTACGTTACATACATGAACTTATTGTTTTGACAAGGTGTGTTTACGTTGCAACAAACCTAATGTGAATTTAGTGCCTTTTCATCTGTTCGGTGGGAACAAATGCATATAGACAAAATAAAGTTTTTATTAAGACAACTATTTGTTTATTTTATTTGAGCTCAAGCTATTTCTGTTATCAGTTTGCAGCTTTTAAGTATCAGCAACTTAGACCACTGGAGGCTTGTACTTTAATAACTGCAAGCAAATGCAGTTCAATTGTTAATAGTAATTATTTCTATACCAGTTAATCATCATCACAAATATTCCTCATGACAGGCCTGAATACAGACATACGCAACACAAATATGTACCCTCTAACACTATGCTTCTTTCTCTCCCTATCATCTTTTTTAAAGGTCCAGTTCCAATTTGTGCTGCTGACGGATACACTGTATTCTCCACTCCCTCCGGAGCTGCTGCCTCCAGAGCCTGAGAAAGAGCGTGACTCCAGGCCTTTCCCTCGGACTGTGGTGGCTGTGGAGGTCCAGGACCTGAAGAATGGAGCAACACACTACTGGTCCCTAGAAAAACTCAAGTAAGCTTTAGGCTGCTAACTAGCACTGGCCTTTTGTTCTCCAAAGCAGACTGCTGTTCCTTGTGGAGTTTAGACTTGGCATTTCGCAGCCCTTCAAAAACAAATTGTAATTGCTTCCTTTCAAAAATCCAGCAAGTCCCATATCGGCAGAACTGCTCTGTTGAATCAAACTCTAAGATTATGTAATCAACATGCAATGCTCTGAGCAGAGAGTGAAAAGCTTCACTGTTTCTTCAAATAAACACATCCTTAACAGCCTTTGTTGTTCTGTCATTTGAGTAGCTGATTTATGATTGGGTCGTATTTCTTTGCTCTTTCAGGCAGAGGCTGGAGCAGATGCGAGAGATGTATGACCGTGCAGGAGAAATGGCCTCTTCCAATCAGGAGGAGGGGGAAGGGCCTCTAACCGGCAGTGACCCCTTCTATGACCGTTTCCATTGGTTCAAGCTAGTTGGAAGGTACACCATCTTTAACCTTGATTTGATTTTCAGGCCTGAGATGGAAGTATAAATTGCTCTTGTGTGAAGAATAAAATAAACAGTATTTTGTATATTAAACTTGATTTCAGCCACTAGACAGTAATGAATCAATTGAAATTCCCAGGCTCCTAGGTTATCGTAATAAGTGACACATTGTGTGTGTTTTGTCTTGCTGGTGGGAATTTCAGGCTGAGATGTGTGGAAAGTGTTTGTGTGTGTGTGTGTGTGTGTGTGTGTATTGTGTGTGTATTGTGTGTGTGTGTGTGTGTGTGTGTGTGTGTGTGTGTGTGTGTGTGTGTGTGTATTGTGTGATACTGCGTTGGGGGTGAGTTGTGCATTACTCTAATGAAAGGCTCTCTGTAGGAATGTGTTAGAGGGGGTGGTGCTTTCTCATGAATCATTCATGATGTTGTGTTCATTTAGTTCACACTCCTGAGACATTTCACACCCACTTACCACAATTCATCTCAATACACATTTGATCTGAGACCCTCCCCATTTATCTTATGAATCATTTCATTTTGCGTGCATTTGTCATTTAGGTTTGTCCATTATTTCCTTTGTATTTAATTTTCCCTTTAATTCATTGTTGTTCTACATTTTGTTTTCTCTAAGGTAGTTTTTTTCATCATAATATTTTCACCTTTAATTTTCTGTATTTTATTTCCCAGAATCCTTGTTTTGGACGTTGTCATGAATTGTTTTCCCATTTTTGGTTGTATTTAATTTTTCCCGGCTACACCTTCATTTGTTTCTGTATTTATTTTGCTCTGAAAAAATTGTCTGTTGTTTGTTGTGTAACATCAATCATGTACTCATTTCATGTTAATTTCCTGGATTTGTACAAGCATGTTCTAAATATGTTTGGTGCAAATTGTGGCATCTCTTTGCAGGAACTTTTAAAAGGGAATTTCACCAGTTTTTTCAAAATTCACTCCTTAAGATTTGACATGAAATTTCTTGGGGCTCAGGAGTCACTACACCCTACATGTAACTGTCTTCCTTAAATGGATTTATAAAAATATTTTACACAGACCTTTCAAAAAACACTGTATGAGACAGTGTTCATTCATTCTATTTTATGGAATATATATATATATATATATATATATATATATATATATATATATATATATATATATATATATATATATATATATATTCCAATAATACATTTTAGGCTTTTTAAACTCTTTTCTCTGGTTCCAGTCACTACCACTGTGAACAGTTCTGACTTGGTAGTTTCTGTTGAGCCCAGCAATAAACCACCAGAAATTTATTTTGGAAAATCAGTGGAATTACCCTTTTTTCATGGGATTGCTAATACCTTATACAGCAAGGGCCTCACACTCTATTATAAGATGCAAACCTGTCTTAAGACGGCTCCTGCTGTCGTCCAGGACCTCTAACTCTCTGGCCCCTGCTGGTCCCTCCCTTTTGGCCCTTACCCTCATTTAGCTCGCCCATCTTCCACGGCTGCGTGAACGAGCACTTGGCTGACCGCACGCCTTCGCCAACATTCTCCACGGCTGACTCGGACGTCACAGAACTGGCTGATGAGCGGCAGAGCGAGATGGAGGACTTCATGGATGATGAAGCCTTTGTGGACGACACCAGCTCGGACGCTGGCACCGAGGAGGGCTCGGACATCTTCAGCGATGGCCAGGACCCCTTCTATGACCGTTCTCCCTGGTTCACTCTTGTGGGCAGGTTGGTGTTTGGGGGAGACTCAGAGTGATGGAGAGAGAAAGAGACAGATGACTGCTTTGCACACCACAGGTCTAAGATGTGTTGCAGTGCCTCAGAGAAGAATACATGCAAAAGTTTTTTAGATTTTAGATTGTTTTGACACTGAGGAGCGAAAAACAAGTCTAGTAGAGGTCAAATGGAGTGTGGAGTCTGCTGTCTTCTCTCCCTCTCTCTGTGCTCAGAGCCTGTGTCACCTCACAACATCAAAGCATAGACTGCATTAACAACTGTCACTAAATGCTCATGTAGTTGCATATTATAATCATTTTGCTTAATATTTGTTTCGTCTGTTTTAAAACCTCATTTGCTTTGCTTGGATTTATTTTTTTGGTGTCGTTTTCTGGTTGTATTAAAAGCTGTTTCAGTCTGCTGTGGGAAAGAGAGAGAGGGAGGGTAAGAGCGGCAGACAGAGTTTGGGTGTGTGGATCAATGCGGGGAGGTGAAGTGAGCTCGCGATTGTAAATGCACCTGCGTCACAGTGACCTCACAGATGCTCTGCAGTGATAGTTCTCTGCCATCTTAGCCTCTAGTCACACTGAGGCGGGGAGGAGGGGCTGCACGTCAGCAAATCAAAATCATTCAAAGCCACACAATGATTTTGGAGGGCTTTTCAAACTATTTTATCCAGTCCTATCTGCAGCAGACTGAATGTCTTTGTCTTTATTTATTTATATTTTTTTGTCATTTCCTTTTTTGGATGGTTTATCAAACAGCACAAAGCATGTTGATGACTTTAAAGGTTAAAAAGGAAAACATAAAGATATCGTAACCTGTTTGTGTGTTCACAGTAGGTAGTAAGTAATGGTTCTAAAGAACATGTTGAAATTAATCAGGCAAATGGTGTTGAAACTGTGGCTCTGTCAGTAAAGCAGGTTGTCTAGCTCTGTTTAAATCAGCTGATATACGTCTATTCTAATGTGTCACTGTCAGGTGCGTATGTCTGTTCAAGTGTGTTCCTTAATACATTATAGTAATTTGTACACTTTCTTCCAGAGCTTTCGTGTACCTGAGTAACCTGCTGTACTCAGTGCCCCTGGTGCACCGTGTTGCTATAGTGACAGAGAAAGGGGAGGTGCGAGGCTTCCTGCGCGTTGGGGTCCAGGCCATCGCAGGTGAGAACGGCTGTTTTTCACACACCTGCTCCTATCCCAGCGGAGCATCAGTCTGTGAAACCTGGCAACCGACCAATAGCATATCACCATATCAGCATCAGCATATCTCTAAAGGGCTAAAGTTGTAATAGAGTTGTATTATGCAAAAATCTGAGACCACCCTTATTTATGTAATGGGCCACCAGGATGGCCATTGAGCATGATGTAAAAAAGCAGAACAGACAGCAATGTATCATCGCTGTGTCCTTATTACAGCTTCTGTTGTTTTGGGAACACTTGTTTGCAGTTTTTCAATATTAGGAGTTGCTTTATATAGGCCAAGTAATTCCAAATACATTCAAGTTCAGAGACCTAGTTCTTTTTTTGTCCTGTTTTTCTGATGGTGATAGTTTTGGTGGTCTGTCAGTTGTTGCATGGTTGTTAATGGGTGCTATTTTCTCTATATCTATAGATATCTTTTGTGTCAATTAAAGTAGCAAGATAATTATTCATATCTATGCTATTTAAATATCTTTAAAAACTATCTTTAAAAACTCAATAACGTGAACTTAATTGTTCTTTTTAGTACAGGTTTTAGTAGGAATAGAAAAAGGAAAGCATATGATTAATAACTAATAAATTATAGATGATCTCTGGTCTCTACTTGTACATAAGTTGTTAATCACTATCTTTAAATGAATGTAATGATTTATACAGTTATATATGGTATTAATGATTTCGGGATCTTTATTTTCATCATAGCAATGTTCTAAAATCTGACTTTAGTCCTTCAGTTGTTCAGCATCTAATGGCAATTAAATCACTTTGCTCATTAGTTGAGCGTCTGCTTCTTCTTACCTGCTGGTCTTGTTTGATTTCAGCTGACGAGGAAGCTCCTGATTATGGCTCTGGTGTGCGTCAGTCTGGCACTGCCAAAATCTCTTTTGATGATGAGTATTTCAAAAAGGTAAGAGCACTTATTCAGAAGTACATCATTACACTTAAAATTGCGTTTGTGCAGTGTTCCTGTGTTTCGGAAAACCTGGACAAATGTTCTTTGTCAGCATAAGCAGGAGCCTGTGAGTTTCTGCAGCAGTATGAGTGTTCTCTTTCAATTTCCACCAAAGAGTCTTTGCCTCAGGACTAGCCAAATTCAATTATGTCGTCGCTTTGGATTTAATGGAACAAATAGGGCTTGACATTTCTATTAGTGGGTGAGAAGTTTCAGTCACTGGCTGTTTTATTTGGTTGTGTTTTTTTCTAGAAGGCAGCTAAGGTGATTACCGTATTTAAGTCTTCTCTCTCTTTTTCTTCTCTCTGTCCAGACGGATTTCTCTTCCGTGGCTATGACCCGCTCTGGTCTCTCTTTGGAGGAGCTGCGTATTGTGGAAGGCCAAGGTCAAAGCTCAGAGGTCATCACTCCGTCAGAGGAGATGAACAGAATAAACGAAATGGGTAAGAAAAGGACAGATGGTGACCCTGTACACTGTGTGCAGCTCATGTGTGTAAAGACATCCGCTCAGTTTAAAAGAAAAAAAACTTTCAATTGTAGGCAGATGTTCTTTTTGAAGTTAGGCTTGTGTTATGCCTCTTAGGTTTTATGGTATGGCTCAGTGGCTTTTTAATGGGGTTTGTTGCGGGATGTTCCTTAAATGTTGCTCACAGAGACATTTTTTTTAGAAATTAATTTATCAAGCTTTCCTGGTTATATATTTTTTGCCCTCTTTCAGCAGCCCCCTAGTGCCATTTCCATTAGCAGAATTGGGATTTAAATCTAATATAATCAAACAGGATACTGTTGGCTCTGCATGTGCTGAGCTGCTAGTGACCAACGAGCATGAAAGGTCTGCTGTTAAAACAATTCACACCTTCTCCACAGAGAAATAAAACAGAACACACTTGAAGCTTTATTAATTCTAATGAATTATATGGTACTACCACAAAATTGAGCATTTAATAACAAATAACAGCACACAAACTCATATTTCTTACATGTATAGTTGCTTGCTCACATGCAGAGACGAAAGTCCAATTCTGGTTTTGTAATAATACACATTACAGAAGAACAGATACATAGGGACACAACTAAGAGACCCCCAAAATGTGTAGAAATAATATTTAATGGCTACTGTGAACAGAGCAGTGTGTTATATCCTTGATGTTTATTTTATGCTCCAGACCTGAAGTTGGGTAACGTGGATGTTAAGCTTGGGCGATCAGAGGGTCTGGCTGGCCAGCTGGAGGTGGGCAGTATCTTTACCTTCCGCGTCACTGTGCTGCAGGCCACTGGCATCCTGCCAGAATATGCAGACATCTTCTGCCAATTCAAGTGAGTCAGCTGTCTCCATGGCAACCTCTCTTTCTGTCACAGTGTTCTGTATTCAGAAAAAAAAACACTCTTGCGTGTGCGCACACACACAGAGTCATGCTTCACTCCGTAATCCTGTAATCTTGTCTTCAACAGCTTCCTCCATCGTCATGATGAGGCCTTCAGTACTGAGCCACTAAAGAACACAGGCAAAGGCTCCCCGCTGGGCTTCTACCATGTGCAGAACGTGAGTGCTTTTAGCTACAGACCTGACGCAGTAAAGAATAACAGCCAGGGCAAAGCTGCTTTACGTGCGGATTAAACACCACAACCTAAAGATTATCTAAGCATTATTTGAAGATTATTGCTAACATAGTCATCTGCTTACATTGGTTGTATACGTCTCGGCCTCACAATGTATGATGGAGATGATCAACATTGGCTTTTTTTCAGATTTCCGTGGAAGTCACAGAGTCCTTTATCGAGTACATCAAGTCCAAACCCATTGTGTTTGAAGTGTTTGGACATTACCAGCAACATCCACTGCACCATCATGGGCAGGATGTGGTCAGGTACTGCCCCACCAGTTTTTTTATAAACTACAAAACTGAATATATTTACAACCTATTCAAATATTTTCAATCATGTGTACTACTCATTCAAAAAAAGTTTTTATGTTGGCACCTTTTTAGATGGGTAGTTTTAGCTGTTAACCTGTTTTTCCCTTTATCCTTTAGCCCACCTCAACCATCTAAGAAATATTACCCCCCACCGATGCCTCTGTCCAAACCAGGTATGGCTACAAAGTGGTCCTAAACCATCTCTATTTACAATGTTCTATAGCTTAAATGTTCTAAAGCTTAGTTTGTGTATCATTTTATACAAATTATGTATATGCTTGGACACATTCATCAAAGCTAGAATTACTGTCTGCATTCAGAATAGTTGTTTAATTTCCTCAATCATTAATCGTTACAGGATCTCTACAACCCTTTATATGATGCTCTTAGTTCCTAGTCTATGCCCTAGTCTCTAGCCCACAAAGGCCTAGAGATTTCTTAAATCAGGCTATTTGGTAGTGCAGTATGCTGCTCTACACCACAGCAGTACTGCCCGCTGGTGTTGGAGGGGAACAAATCTTTTTTTGCGACTGAAAATAAAACGAGAGGCTGCAGCCTTGACATGTCATTTGTCTATGCAGTGTATCGATCTGTAGCCACGAGCTGTCAGATTCCTGTGCTGCCAGATTTAGTGTAGCAAAAATGTTGTTCGGTGTGAATATAAATGATTGAGAAAAGCTCTATAGCTGTATGTGATATGGTATATATCATGTGTATGAGTCGTTCTCGAGTCAGCAGGGTTAGGAAGCCGTAATGCAATTACATGATTGTTTTTTGCTCATATAGCATTCTTTATTGTAGACCTTTCATTTCACATTCTGTCACCTTTTTTACGTTTCCTCATTGTGCTTTACGTCTTTTTTTTTCTCTTCTCATTTCTCATTTGCATTCCTTTCAAATTTGGCAACTTCACTGTCTCCTTCCATCTCTGGTTTTGGCTCATGGTCTCTGTGGCAGACCATGCCCGTAAGATAGAGCTAATCAGGTATCTGATGAGTGGTTACGTGCATGGCCAGGTGCTGGACACGCTGTCTGAGCACGCCAACGCACTGGCCTCTACGGCTGTGGCCACCCTGGAGGACGGGGCCGACCAACTTTCTCACTTCCCTTTTCTGCCTGTGCCAAATGGCCCCGCCCTCACTGTGCCCAAACATCACGGTTGGTCCACTGGAGATAGCCAGTGTAATTTTAGAGATCTTGGGTAGTGTGTGAGTGTACTAGGCTCTGTGCCAGATCTTAAAGTAAAAATGTAGTTTAATGTCTGAAATTTGCTTCTTTAGTTTTGTACAAGTTACAAAGCTATTGTACAAAGCTAATGTAGCTATTGTTGCAAGCAAGGGAAACTTAATGTGTAGTATTGATATGTAATGTCATATAGACCTTCTAATGTGGTTTCTGACAGTGTATAATGTACTGTTACTTATAGAAATAGAGAGAAATACTTTTTGTTGCATCACCGTAAGGACGGACCTTTGTATGTCCATTGTTGTACATCCAAAATTACTAGATATACTATCTTGTTCTGTTAACCTATGGTAAAAGTCACCATTTTGGAGAAATGTAATTTGGTTCTGATGACGATAATGTGTAAATGGTAATGGTAACAATGTCAGTTTGTGTGATGTTAATTATTACTTATAAGCTTCCATTATTTGTTAGTTACATTAGCTTAACTAATGAAGTTTGGAGACCACTTATCCTGGCTCATCCATTACATTTAGCCTAAGCAAAAAATGGTGTAATTTAGATTTATGGTTAAACTGTTGCTTTAATCTGCTTTGTGAGTGTAATGTTTTATATTAAGAGTGTTGGGTGATATGGACTAGCTCTGTGCCACACCCATTCACCATCCATTCATTCACTTGAATCTGTGGTGAGCGAAAATGTCTATGTAGTAGAGAGTTCCAATGGGAATTATTAGGCTTATCTTCAGAAGTGAGCTCAGACAGGGATGAAAGCCACCATGTAATCCTGACGGAACATGTTATGCAGCTAGATGTGAGCTCTCCTCTCAGCTCTGGTGGCTTTTCTTGTGTTATCCCTCCTTTCAGTTCCCTCCCCAGGCTGCCAGTCCCAGATAGTGGTGACAGCTGCTTTTGTGCCTCCCTAGCATCATAGTGCAGGTCTGATGCTGCAGTGCTTTAAGTGCTTTCAAGTAATTTCCCTTTTGTATTACTGCCAAAGCAACATCACTACAGTAGGCTTTTCTCTCTAGTCATGTGTAGTGTATCCTGAGCTAAATATTGTGTGTGTGTCCTGTGAGCTGTGCACTCTGCCTGTCCATTAATGCTTTAGCATCAGTCGTTTCTATTAGAGTAGCAGAGGAAATAAGGCGTTCCTCCGATTTGTTTTTCTTTTCTAAATGCTCTGACTGTATTGATCTGTTTTGAGTGGTAGGTCTAATGCAGATCAGAGAATATCTGATCTGTGTATGGATGTACTCTCTTCATATAGCTTAATATAAATTACAGTACTGTTCAAACATCTTGGGCATCCACAAAGATCATAACCACTGTCAAGTAATTTAATGTAACATAATCGTATTTGTGTAGTTGTGTAATCACACTTAAACACATTTATTTTTGCTTCAATGTGACCCTAAAGAGATTCTTCCATTTAAAAAGCAATGTTTTTTTGTTGTAGTCATACATTATACAGTAACACTTTACTGTAGAGTGATGGTCATAGGCCTATACCTACATAAGCTTGTCATGACAACTGACATAACCCTATATGAACGTTTATTACTACTTATTCTAATAGGCATTCTTCTCTAGCAGCATTTGTCAATTTTGTTCAAAGTTAGTTAAATAGTCTTTATGGCAGACCATGCCTGTTGGAAAAAGCATTAATAAACATTTAAGTAGGCTTATGACACTTGTCTTAGTAAGCTTATGTAGGTGTTGTGTAGCCTTATGAACATCACCTTACAATATAGTGTTACCCATTATTCTTTATATTCGAGATTCAGTGACAGACATATACACAGCATAGTAGTAGAGACTCAGTAGTGAAAGCTGGCATTAAAAATCTGCATTTTACAAGAGATACATACAGTGGTATAGTCACAGCAGCAGCATGAGTGACTGGGCCTATGTTGTTTTTTAAACCTTGGTTAAAAGAATACAGTTGGAAGAATTCTTAAAGACTTGCAGTAGTTGAATAGATTTGTTAAATCCCATCACCAGCAATCCTGATCTAATTTAATGATTTATTGATTTGACAAACTTTGTGTTTGTACTGTAAATACCAGGCACTGTTAGACTAACATACTGACACATCATGCAAATGTGTTTATATTTATTTATGGTAATGTTATTTTTTTAACAAATTAATACTTATGCAATGGCTTTACGTATCATGGCCTATGATGTTTATGCAGTACTGTATATCTGCTCCAAGATGACTCATCAGTGTTATTACACACTCCACTGTAGCCATTTGGTTTGTCTAGCTGTTGGCTGCATATGTTTCAATCACAGCTTTGTTTAATGTAATCCTTCTGCTTGCAGTGCCAGCAACCAAGCTGAACACCATCAGCAAGTCAAACCTGGGCCAGTGTGTGAGCAAGTATGACCTGCTGGCCTGGTTTGAAATCAGTGAGCTGGAGCCAACTGGAGAGTAAGTACATCTGATTATAGCCCTTAATTCCTTAAACCAGCTGTTTTAAAGCCAGTATATATACTTCCTGGTTTTTTATTTTATTTTCTTGTTGGACAACATTTTATTGTATTCTTTTGACAGGTATATTCCAGCAGTCGTAGACCACACTGGAGGACTGCCCTGTCATGGTACTTACCTACTGCACCAGGTAAGAGTCAGTCACACTGAGTATTCTATTGAGGTTCTATTTTTCCAATAACTTTCTGGTACTGAAGCGATTGTCTGAGTCTGATGTACACTATTTTCCCCCTCACACACAAATATAGCTGAAAAGCCATGATATCTGTAAAAATAAACAAAAAGCATTGTAACAATGCAAGATGGTCACTGCATTTTGTAGCTGGAAAGTATTTATTTTGTCATTTGGTAGTACTATCGTACAGTGTATGATTCCACAATATAAAATACAAAGATTACTTAACAACATGCAGTTTGCATGATGCTGAACCTAGTAGCTATAAGCTTTTATTACATGTAACCTAACTATAAGGCTAAGAAAACCTAATTTTCAGACAGGAAACATATCCTGACCACATAAATAATCAGCCTGGTTTAATCTGAAATGTGAGAAAATCAAATTCACTTTCACAGTGTATCTTGCCTGTAGCTCGTATTTGAGTAATTGTAAAGATGATTATGTTGAATGATACTGGATGCTGTTACTGTTTGTGATGGTACTTTTTTGTGGGGTTTCTTCAGGGCATCCAGCGCAGAATCACAGTCACCCTCATCCACGAGAAGGGCAGTGAACTTCACTGGAAGGATGTCAGGGAGCTGGTGGTTGGTGAGTTATGCAGCTGGCGCAGTATTTTTACAATAGAGATCTTACGCTGCTGTAAGTGCAAAGTAAAGATGACTGTTGTGTTTCCTCCAGGTCGGATCAGGAGCAAGCCAGAGGTGGATGACACTGCAGCAGATGCAGTGCTTTCTCTCAACATCATCTCAGCCAAAAACATGAAATCCTCCCATAACACAAACAGGTATGCTTTACAACCCTTTCCACATGCCAATTAATCACACAGGCTCAATGCACCAAACATACAACGTGACCATAAAGACAATAAGACTAGGCTTCTGCCTTAAGCCAGGTTCATTCATTTCTGTTGGCGATCAGATTGTGGGGAACATCATGTACACTACCTGGCTGGCCCTATGTCTTCTCTCTGTGAAAATGAGTCATGGCAACAAAGTTGTGATGACATAGGACGAGAGAGACACCTACTGGACAAAGACAGAAATGGCAAATTAAGAATGTTTCATGTTTACTGTCATGTGCATGTGTTTTTATTGTTTGTGTGTTTTTCATTTGCCTCTTGATTTGCTACTTGATTTACACATTTCCAATCATCTCTTTCTGCTTCTTTTTGTCTCTCTTTTGTTCGTATTTTGCTGCTGCTGCGGCTGGATTCTTGGTTTTTCACAGGCTTTGTATCGATTGTGATATCGCTAGGTATCAGCAAAACATGCTCATAAAGTGTTTTCTCTGCAAAGGGCTTTATGAAACTCATAGATAGCTCATATTCATTATTTAAAGAATAGCTGCTATTAATAGCTGGTAGTAGCAAGTGATGTGTGTCATTGCCATCTCTCTGTCTGTAACTGTGCATTATACTTTTCCTAATTTTGCCATTTGAACAAAGCCTTATTCATAGCTAAAGTGATTGTCTTCTTTAGTCTACGCTTGTGGTTAAGGGAACGAAGTAACATTGCTGTGAATAAGATGACCTGCATTGCCAAGTGCGTCCATTATTTCTCCCTTTAAGTGATTTAAAGGAAGTATGCATAATATTTAACACGCTGTAGCTTCACACATCTTTCTGTACAGGTTATTAGTTATTAGCAATACAAACAGCACACTGTATTCTAAAATAACTAGATAAAGTTAGAATTAAGTTGATATCCCTACCTCATATTTCTAAAGTAACAATGACATCCAACACAACAATGAGGCAGATAACCCAGAGAGAGTGAGACTGATTATACTTACTCTCACTCTATTATAGATGGCTGTGGCATCACTAGGATTCAAACATGTCATCTCTTGACCATAGGGCCAATGTTTACATGGTTGCGCCATTGCTTACATGGTTGCGCCATTGCTTACATGGTTGCGCCACTGCTTACATGGTTGCGCCACTGCTTACATGGTTGCGCCACTGCTTACATGGTTGCGCCAGTACTCAGAAATAGTTTCCCAAAATATCTTCAAAGACTTTTATTCATAGCTCATTTATTTGTTGGGTTTTTTTTATACTTTTATACTTTTTATATCTTGTGTAACCAAGTTTAGCAAACTTAATCCTAATACTGAGGCCTAATACTTGAAGGCTCATAAGAAAGTTCTCTGCTTCATCATATGCCTCAAAATAGCGTTGAATAGATTCAGTTACCTTGTTTTACCTCAAGCAATGTTATGTGTCTTACCTTATAAAAAGGGTCTGTTTGTTAACCCCCAACAAAGTTGTCAAACATTTCATAGAGCATAAGTAAGTAGTTTAATCTGCCTGCTGCTACCTGAGATGTGTCAACTGTGCAGTTAGTGGGAGGTTGAGCATGAGAGTAAGTGACGACTGGAGAAAGTCCCACTGACAGACACAAGCCTGAAGATGAGTCACCTGCATCTGTTACACAAACACACACACATACACTCTCTGTGTATCTGCTCAGACGGATCCTGTCCGCTTCTGCTCTCAATTCCAACAGCACAACTAGACACAACACAGGCTAACTCGCACTCACTCTATCTCACTTCTTGAAGGAATACTCCAATTCGCTCTGTGCTGCATCTGTAGCATATGGCTGATTACCACAGGTAGTTATTCTGCACATTTTACTGTACTTGGAAGTATTTGATACATGTTCATAAATGCCAATGACCATCTGCTGAATTCTGTCAATATATGTTTATATGTAATTTTGTGGCTGCATAACAAAACTACAACTTACTGAGCATTACTGAGTCAAGAGGAAAAGCAGTACTTTATCATATGATCACCTTGTAAAGCCTGAAATAACACAGGCTCAAAAAGAAGATTCCGGTTCTAAGTTTAGGTGACTATTACAAAATCAACATTATGCTCATGAAGATATGACAATAGTAGATATTTCACTCTTCACTGAAGAAGCATAAAGACTATGTTGTCTTTGAATTACCAAGTGAATAAATATGATCAGATTCATTCACTTGGGGATTTGGCCTAAAGCACAACCAACATTACAAAATTACACATTATTACACCAGAAAAGTGTGTTTCTTCTCCTATGGCATTGCATGTAAATTAGGTGTAGTGCCTTTTTCATTGTGTTAGAAATCCTTTTACTAGTTCACACTTTAGCAAAGAGATGGCAATGAACCATTTGTGTAGCTTTGTCAGTGACCAATAGACCACTGTGTGTTCTGTGCCTGAGGCTTCTGCAGGCAACAAACACAGGTGGTTCTATATGCAGGCAACAAACATTTGTTGCCTGCAGCTCTTTTCTAATACGTCATACTTTCTCTTAACAGTATCAGTCTTGATAGATGATGTTACACCAGTCTCCAGTCAGCCTTTGCATTTATGTGCCTATATCTGCTTTTCCAAATTGGGAACCCAGATCAAGATTTGGTGATTTTACTGGTCAAACTGTCTGTGTTCCATTATGTCTGTTACTCTAGTCATATACAGAGACCTTACAGTTGTCATCCTAGAATATGGGTGGTCAGTGTGTGGGAGTGTTCCACACTGGTAAAAAATGCATTTAAAATGAACAGGAACCTTAAGCGCATTTGTTTTTTATCTGGTAATGTTAATACTATTATTGAGACATGGGTATGCTTAACCAAGTATTAGAGAAAAAATGCAGCACGTGACAATCTTTTTCATGCAGGGAACTTAAAGTGCACTGTGTAGATATACAGTTACTGACTACAGCCCATCTGTTGCTGTGGACAATACGTTAACCACCATCTACCCTGTCCATCAATGGAAAGTGGTCACTATAGAACCACCTGTGGCCAGATATTATTTTAGTAGTGAACCGTTCTCAGCACAACGGTATCACCAACATGTTAGTATGAGTGTATCAGGCCTGATAGTGTTGCATTTAAGGCACCAAACAGAAATATTGATCCAACAGCAGTCCTGGCCAGAAACTGATCACTGATTTTTGTACAGAGGATGACTAATATAAATTGTGCAAAAAGAACTATAGTCTATTTAACTATACGACATAAATAGAAAAGTGTCTGTTAAGCAGCTGCATGCTAATTAATAATTCCACATATGTAGCATATTGTGGCGAAAACTGTATCTAATAGATTTATGCTGTACATCTTACCCTTTTCATTCTCCTGTGCAGGACATTCTATCGTTTCGAGGCAGTGTGGGACAGCTCTCTGCACAACTCTCTCCTGCTGAACCGTGTCACCCCCTATGGAGAGAAGATTTATATGACTCTGTCTGCATACCTGGAGGTCAGCTTAATCCACTCGCCATGTCTGTTAAACTAATTGCAGTGCATATATTTTGAACTAATTCTTCTGATACTGATGAGTCATTGTAAGTAAGCACATGTCATTAGCTGGCAAATAGGAAAGAATGCATAATCCTCGTGTTTAACCCTCTCCTTTCTTTATAGCTTGACCACTGCATCCAGCCTGCCATCATTACCAAAGACATCTGTATGGTATTCTACTCCAGAGATGCCAAGATCTCTCCTCCACGCTCTCTAAGGAATCTGTTTGGCAGTGGATACTCTAAAACACCTGATTGGTAAGCACCATGCCTGTATACACCACCATTCATTTTGGAACCAATATAATAATATGAATTAATAACTAATTAAATTTAAAAAATTGTTATAATAATTATAATAATGTGTTTCATTTTATTCATTTAGTATCAATGAGTGTAGATTGAAATGTTATGTTCTTTCTAGTTCATTCAAAGAAAATAATGTTTTATGTAATCAAAGCTAAATAATATAATTTATGAATATGTATTTATTTGTTAAATATAAAATATGAGGCTTTCTGTATATTAATTTTATAACTTAATTTTCCAGTGTTATATATCTGTCTCAGTTATTGTGGAATTATCTACAGCTCTCTTCATCATTCTCCATATATATTTGAGTATATAATTGATTACATCTTGTTGATATTTAAATAATATTGTTCTTCAGGACTACATTTTCAGTGGGAGTTTCCTGCAGTTATGTTTTCCATTGTTTTATTTATTCTGACATTGTGCTCCTCTCTTCCACTCACAGCAACAGAGTGACTGGAATCTATGAGCTCAGTTTGTGCAAGATGGCTGACACAGGAAGTCCAGGTACGTCCTCTTCTCTCTTGTTGGTCCTTCTGAAACATGCATGTTACTTTGATTGGAAATATGGAATATTTATTCCAGGCTGTAATGTTAATATTTCTTATGTCCGTGCCAGGCATGCAGAGGCGGAGACGGAAGGTTCTGGATACATCAGTGGCATATGTACGAGGTGAGGAGAACCTGGCCGGCTGGAGGCCCAGAGGAGACAGCTTGATCCTGGAGCACCAGTGGGAGCTGGAAAAACTCGAGCAGCTGCATGAGGTGAGGATCTTTCTTAGGGCTTTCTCACATCTGTATGCCAGCTTTAGTCTGTAAGTTTTAGAATGATCTGTGATGGCTGATGTCTACTAACATTTTGTTTGGAACACCCTACTCTCATTACTACCACTACTCTGAAGTCTGAACTCAGTCTTTGTGTTTATGACAGGTGGAGAAAACACGGCACTTGCTGCTGCTGCGAGAGAAGCTGGGAGAGGCGGTTCCTCAGAAGTCCCTGTGTGAGTCTCTCTCTCCCAGCCTAAGCAGCGGTACACTCAGCACCTCCACCAGCATCTCCTCACAGATCTCCTCCACCACTTTCGAAAGTGCCATCACGCCCAGTGAGAGCAGTGGGTATGACTCCACTGACATAGAGAGCCTGGTGGACCGTGAAAAAGAACTGGCCACCAAGGTAACACATCCAACATAAGATATGCTTAACGTAGCATGTATAGTATTTATTAGTATCCTGAATTGGCTGTGTGATTTATGAATTGTTTTGTTTTTTTTTTTTTTTTTTTTAGTGCCTCCGCCTTTTGACCCACACCTTTAACAGTGACTACAACCAGCTGTGCAACAGTATCAGTGACTGCAAGGTATAATAGATTCTGTTTAACGTCTTAATAAAATATAATAATTATCAATCTTAATATTATATTTTAAGGCTCACCTTCTGTTTTTGTCGCCTGCCCTTAGTTGTCTGACATCTCCCCCATGGGTCGAGATCCATCCGTCACCAGCCTCAGCAGTGCCACCCTCACTCCTTCCTCCACCTGCCCCTCACTGGCAGACTCCCGCTGTGGCTCAGTGGACCAGAAGTAAGAACACTATGTGTTCAGTGGACCACACCACGCTTTACTCTTCGCTGTTCTGCTTATTTTTAGGACAGTGTTAAAAACATACCCTGTGTTCAATGTCCAGGCTCTGTGAGCTCAATCCAATGCCTTTAAAACAGTGTGATATCTTCTTTTATAGCCTACACTCTTAGCAAAAAGTGTTGATTATGTTACCCAAAAGGTTCTTTGTAACAACATTGGAACAATTTTAAAGAGTTGCTTACAGAACTACACACAGCACATTTCCCATCATGGAGAACAATCATTAACCGAGGCAAAAAGCATTTAAATGGTTCTTAGTTCTCTTTGTTTTATATATAACCATTGCCTTTACTAACAAACACCTTTTTTAAAGAATGTATGTATTTGTTATTTGTATTTGTTGTGTTTTATAAATTATAAATTCATTTCATGACCAGCATATAGTCACATTTACATAGCATCCTAAACTGTGCTCTTTGTCCAGGACTCCTGAGGCTAATTCTCGCGCCTCCAGCCCATCCTGCTCTGACTATGAGAACTTTCCCATGGTGCCCACCCTGGAAACGTCCTACTTGGCCCGTGCTGGCAAACACGAGTTCCTCAACCTGGTACCCGATATTGAGGAGATGAGGCCTGGGTTAGTACTGTCACACTCTTACAATTGATAGTGGGGTGAACCAAGGCAGAGGAAACCTCTGAAAATCAAAGCTACCAGGAAATAATGCTCTGATGTCATGTTTTTCAGGTCTGTAGTGTCCAAGAAAGGCTACCTGAGCTTCATGGAGCCCCGCTCTAACTCCTGGGTGAAACACTTTGTGGTGGTCCGCCGGCCATACGTTTTCATCTACAACAGTGATAAGGACCCAGTAGAAAGAGGTGTGCTGAACCTGTCTACTGCACAAGTGGAGTACAGTGAAGATCAGCAGGCTATGCTCAAGGTAACCACTAATCACCATTTAACACGCAAGTCCAGACAGTGACACAAAATATGATTTTTGTCTGATACGAGTTGACTTAGTGGATTTAGTTAAAAGTTGCTTATGTGTCCCATAAAATGTTTAGATTTACTAATGGATGTTGTCTGTTGCTTGTTGTTTTTAGACTCCCAACACATTCGCTGTGTGCACCAAGCACAGAGGAATTCTCCTCCAGGCCAACAATGATAAAGACATGAATGACTGGCTGTATGCCTTTAATCCGCTGCTAGCAGGAACAATAAGGTATTCCGCCACTTTCTCACAAAAAAAAAAAAGGCTGATAGTCTCGGAGTATTGGTGTCATTACACTGAGAGCTGCTAGAAGTTTATCATCGTCGTTTTAATAGAACCTTGCAACCTTGCGTGCACACCACTGGAAAAGTATAGTAATAAGTAATGCCTTGCCCGTGCAGACTTTGGTCACTGATGGGAGTTTGTAATGGAATATCAGCCAGTGTAAACCAGAGCATAGCCTCTGTGGGCCATTTGAACTCACTAGCATTGCATATGACTAAAACATTTCAATGTGAACATCAAAAAATTAATTAAATCTTCTGACGCCCATCTGGCTCAAGCATATTCTCCATGCATTTCATTGTTCATTCACTAGACAAAACCAGTTAGTTTATAACTTTGTTTTCGATGAGGCTATGCCAAGCTCCTCACAAGGCTAAAATTTAATTTTCATGGTCATCATTATAAAGAGATCCCAGCATATAAACAGAAATATCACATACCATAAACTCCATAAAAGCAACAAAGCAGATTTTTGATAGGAATCTTATGGTTGTCCTTCACAGCCTAGCAGGTGTAAGTATGCTGAGCATACCCTTGAAATAGACCAATTCCTCAAGAGACTGGTGTCTCAAACTGGAGATAAAAAGAGGAGACATGAAAGATCTTAATTAATGTGTGGAAGACACATATCCAAACAAAAGAGCATTTTCAGAAGAACGATGGATAAACCCTTACATCTTGTTGCCTCTGAAGCTAGCATATATTACTATCGTGAGTGAATTGGCGGCCTACGAACACTGGCATCACCAGCCAACATGGAACCCACATCAAATATGAAGGTGTATTTTGCACATTGGCCATCTCGATCCCTCGTGTGTGTGTGTGTGTGTGTGTGTGTGTGTGTGTGTGTGTGTGTGTGTGTGTGTGTGTGTGTGTGTGTGTGTGTGTGTGTCTGCCGCTGACAGTGTGCACGCAGGGTGAATTATCTTCACAACGATTTTACTTCTTTCTGCAGTTTTACCCATTTAGAGATACATAGTTAAATGATTTTGAATCATCAGTTCACCTCATTCACTTTGTGTCTCCTAATTTTTCCCCACAGATCAAAACTGGCAAGAAGACGCTCTGGTTTGATGAAGAACTGAACAGGCTTGTCTGCGTGCAGAGATGGCGCTCTGTTTCTTCTGCCTAGCCTTTGAACATACCAAGTGTTAACACTTATTAATCTTTGTGATTCTTGATGGTTTTCTCTTGTATGTAGACCTGTGGCTTAAGTCTCCTCTCCAGCAAATGAAACTTTTTGATTTCCTGAAAGCCCACTTTCCTCCTTCTCCCTCTTCTCTTTCTCTCCTAGCCTTTTGCTATTTCGTTCGGATCCGTTCCGTCTTAAGTTTTCGTTCTTCGTCATAACGGAACCTTCTTCTAGTAGCATGTCGTAATAGTCTATTTGTGTGTGCACGATTCTTCAGAACAGTTTCTCTTCTCTCTTGAGTTAATTACTCGTCTGTAAAGATCGTCTTTATCAGTGTTATCTGTTGAGTCAGGTACATTTTTCCCCGCATGGCGACTGCAGCAGCCCTCAGGATATGACCAGTTTGCTTACAAAGCCACACAAAATACACTGTTAGATAAAAGACAGCATTATATCAGTAAGTGAAAATAAATATTTCTCTCATAGAACGAAAATTAGCTGAGTAGTTTTTACGCTAGTGAGTAGACGACCCAGCTTTCAGAAGAGAGTGAGATGGGCCAAGGCTTTTTCCTGAAGTAAAACGTTGCCTAGTTTGACTAAATCTGGAAGAGCCCTGTCCCCTCAATCATGAGTATTATTGCAGTAAGGGATGAGCTAACTGTTGAATGAGGACATGTTTGATTGCGATACCATGTTTTATTGTGAGGTGCTGATTATCATTGGCCCATATCAGACAGTGCTATAGCACAGTGTGGTATAAATGAATTCTGCATAGTGAGGAGATCCGACATACCCATTTGTAAAGATACATTACCATGTAGCACCAGTGGAGGATGTATGAGAAGAAACCACTATTTCTTGAGCTTCATGGTCAGCTTAGCTGCTCTGTCATCTTCAGAAAATGTAACATTAAAAAAGAAGAAATAAAGAAAGGGAAAAAACATCAGATCACTGGCACAGAAGTGACAAGGCAAAGGCCGTTTGTACATACCTTTCAGGATTACTATGCTTAATGCTACTCATTAAGAAACAAGAGACATTCCTTGTGTGCTAAAATGTTGTCCTCATTATCTTCTATTTATTGCTGGACCACAGCGGTTATTTTAGCTAAAGGGATTTGATGGCCACTGGCTTGAGAGTGTGACTTCAGAGTGGTTCTGTTACTGTTAAGTAGTAATCTGCTTCATTCAGTGATTTGTTGTGGCCAGGGAGTCCCTCGGCAGTGCGCTGTGATAAGGGACGGTGGGCAGCCTCTTTAGCATTCCCTCAGAAAACTGTTACAAAGCAAAAGGTCCATGAACTTTGAGCATTGTTGACTAATTATTGTTTCTCTGTTGTTCGCATTATCTCGACTTATTATTTTTTATTTTTAATGATCCTTGTTTTTTAATAACCACTTGTTTAACAAGATGATGGTTGTATAAGAAGGGCATTTTTCCTTTTTTATCCAGCCAAACGTTTTGCACATTAACACATCACAAACAAAACACAGCTCGACCACTGTATCAGCACTGTCAGTGGAAAGTGGACTTTGTTTTAAGTGCTTGACTGCAGTGATGTTTCTTGGGTGTTTTGTCGTGTATAGCTTAGAAAAGGGACTTAATATGCTCTGACGCTTCTTAATTTATTTTTATGAAAATATTTGCTCTGTTTGCCAAATCTTTGAAATATGAAGTAGAATCTGAGGAGTTAGTTATCTTCCTGCATCTGATGATTCCTTCCATTTATGCCACAGGACATGAGCGTGCATGCACAGTAAGCCTCTGGCCAACCAACCAGCAGGGTTACCTGCTCCATGTAAACTCAACAAACAAGTCAAATAAAGGAAGGAACAGCTGTTTATACGCATAGCCAGTCAAAACAACAACTCCTGTGGCCATCTGAAACCTTTTTCACAGATAATAAATGACAATAGCTGAAGTGATCTGGAACTCAGGTCAGCCAACCTGAGAAACCATTTCTTTGAGCTGTTTGATTGTTATTAAATCTGTCGTAAATGTTGTTCATACGCACAATTAGTCTTAAATGGCATGTACTGAAGGAGAAAATGCTTGTGGGTTAGAGTAATCACTGGAAGTAGACGAGCTTGTTAAAAAATTCCTGACAGAGCAAAGATTTTCACTTTTGTGTGACAGCACATAGACATTAATAAATTGCGTCTGTATTTGTTATTTTGCAATGTATATATTAGTTTGCAGCTCTTTGCACATAATCAGTGGTTATGATGACTAACAGATCAGATAATGTGGGTTTTTTCTGTTGTTTACTCAAATATGAACCAAAAGATGGGGTAAGACCAGACTGCACGGTGTGGTTACAGGTTGAAGTGGACTTTGAATGTACCTCTGGGATGTCACTGGCAAATATATTCACCTACTGGAATTGTTGAGGAAAAAACAAATGTATGTTTCACTGTCATCTTTTTAGGATCGAACCATTTGTAGTGCTTCCTGTTGCTTGTTGCTTTCATTTAGCTGACCGTTCAACAACACTACTTCAAACAGTTTGAGTCCAGGTCTGTACTTCAAAGTTAATATGATGCAGGGAGGGCTACTGTTTAGATTTATTTTAATAATATCAGGGAATCTATTTTTTAGAAATAATCCAAAATTAGTCATTGCTTACGCTCACACCATGTAATCTTTGTTTATTTTTTTTTTCCGCAGTCATCATAATGCATTTTCTCATGCTGCCTTGAAAAAAATACAAGTTCTTCATTCCCTCTCAGAGGCCTCCTTTTATTATCAGACTAACATTCCCATTCGTTTTTTGTTTATTTGTTAGTTTTGTTTTGTTTTTGTTTTTTGAAAGACAACTAGCTAAACCAAGGCATTAACACTGTACATTATTTGTCAGATTGGCTTCATTTTCATACTTATTTTGTAAATATTACATGTTGTATGGAGCTTGAATTAAAATGTAAATATGTCTCCTGTATTTGTAATAATTATAATCCATTCGCTGTATAGCCTAGATGTGTACTGCAGATATCTTAATTCTGTGTATTGTAATCTTGCACCATTGAACTGTTTAGTGAATGAGGTAACAATAAAAGTCCAACCAGTGCATTAGCAGAATACATTAAATGTGTCTTTTTTTCAGAGCTACCAGCCCTGTTTAAATTGTATTGTTGCATTTGTTTGGTCTTATGTGGTTTACTGGGCCTACTGGAATTTAAATAATTTGAATAATTGTCATCGTGAAAGCATAAAATACACTACATGGTTCAAAAGTATATGTATACCTGACCATCACACATACATGATCTTGCTAGACATCCCAACTCAAAATCAAGAACATAATTAAGGACTTAAGCGGTCCTCTTCTTTGCTGGCTCTAACAGCCATTTAGGACAGTTCAGAATTCATCTATTGCGCTGAGCTGACCCTTTCATTTATATAGTTGAATGTGGTTGAATCAGTTCCCCAGGCTAAACTGTGTACAGTATATTATAGTTCAAATGAGTCAAATTCCATAAACTTAACTGTACTGACCATAATTACAGTTCAGTTTAAGAGTTGATTCGATCAACTGAAAAGTACTGTTCGTACCTACAGTTCAGTTTGAAAGAGTCGGTTCGGTAAACTGATATGTACTGTCCATTACTGCGGTTCAGTTCCGAAGAGTCGGCTCTGTAAACTGAAAAGTACTGTCCATTACTGCGGTTCAGTTCCGAAAAGTCGGCTCGGTAAACTGAAAAGTACTGTCCAGTACGCTCCAAAGAGTCAATTCGATAAACTGACCTGTCCATAACTACAATTCAGTTTGAAAGAGTCGGTTCGGTAAACTGAAACGTACGGTCCATTACTGCGGTTCAGTTCCGAAGAGTCGGTTCGGTAAACTGAAACGTCTTGTCTATTACTGCGGTTCAGTTCCGAAGAGTCGGTTCGGTAAACTGAAACGTCTTGTCTATTACTGCGGTTCAGTTCCAAAGAGTCGGTTCGGTAATCTGAAAAGTACTGTCCATAACTACAGTTCACTTCCGAAGAGTCGGTTCGGTAAACTGAAACGTCTTGTCTATTACTGCGGTTCAGTTCCGAAGAGTCGGTTCGGTAAACTGAAACGTACGGTCCATCACTGCGGTTCAGTTCTGAAGAGTCGGTTCGGTAAACTGAAAAGTATTGTCCATAACTACAGTTCAGTTCCGAAGAGTCGGTTCGGTAAACTGAAAACTGCTGTCCATTACTGCGGTTCAGTTCCGAAGAGTCGGTTCGGTAAACTGAAACGTACGGTCCATTACTGCGGTTCAGTTCCGAAGAGTCGGTTTAATAGACTCAAATGTACTGTCCATAACTACAGTTCCGTTTGAAAGAATCGGTTCGGTAAACTGAAAATTGCTGTCCATCTTTGCGGTCCATTTTAAAAGAGTCGGTTCGAAAAACTGCCTATTACTGTAAAAGAGTTCCAAAGACTCGGTTGGATAAACTAAACGTACTGTGGTTCCGATCCAAAGAGTCGGTTCGATGAACTGAATCGACCTTCCCAGCACTAATCTCGTCCCCCGTTTACTTAAGAGGGCGGATGGTGCAACGAAAGCCGTGACCACGAAAACGAACCAATGAGCGCTCGTGTTTTTCGGCTCAGCCCGTCTCCACCAATGGCTGATCGAGCTTATGTCACGTCATGCAGTGGGGCTGTCCGCTGGGAAGCCTATGCTGTGGCTCTGGAGCTGAACGAGGAAGTTCAGCACAGGCAGCGCAGTGAACTCAGCTCATCTGACAGGGTGCACTTACTTTTACCCCGGAGACCCTTCCAGCCATGGCACAGTAAGTGTTTCTTTCTGGACGGTGAAGTTTAAGGTTTTGTAGAAGCGCTTGACAATAATTCGGCTCGAGAAAACAAGCTGAAACCGCTGTGTTTGAATTTTATGGGAAGCTAACGTTAGCTAGCCACCGCGCTGGTGAGGGCAGGAATAGATATTAACATTAACTATCTACAGTGTGAGGCTCATACAGTGCAGTATGTGGCTGTACAAGTCTTTATGATTTGTCTACTCTATAATATTAATATGACCCCATTTAATCTGCAAAGTTTTGTCATTACTGCCCTCATACAAAACCTTATTATTAAATAAATGAATAAATTCAGCTGCAGGAAAACACAATAAGTGTACAGGCGAACTACAGAACCCTGATCTGAACCTCTTCCATTTCTCACCAATGGATTTGCTGAAATGTCAAACAAAGTCTCATTCATTTCTCTGTCTTAGACTGTATTTCACTGTGTAACCCAGCTAGAGTCCAGATTTCCAGGCTTTAAGCTCGATCTACTTCTTATTTCTTAACTTCTGCTTTTCTTCATTGCACAGAGCGGATATTGCTCTCATTGGTTTGGCCGTCATGGGTCAGAATCTGATCCTGAACATGAACGACCACGGCTTTGTTGTAAGTCACCCTCTCCAGTTGACGGCTAGAGTGTGTTTCAGTTCACTTTCGGTCACCAGACTAACTTTCTGTCATCCTTCAGGTCTGCGCCTACAACAGGACGGTGTCCAAGGTGCATGACTTCTTACAGAATGAGGCCAAGGGCACCAAAGTGATTGGTGCGGAGTCTCTCGAGGACATGGTCTCGAAACTGAAGACCCCTCGCCGCATCATCCTCCTCGTCAAGGCTGGCCAGGCCGTCGACGACTTCGTAGACAAGCTGGTGAGTGTCGTTTTTGGATATATCGTGTGATTTCTCATGTGATGAGTCGTTGAGTATTTTGAAATTGTTCTCACTTGCTGTTCTACAGGTTCCTCTTCTCCAGCCGGGAGATATTATCATCGATGGGGGCAATTCTGAATACAGAGACACAACAGTAAGTTCAGTCAAACAGGTAGAGCCGCATGACCTGACGTGCACGTTTGTCGACTGATGTTAAACACTGTTTGCTTCTGTTTCTGTCTAGCGACGGTGCCAGAGCTTAAAGGCTAAGGGCCTGCTGTTTGTGGGCAGTGGGGTTAGTGGAGGAGAAGAGGGGGCGCGCTACGGACCCTCGCTAATGCCAGGCGGACACAAGGAGGCGTGGTAGGTTTTACTATTGCCACGCCTTGTTTTTTTAATTGTTATAATTGATAGTCAGTAAGGATTAGCATGTATGTGTACATTTTTACTGCTCAGAGCAACATTATGTAACAGTTTTGCCTGAAAATAACAACTTCTGAATCATTATGATGGTTCACTGACTCATAATTAGAAGAATGGGGTCGCTGCCTTTACCTGTCTGGACCCAGAACGACTGCTGTTGTGCTATGTAACACTAGAGGCGTGGGCACAACACCTCTTGTGTGAACTGTGTAACATATTATGGCACTACAACAACTATCTTCATCGATACAATGAAGTTAGCAAAGTATTCCCAGGATTGACACCATAGCAACGGCTGCAAAGAGACCAAAGATGGCATTGTCAGCGAAAGCAAAGAAGAAGAAAAAGAGGGTCATTGAGTGGACGAGAGTAAATCTCGTACTGGCTTTTACTTGTTGGCGAAATTTAAGAGTTAAAAGGATGAAAGACAGTCTCGTGGCTGACAGTAAAGCAATGCCAGCCAAGTGTATGGCCCAGTTTATCAGAAATCAGAAATACTTTATTGATCCCAGGGGGAAATTGCAGTTTTTACAGTAGCAGCCGGTTATATAGAAGAATAAACACTCTAATAATAATTTACAACATAAAAGAAATTTGTAGTATGTACACATATATAAGTCATATATTACAATAGAAGAATACATGTAAAGTGACTGTGTCTATAATATTAAGTACAGATATACTGTATACAGCAGTAAGAGTTTAGAAGTAAGAAGTTATTGCACATTTGAGTTGTTACATACATAATTAAATTATTGTTCTACTGGTATTACTGTACATGTGAAAGGTGTTGTACGTTAAGAGAGGAGTTATAAAGTCTGATAACGAATTCTGTCTTCCATTCGTATGCACACGTGTCACACAGGCATATGGATGCTACAGACTATACCTGCGATTTTACACAAACAAGTCTATAGTATCCATATACCTGCGTGGCATGCATGCACAACACTTTTCAACAAATACGCATGTGCAGCTGTCCATGATGGGGGCTCAAAGTGGCATAAATGACCAATTATCACACAATGCTGATTTAAAGTCAGCATAAACTGGAAACCACAACACAAACAGTAGTTGAATGTTGATATGTGGGGGCGGCGGGAGGGGAAATTATTATTATAGCATATCATTGGTTCCTATTTTTTCCTACACACTGGTTTGTGGTGATGTAAGCAAAGGTTAGAACACATTTCAGAGGCAGAAAAATGTGTTTAATCAGGAGGTATCTTGTGCAAGACAGAGGATAACAAGAATGTTTAAATGATATATGACTAATTTAATATGACTAACAAGGTCATAGGTGGACTTGTCATCAGACCACCAGGCAATTTAAACAGATGATATGATTTTGATATGATGCTGTATTTGTGTATGTTATTTGTCTTCATCACTTTCAGAGTGTTTATAAAGTTGAACAGCCTGTTCGTTATTTCTTATTCACTCCTTTTTTCTTTTTTTCTTGCAGGCCACACATAAAAGACATCTTTCAGAGCATTGCTGCCAAGGTTGGCACTGGGGAGCCCTGCTGTGACTGGGTGAGGCTCCTGAAATGCTGCGCTCTGATGTACTGTGTGGTGGGAATGTCCTGTATTAAGTTTATTGTATTTGCTGAGCAGGTTGGAGACGAGGGAGCAGGACACTTTGTAAAGATGGTCCATAACGGCATTGAGTATGGAGACATGCAGCTGATTTGTGAGGCCTACCACCTGATGAAGGATGTCCTAGGAATGGATCACGATGAGATGGCACAGGTGAGTCAGGATCCACTTCCTCAAGTACCTGCTGGTATTTCACAGCCTTGCACTTCCTCGTTCCTCAATCCATTGTTTTTTCTTCCAGCAACTGATTTCATGTGAAATCTGTGATTTCCCCCCTTGAGCCATTGTTTGGTTCAGCTTCCTGGTAAACGTCTAATGCTGGCTTCTCTTCAGGTTTTTGACCGGTGGAATAAAACAGAGCTGGACTCCTTCCTCATTGAGATCACAGCAAACATCCTCAAGTTCAGGGACACAGATGGCGCTTACCTGCTGCCCAAAATCAGAGACAGCGCTGGACAGAAGGGAACTGGGAAATGGACCGCCATCTCTGCCTTGGAATACGGAGTACCTGTCACACTTATTGGTATGTATATGATTTTATATGGCTCTTTGGATTTCCAGCTCTTTACTCTGTTACAAGGTGACATCATCTTGTAAGGCTCTTGTATGCTCAATGTTAACTACAGATACGGATCTGGATGGAGCCTTCTGACCACACTGTGTGTTTATTTTGTCAGTATACTTTTTGTTTACTTTTTATTTTGTATATATACTATATACTACTGCCAGCTGTTTTGTAGATGTTGGCATGTGTGTTGTTATCAGAACTTCTGATTTTGAACTAAGGGTGTAAGAAAATATCGAATATCGGGATATTATGTTTAGTGATACTGTATCAATTCTCAAAAATACAGTATCGATACACAGATTCCTGGCAGACAGTGAATCATTGTGTGTTGTGTTTAGACCTCTGACCACTAGATGGCAGTGTTGTAATCCATTTTCAGCTGCACTCCAACATTAACAAGTAGCACAAGAGTGCAATGCTATTGTAAACATTGATAAACCTGTTCATATAATGGTGTGTTTTAATAGTTAGATTTTAAAAATCGCAGTATATCATTTTGCTTGCAGTATCGCAATATATCACGATATATTGAATCGTGACCACAGCCCTACTCTGAACTGCCCTCTAGTGGATGTATAGCTTAACATTCATGCCAACGTAAAGGACGTATAGAAGTATATGGGCAGTTATGATTACAACGTCTTAAATGGACATATTCATTTACATACATAAAGGAAGCTTGTTGCTGCCTCCTGGCAAGTTCATCCCACTCTCGCACAACATGCGGCCTAAAACAAGTTTGAGGCTGAAGGCTAGACTTGTAGCAGGATGGCACTCTGGTGGTTGAGAATTCAGAACAGCACACTGTGCTCATCAGGAGGTGGGGCTTTAAGACGCAGGAGCTCTAACAGAGCGTTTCAGGCAGCGGGTATAATACAGAAATACACAGTATGAGGAAAACTTGTGTTTTTAGAAGCATTAAATGATGTAAATCTATTCTAGTACACCAAAAATTAAACTGTGAAGAATGAAAATGAGTATACCGCATTACAAACATGATGATCCTCATTCTCTGAGGGCCTGTAAGACCCTGAGGGTTCCCGGCTGGTTTTACTCATGCTGTATGCTGTTTGGTTAAGAGTTAATTTGAGGTTAGGCTGCTGATGAATGAATGGATGGCTAAGCGCGAGTGTGGTCTGGCTGCAAGTGTTGAATGAAGCTCTTGCTACTGTAAGCAGCTTGAAGGCTTTGCTGTTCTCCTCTTCGCAGATGGGATTTTCTGTTATGTCCACTGCTTTGGCCTTTGATAGGAGCAGGTTTTATAAACAGGCTGGCTGTGGGTTTGACCTTGCTGTCCCAGAACAGGAAGCTGTTGTTACACTGAGAGGAAAACCTTGAGTTTTATTTGTTGGTGTTCTGAGACGCTACACGTCTGATATTCTCTTTAACTTCACGGTCAGTTGTGCTTGTGAATTATAAGTGGATCTCTTGATCTGCTGTTAGACTCACTGCACTTCGTCTGTGTGGATATTATTTTAATTATTTTTTTCTCTAGTGCGTCATCATGTTTACTGACACCTCGTTCGTGGATGTGCTGTCAGAATGTGAAAAGTACTCCCGCCTGTCATCAGGCAGGACGATCAGTGACGGAAACAAAAGGCTGCATTGTGCCTGTTAGAAAGCGTGTGGGGAAAAACTGCAGACGTGATTGCAGAGCGAGGAACGAAGGATTTCTCTTCAATAGGCTGCATTCCATCAGGAGCCTAGTGCTTAGTTCATGGTGACACACAATTCCCCCCCTGGACTCCAGCCCCCTTAAATGTTTCATCAGTCTGACTCTGCTAATATTACAAAGTCATGCTTACTCAAGTCTTTGCTGCTTGTTGTTTGATAATGTGGCAAGCCCTGCTTTCACAAAAGCCTGACTGATTACCAGAGATTTATCTTGTGTGTACTGACGTAGGGGCAGTGAATTCAGGGCATGGCGTCTGGCTGTAAAACAGGTTGTATTATGTGTGCTTGCTGTTAGTTCTAGGTGTTTTGTTAAATCAGGCTACTTCAGATGTAACACCCATCACTCATGCATTTAGGCCCAGTGCTAGCAGTACGTTTGATTTCTGCTTAGGACAAAGTACAGTGTTTGTTATCTGGCTCAGGTGGTGCTCAGGCAGTGCTCAGATGGTGCTCAGGCAGTGCTCAGACGGTGCTCAGGTGGTGCTCAGGCAGTGCTCAGGCTCAATCTGAGGCTCAATTTAAGACACTTACTCTGTACACTATGTATTGCATTGTGCAAAACCTTTCTGTAGTAATTTAATTTTACCAGTCATACCAGTCAGCACAACAGACAAAGACTGAGAACATTTATATGTATGTATATATATATATATATATATATATATATATATATATATATATATATATATATATATAATGTATGTATGTATGTATATGTGTGTGTGTGTGTGTGTGTATATATATATATATATATATAGTATATTCAATTGAATATTACAACAACTAAACATAATATTTTGGGTATTTAGTGTCTTTCCTTTTCCTTTATTAAAGGTTGCCAGGTTATACTCTGGTTGTTAGAAGTTCCCTCTTCCTCTCTTCAGTTCTGTTTTTTCACTTGTTCACTATTATTTTCTATCTAATGGACCCAGAAATACCCACATTAGTCTTTCTGGAGGCAAATAAGAGATTTTTTAGGGTTGTTGTGCGAATGTTAGTAATTATTTCCCGGGGAACTTAATGCCAGTGACACCTTTTATAACAGCTTTTGTTGGGAGGACTCTGTAATTTCTGATGTTATGACTGTAAGGATTAAATACTGATGGGTGTGATCATATATTTGGGGGCATTTATGCTATTTTTTGTTAAATGTGTTTAAAAAAAAACACTTAAAATGTATAACCTCAGTTTTGATGGCCAAACTGATTGGATATCCTAGTGTGAAGCAACAGCTTGCACTAAAAGTGGCTGGTACTCTGTGGAAGTCCTTAATCTGAGATCCCCCCAACCCTACGCTCCTCATTTCCTCATGTAGTAACGCTGCTGTATGTCTGGCCTGTAATTTGATTAACATGCTAGAAACATCTACTCGAGCTGCTCTGTTGTAGCCGTGTCAGCTCATGTCTGTATCTGTCCTGGTTCTGTGCTGCAGGAGAGGCTGTCTTTGCCAGATGTCTCTCCTCTCTGAAGGAAGAACGAGTGCTGGCCAGTAAGAGCCTCACAGGGCCCCAGGGAGCCAAATTTACTGGAGACAAGACCCAGTTTCTTGAAGATATTAGAAAGGTTGGTAAAGCTGCAGGTCTGTTTTTGAACATAGGAGCCATTAGCAGCTTCAGTGAAATTCTGTACACAAGGCTGAATAATAATTATTTTTATTATTGTATTAGTATTAGTTATAGTCCATAACAACTACTACCAGTATATTATTTTATTTTTATTTTATCAGAGACCATATAACGTTTAGCTTCATCTATACAAACTGATTTAATAAAAATAAAATAAGTCAACATACCCCTGCTGTCTCGGTGGCCCTAAGCAACTGCTTATAGCTTTAATAGCTGGAATTATTCCTAGACTAACTAACACTTAGATTTATTTTTTTATATAATGTAAAGATTTGATCTGTTTCTGAACATGAAAACTGATCGATATCATTCTTTCCTTCCAGGCTCTGTATGCTTCCAAGATCATTTCCTATGCTCAGGGCTTCATGCTTCTGAGACAGGCAGCTAAAGAGTTCGGCTGGTCTCTTAACTACGGAGGTATCGCTCTGATGTGGAGAGGCGGCTGCATCATTCGGAGGTGAGACACACATTCTTAGACATGTGATCTACAGCGGGTGTCAGAAACGAGGTAAACCTAGACTCCTGGCCAGACAAGCTGTGTTCACTGAGACACAGTACAATAGAACGACACTCGATCTCGCTCAGCGTCCACCTGATGTTGTAACAGTGAAAGAGCGCGCGAGGAAGCAGATGTAATGCTTCGGTTCCTGGTAATTGTCCGTTCTGTGCGAAGACTGACTCGTGTTGTGTAATATCTGTTGAGGTAATGTCAGACGTTTGCTGTAGTAGGAGTGACTCTGGGTTTAAATGACTGTGACTAATGGTTACAACCTCTCTTCATATCTTTAGTGTTTTCTTGGGAAAGATCAAGGAGGCTTTTGACCGGGACACAGAGCTGCAGAATCTGCTCCTGGACAACTTCTTCAGTGATGCTGTACAGGACTGCCAGGTACAGGGAGTGTAGTGAGCCTGTCCACAGATGGCTTTGTTAGCCATTGATGAGCAGTTTTGTAAGAAGGGAAAAACTAATTCACACGATTTCATCCATATTTCAAATGTACCTGGTCAGTTAAGACATATTTGATATATGAACTTCATATATTTGCTATAAGAATCTCCAAAACTAATGTAGCTTACAAGTAAAAGACTGTTATTAGCGATTAGCACAATGCAAACTGGAACACCTTAATTACCTGTAAAGTAAATCCCACATAAACTGTGTTTTCTAAAACTCTTTAAGATACTGTTATGGATGAATGTGCGTCAGGTAACTAAAACAATAGCAGAAGCTCCATTGAAGCCTTAATTTTGGCCATATTTTTGGCCATTGTACAAAAATAGTGCTTCTCATATACAGTTCCATAAATATAATACATGGATAAAATAGATACCTGTAGACATTTCAACTAGAGTTCATAAACTATGGCAAGAATATTATAGTTACAATATTTTAAAATGTTATCTTGGTATGAGATGTCCATGATGATATTTAATTGTTCTTAGAATTTTTGGGAAAACAAATAAACACAAATAAAAATAAAAATAATAATTAGCTCACAACTATGGGCTAATTATTATTTTGTGCCTCTCAAACCAAACAGGACTGTTACGTCATGTTTTAATTAAACACGGTCAATGTTCTTGATTAAGTATTGGCAATATCCACAATATACTCAGAAAAGAGCACTGGGGCATACGGTAGTTAATCAAGATAACTCTAAATATTGTTATATGTCTGACCTTACATTTGAACCAGTAGTTTTATTAAAAAATAAAAATCATTTTATATATTACACGGCATAAAATCCAACTAAACATTAGTAATCATGTTTGTATTAATGATTAAATAATAATGCTTTAAATAATAATGCTTTTTAGATTTTTAGATAAAAAAAATACCAAAATGAAGTAACACAACTGCCGTTTGGAAGTAATGAAAGTGATATAAATAGAAGAAGAACAAGAGTTAACATTGCTGTTGCTTTCCACTGCTGAAGACACTCTCAGTGACTAAGGGAAGAAGTTATAAAAACTGGTAAGAACTGAAGAGGGAGAAGGAGAAACCTGGGAGTTGTGTTTTCTGGTGATATGTTGCCCCCTATCGTTTGGAGTATGAATTGTAGTATGAAGGTTGTATCATTTTACAAATTCATCCTTTAATTAAATATGCAATTCTTTAATTACTTTTATTATCCACAACATGCTACTCCTAAAATAATATGCAGCTTAATAAAAATTTGTCATTTTGCCCACCCCTATTCCGAGACCACATAAGTAAGTCTAGTCTGGCATCCAATCTGTATGATGTTAATTGCTGGGGTATAACCGTCCATTACTGGTTATCTATAATAACCTTAAGCAGCAAGGTTTAGACACTGAACGTACCTGAGACTTACAGTACCTGCAGTATATCTCAGGTACAGTCTGTAGTAGTTGTGGAATGTAATTGTAAAGTACATAGTAAAGGTATGACTTTCCCTCCATGCTGTAGGAATCATGGCGGCGGGTCGTAAGTACAGGAGTTCAGCTGGGAATCCCCATGCCTTCCTTCACCACGGCCCTGTCCTTCTATGACGGCTACAGACACGCCATGCTTCCAGCTAACCTGCTGCAGGTAAACCCTTCTGTCCAGTTCTGACCACACTGCTCCACACTGGCCATATGGCAGAGCACTGGGATTACTGAGGGTCACGCATGGATGTAGTCATAACTGAGACTAGAGCTGCAGACGTGGAGGAGCTCAAAGGAGGAGCTTACTCTACTGACTCGGTTTAGTTTTTAAAATTGCTGTTAGAACATCTATGTTTAAGCCCACGCTCGTAGCTTATATAAGAAAAGGGAGTGTTCAAGGTGTAACTCAGCAGCGACTCTCAGTGACTAGATTACAGTTTAAGGAAGTGATTACCATGAAATCTCTGAAAACTGTGTTTTAGTTTGATTATTTTGGGTCAATTCAGAATTATTTTACAGATACACTGAATTCTGAATTCTAAAATCTGACTGCTGCAGTGAAGCTTTTAAAAATGTTTTATTGTAATATAGGAAGAGGATTTTATACAGACCAATAAAGTTTATTTGTTATTAATAATTATTGATCTTACATTATAAAAACAAACAGAAAAATCAACCTCATCAGCTCTGAAACTACATTATTTTACTTTCCAGGCTCAGAGGGACTATTTTGGTGCCCACACGTACGAGTTGCTCTCAAACCCTGGCCACTACATCCACACTAACTGGACAGGCCATGGTGGAAATGTGTCCTCAACATCCTACAACGCCTAATCTCATCAGGAATTCCACGAGGAGCAGTCGTCTGAGAGCAAGGGACCAGGGCAACGGAGCATTTCACCTGCACTTACATACAGAAATCTAGCCCCACTTAAACATTACTGCGAGTTTTTATGATGTGTTGAAGTATTGCAGGTCTATTTATGACGGCATTTGAAGTAATAGTGTGTACACTGTTTCCAAACTCTCTCTCTCTCTCTCTCTCTCTCTGTTTTCCAGTAAGTAGTGAGAAGTGTAGGAGTAGGGCTCTGTGCCACAGACACAACATAAGGAGTGAGAGTGGTGTTGCCTGCGATCATGTTTCCCAGGAGTTCACTGTGTTAACTCTGGATTATGGTTAACTGTTGCACTGTACTAGGCTAAATAAAGACTACAATCCCTTTTTAATTAGCTTCTGTCCTCTTCATTCGCCTCCCACGATAAACAGGATTGTCTTTTGTTATTTTTGTGCAGCTCCTTCTTATTAGAAGGTAAAGTCATGTTTATATGCAGACGTACATCAGCTGCCTGCTTTATCTACTTCTGTCTTTCACATTGAACAGTTTGTCAGGTACATCTACAGAATAGAGCCACAATTACAATTAGTGACTGCAGCTCGTCAGTCAGTGTAGCTGATAGGATGTATAATCAGTGCAGATACAGTGCAGTAGATGTGTTAAGTGTATCTAATACACTGATACTGGCTGTGTTCTTACATGCAGTACAGGTCTAATACCAGTAGAGGGCACTAAGTCTCTTGTAGGAGGGGATGTTGTTTACATCCGTGTAGCATATGTACTGACCTTTGACACAGTTAGAAAATACCTGGGTTTAATTTTTATGTTGAATATTAAAATATTATTATTTTTTTTATCCATCAAGACTAACACATCATTCAACATAACCGTGAGCAGCGGTAAAGCGTTTACATAGCTTTAAATAAAATTAAATTTAGAACAGGAAAAAGCACGTTGGCCCTCCAGCACTGCCATAAACCACCTCTGCTTTAAGCCTATGCCACTACTATTGGAACAACGCCCTGTATCTCCATTGTTTGTCAGTTTTTGACATTATTTTAAAAGATTGTGTAAAGTTCATAAATATAATATATATATAATAAATATAAAGTATCTTTTTCTATGTTTTCCTTTTGCTGTAAAGTTCTCATTATGATGTTTTTATTCTGATAGCAGCAACAGTTATAAGTTTAAATATGCTAAATATTGTCGCCATCCAATGAAAATTGCAACTTTACAGGAGAGGACAAAAACACAATTTTCTTTCAATGTAAGTCAATGGAACCAGAATTTTTTCCAAACTATTTTGGAGCACTTCTATTGGTCCATTAACCATGAAATTTTCACACAATGTAAACAACTGTTGGTGAGTTCAAATGATGTAGAAAACTCAAAATCGACAAAAATAGAGGAACATAAAATATATTGAACAGCGACAATATGCTTTATCAAATAAGTTAGCAATAAAAGTGGAGAACTAAATTGCAGACATCATGAAATCAGTCATTGAAGGTGCACTCAGGTGTTACAACGTCTGGTCCAAGAAAGCCATGGTCCAGCACAGTTTGGTGATTGCCCTACTCAAACACACCTGGCAATAAACCTGGCGGTTAACTGTGATGAGTTGAATCAGTTCACAAACATGTGCTGGATTCTGGCCCACCTGGACTGGAGTGTAAGATGCTTTGCTGTTAAAGGGTCTTTGAGGAGTAATGAGGGCTTACCTAGTGGCCTAATAGTTCTATATGTAAAAATCTAGAATAATCTAGAAGAAACACCTGCCCTGTGGTCTCAGCTTCATGACACCGTACAGGTTGTAAACAACTAAGCAATTTACAACCATTACTTGCCACAGTCCGTATCAGGCTGCTGGCCATTACTGCAGTATTTACGATAAACACAGTGCAGGAACACATCTAATAGCACATCCATTCATCCATTCATTCACTCAGTCACTCATCATAAACACTCCTTATTCCTCCTGGGTTATGGGGGTGTTAGAGCCTATTCCAGTGCTCACTGGGCAGAAGGCACACATCTGAGTTACTGGATGTTAGATGTGTTCCTGCGCTCCTTCATGCTCAAATCTATTGACGTTTCACCTTAAAGTAAAACGAACCCCAGACAAGTTTGTAACCCTCGAGTCTTTGATTTAGGTCAAGCCACAAATCAAAGGTGCGCCAGGTAACAGATAACACATAAATCCTACGTTGGCTTTAAAAGTAACACAGATGTGGAAACAGCTCTCCGAGGGCTGTGAAAAGGCTTCAGCAGTTAATGTAGCTAGTGAAGCACCTTCATGTACATTTTCAGGAGCACACCTCTTAAAGACCTTAGGAGGCCTGTAGGGTGGAGGGCCCGCGGGGGCCAGGCTTCCTGACGTCTTTTTGTTACTGCTGATGCAGTTTAACATGTGTTCTCCTACACTGCCAGTTATTTCCTCACTGAGTCAGACTGAGTCAGGTTAAAGAGGCGAGTCAGAAACGCTGGATAAACAGGAATTTGATGAATGGAAAAAAAACATAAAGGTACTTTTAACACAAATATAAGCTTCTTAAATCAACCACCCAACCTCTTCAGAGGGTTATTAGGACTTTATTATTTATTTTTGTTAAAGAAAAAAAAAATAATTAGAGATGAACCGAACTGAGACTGATTCCGATCGCCGATCACCTTTCAGAGGGCGGGGCTGTATGCCATGGCAGGGCTACATGTAGTTAATTTAGCGCAAGCAAGTCATGAAGCATGGTCTAAATTTTTATGAGCTCATGTGAAACAGCATAATATTTTTAACAAAATTAGCAGTAAATAAACAAAGTAAATCAAACAAATATCCCTAATACTGTAATCATTACATTTAGACCTTAATTTAAAACTAAAAAAGCAAATTAAATACATGCAGTAAAAACTGCCTTCATTAAACGCAGACTCTGTGTTATTTCAAACAAAAATCTGTAATCATTAAATGTAGAATATTGAATTGTTGCTGCTGTTCTGTTCGTACCGGTCAGATCTGGTCTGTATGGTGTTCTGGGTTGTTTGTTTTGTGCTAGCTGTGCTCTGCTGTTTGCTGATACTCACTATATTCAGCCGCGTGCAGTGCTGTATCAGATCAGTAGAGTTAAATGTCTTTGTCTTGGTTCCCATGAGAGACGCTGATTTTACACTTTTTAAAAACGCCCTGGATGAGTCTGTATCACATACGGTAAAACACCGGCAGATGGACGACATGCTTTCTGTTCACACATGCTGTGAACGCAAACTGTTCTCATGCGGCGCGCTGCTTTAGTCAGTCGGTGGAAAATTAAAGGGTATGTGTTTCCACCTAGTGGTTCAGGTAGGAATTGCAGGGAGCTGGCCGGAGGGGGTTTCAACAAAACACTAGATAAAAATACAGAAATTAGGCTCATTGGTTTAACGCCATCGATCGGCTCTCAGGGTCGGTTAAATAAGAGAAATATCGGCTGATCACCGATCACATATTTTGATTAAAAATCGGCCGATACTGATACATAGCCGATCAATTTTTCCATCTCTAATAATAATAATAGTAAATAGAGAATAGCAGATACTTATGTACATAGTCATATTTCTATCTTTATAAATCTAAAGATAGAAATAGAAGATAGAGATAGAAAATGTCAATGAAATACAACAGAAAGAGAGCAAAAGAAACAAAAGTATATATATATATATTCAAGGCTTGTTTGTACACCATATTCAAAGTAGCACAACTTAATCCATAATATTATCCTTTGATAGCTTTGTGTGTGTGTGTGTGTGTGTGTGTGTGTGTGTGTGTGTGTGTGTGTGTGTGTGTGTGTGTAAACTTCTTAAATCTAACTACCCTCAGGGACTATGTTATTCTTGGTGACTTTTCACTAGACATGGCAACCTCAGGCTCATGCTTGTGCTCCAAACAGTCACATTCCTATTGGTCAGTGCTTCTTCACAGAAATGATACAAGATATTTCTCAGCATGTAATGCTTTACAGATTATACAGCTTCAAAATCATTCTGATGGTTCGCTGACTTACAGGGAGAATAGCACCCCTATCATTATCACATCCGGCCAGGACCACCTGCTCTAGAGCTACATAACTGATAGAAGGCGCCGATGAGAGAGACATGGTTCTCCCTATGAAAAGTCAGTGTACCGTCAAGTTGCTACATCAGTGGTACATGATGATGTTTCAAGCTATTGTTCCTCCTTCATGCTACATGATTTCATGGTCTGGAGTTGTTTTCACCTGCAAGACTTGAGAGACCCAGAAAGCACTAGGTATGTTAGTCAGATACAGCAGAGATAATCACCATAGTGGTGGCTAATAGGACATGCGCTCCAATTAGTGCCTAAGTGGCTAATAGGACATGCGCCCTAGGCCTCTTGGACACATTACAGTGACCTTTTCATGACAAAAACATCCGCCATCTGAAGTCCCATCAAAGCCGTGACAACAGCTGGAGGAACTTCAAGCTACTTAGCAGAGTCTTGCTGGTCCTGAGATGATAGGACCCTTGGCCCCTGTTTTGAATATTTTAAAACAAATGTTTGTCTGGTTCACTGGCATCGCTAGTGCCCTCAGCCCAATTACTCTATTAGATAAAAACGTGTATAATTAAAGGCCACTTCAGAGAGAGGAGCACGGCCTGTCTTAATGAGCGCTAATGCCAGAGAGAGCAGGCAGCAGAACTCAGGGTCTTATAATAGCGGCTCGGATGAAAGAGAGTGGGCGCTGCTGAATCATCATGGAGTACTGCGGCCGGTGGTGTGCCAGGACTGTAAGTGGACACCCTCTTCTCTTTCCTCCTCCTCATCGATTATGCATAAACTGCACTAAGGGAGAGGCGGGCTGGTAAAAAAAAAAAAGAAAAGCAAAAAAAAGAAAAGAAAAACAACAGTGAAGGCTGAGGTGCTCTGAGTGGTGGTCGTTTCTTCCATGACATGACTTAGATGTTCATCTGATGTGTGTATGTATGCTGTTATCCTAAAAGCATGTTTCTATTGCTGTGCATGTTTCGCTGCATCCCTTTTAGAAGGTGACACCATCGTTCCGTTGCAGTAAATGCGCGGTGCATGTGAAGAAATGCTGTTTGCTGATTATTTACAGTGCTGAAATACAAACCCTGATCAGAAACGGCTGTATAAGCTATTGATACATTAATTTTAGCCTGGCTTAGTAAAATATGCGTGTACCTGAATCCAGAGACCCTGCACAGAAGGGGCTGGGAACGGATTGTAATGTTATGTGACCCTTATTAATAAGCACACAGATATTTCAGAAATGGTACACGTAAGTAGGCGTTCATTGTTTGAGCTAAATCTCTTCATTTTGCTCATTACCTGCGTGCTGCGTCAGTGGCTCTTGTGAGTGCTGTATAAAAAATGGCTCTGGCTGGTGGAGGGGACAACTGCGGAGCAGCAGACGGGGGCATGGTCATCATGAGAACGCTACTGAGTCTGGTGCCTTTGCTGCTGATTGCATGGAGCGGAACCAGCACGGACGCAGTGCCAGTAGAGAACAAACTGCCTCAGAGCAACGAGGTGAGGCCGCACTAACACTGATAAAACTAATACTAACTCTGTCTCACTACTACTCACGCACAGTCTGTTTACTTTTCAGGCAGAGCTGGGCTGGGTTAAAGAGCTACGTTAACTGAAAAATGAGTACAATTTCAAAAATATACCAAAAATTATTATTATGGTTAAAAGAGAAGATTAATTTTAGTAACTAATGATGGGAAAAGCCATATACATTATCATAAATGTGATGAGCAATGCTGACTGGATGTTGTGTCTGAATGTGGGTGGGGTTAGTTGGCACACATATCTATGTATTCCTATAAACAGCCACACTTCTGTGCTGTAATTTTATTATTCTATTGATTATTTTTGTTTTTTATTATATATCGTCGCTGTCCAATGGAAAACAAGTATCTCGAAAACTGCAACTTTACCTAAAAGAACAAAAACCTTCTTTACTTTTAATGTAAGTCAATGGAACCAGGATTTTTCCCAAGTTATTTTGGAGCTTTTCTATTGGTCCATTCATCATAAAATTGTCAAACAATGTAAACGGCAGCCGTTCCTTTCAAATGGAGTGTAAAATTGAAAATGAACAAAAATTGAGATTTTATATATATGGAGACATACATATATAAAAATTATAATTAGTTGTTTGATATGACTCATAGACTGTATGTCCAAATGTTTGTAGACATGCATTTGTCTCGTTTTTCTAAAATCGAGGACAATAGTTTGTCCAAACTTTCCTGCTTGTAGCTGTTACATTAAATGTTGAAAACTTACTGTGAGGATTTGATTGTATTTAGCCATAAGAGCATCACTCAGGTTTTAATATTGGATGACAAGCACCAATCCAGTTTGGATGGAATTCCATCACTCCAAAAACATAGCTCCACTGCTCCACAGCCCATTGCAGGGGCTTTATACCCCTCTAATCCACACCAGGTGTGGGGGATAATGATTTTGGGCTCAAATGTGGCTGCTCCAAATACTGTAGCTATGCAGGTGTAGGCTGTTGAAGTTCAGTATCAGCAACTTGTTCTACTGAAAATAACTGAATTCAAGAAATAGAAGAGCTGTCTAAATACTTTTGGATATCATTGCTGTCCAATGAAACACACGTATCTCCATTTTTGTTGATATTTTAATGTTTCTACATCATTTGAATATAACACCTGCTGTTTCCACTGCATGAAAATCATGACGTATGGACCAATAGAAATGTTCCAAAATCACGGAAAAAATTCTGGTACAATTGCCTTGCATTGAAAGTTAAGACAGTTTTTGGCCTCTCCTGTGAAGTTACTAATTTGAAGATGCTTGTTTTTCATTGGACAGCAGTGTAAACGGTACCTAACGTGTCTTTGCTTTAAACAAATTTCTAAATTATAATTATTTATAATTACTGAACTTTACAGTTGTGATAACTAATCCTAGCCTGGATAAAAGGGCTTTAAAGTAAGATCTGTATATGTATATGAACTTTCTCAACCCACTCCAGAGTCCTCTATTAATTATTCTGTTGGTGGTAGTCATTTACTGCTTCATCACATTAACAATGGAAAAATCATGTCGTCAATTCATCAAATCAATTTATGTGGTCTCCTTTGCTCAGGTTTTGACTACGGAGCAGAAGGACCTGCTAATGAAGATCATGTCAGAACTTGCTGAATTAAACATGACTGTTAAAGACCTCGGAGCTCTAGACCTGGAGCAGCTGTTAAATGGCAAACTTGGCGAGAGATCTGTGTTTGGCCTGCCAGCTCGGGAAAAATCTCCATGCAAGAACTTCTTCTGGAAGACCTTCTCTGCATGTTAACACTGAATGCTATTTAAAGTGGACCACACCTCATTAACCTGATGTCTATGATCTACTGCGTTACTAACTGACCTTGTGAAACTAATAAATGCTATGTGGATGTCTTTGGCTTTTCTCAGGTGGTTGTCTTCTGCAGAATGTTTGGTTACCCTCAATACATAAATAGTGAATTACATAAACATCAGTTGAGGCAGGCTACAAGGCACTACATTATCTTGTCATGACACCTGATATAGACAGTTATAAAGTTTATAAATGCTTATTCCAACAGGTTACATTTGCCAATTTTGATTGCAGTTAGGTTAAACAGTTATATGTACATTTAATGGAATAGGCATTTATTAACATTGTCAATTGTCTTTGCACGTTTATGTGGGTCTCATTGCTTTACCATTTTTTTTTTTGCAATTGTAAAAACCCAGACCGTTTCAATCACTTGTACAACAATGCATAGAACGTTACGTAAAACTAATATTAAGGTATGTTTAAAACCCACAAAAGCAGTAAAAGCATCACATTAACTTCAAATGTGTTAAAACATGCTTCTGTAGGAGACAGGATATATGTTAACAGAGTACTGAAAGGCAACAAGCACTGAAAGAATGCTCTCACTGCAATGTTATGTGAAAACAGACTAAATATATGTGTATATATATATATATATATATATATATATATATATATATATATACATACATACTTATTTATATTATCTCAGGCAGCACTATAGCTGCTACTTAAGTAACCTAAACCTTTTAAGAATGTTTGCAACACTTCTCCACACTAAAGCATGTGAGTTATTTATTGGTAATCAACATTAGCCTCAGCTATCTGATGACAAATTGAGAATTATTGAGGTTATAAAGCAGTAAGTTTTATAAGAACCACAGAGCAGGACGGCTTTTATCAGCCACAAAGCTGTAAGTAGGTAGAATTTCCCGATCGTCTAATAATGTGCACTTATACGCAAATAAAACAAATATTATGTGGCACCATCTAGAGGCACACTTGAGAATGATCTTTTCTTAACCCATGTATATTTTTATAATGATGTTTAACATTTTTTAAATATCTGACTTTAGACAAGGCTTGAATAAAGCTGCAAGGGACCCTACTACTAAATGAAAATGCACAATATTTCAAAAAACATTTACTTGACTATTTTTACAACACCACAATCATGATTTGCATAGTAGAAGCATCTCCATTTGTCAAATTTGTCAATTTCTTTCCATGTCTCACTTTGATATCCTGCCCAACCTCAAATACAACAGAACAAATCACTAAACTAGAAACCCAAGACACTGTATATAGGTAAAAACACCATGTGTTTGGAAAATTAGATGTTTATTTTACACTTTGAACGACTAAAATGAGACGTGTGGATGGAGTTTAAAAATACAGTGATTCAATTGCTATGGGCCTATTGGGAATTACCACAGAGATTCAAGTCTTTCACTGCCTAACCCCCCATTACAGCCCAAACATTTCACAAAATCCTGTCAGTCTAAGCAGTTCACCCATGACAAATCAGTAAACTTCTGTTGTGAAAACAAAAACAAACAAAAGCCTTGAGTTCTACTTAAGCTGCTGAGGCTGAAAGTAGTGACAGGTTGAACAAAACCAAAAGAAACAAAAACTTAACAGCCCGATGAATTAGTCTAGCATCAAACAATGAGTCAGTAACAAAACGAAAAGAAGGGGTGCCAACATAATCATCATTTGACATGGGACTGAGGGGTTCAGGCATTTTATTTCATTTTTTTGCCCTTTGTTTTGGATTGGGTTTCTTTGGGCATGTGCTCCAGCCAATTTGGAATTGTCCTTTTAAATTTCAATAGAGATTCCAGGGATCCTGTTACAGTGAAGTGAAGAAGTCCCTTTTCAGGTATAAGGCATTCGGCAGCATCTCCACAGTTGGACTGTGTTGGGGCCGCCAACACTACACCAACTCCCGTCTTCAGCTTCCCCAAAACTGACTTCATTCAGGGTTCTGATGTAAACCTGGGCCAGCGGAGTCCAAGGTCCCTATACATGCGAATTAAATAAGGTTTTTGCAATGCAATTAATTTTTGTTGTAGCAATCAAAAATAAGCCACTGTCAAATACCTAGTCAAATTAGTTTTATTCGAGAGTTCCCTTTATGATTCACAAAACATATAAAATGCATTCAAAACACTTAACAAATGCAACCTTTCTATAGGGATTCTTCAACTTTCACCGCCACATCACCCCTCTTTAGACACTCAGAGCACACGCTCACCGCCACGCACCCCCACTCCCCAGTGCCTTCTCACAGACAACACCACTTCACATGTTCACACTTGGAGGTAAGTAACAGGAGGAGATAGAACACACATACCATACAAGCATTCACAACAGATAATATAGCAAGAATACAAATACTTAGATTTCTAGACATTCCACTACATATATATATATATATTTTTTGTAACTATATAAGCTTGATTATATGAGAAAAGGGAAGAGAGGAGATAGATCAAAGGGAAACAAAGGATGCAACGAATGTCCATCTGATGATGCTACAGAAAACATACGCTGCCGCTGCTCACACTCGCTCACACAGGTTCTTCTCACATCTTGCAGGCATCTTGTTTTTTCATCGCACTTCACACTTGCGTTCATGTTCTCTCTCAGTCCGTTCGCTCATTCAGTCTCTCTCCACCAACAATCCATCACCATCATCTCACTCGCTCTCAAAGCGATACATATCGGACAGATTCATCCATGAAAAAGGGGAGAAAAAGACAACACCCACCGTCTAACACAGTAAATGCAGAGTGAAGCTGTGTTCTTTGATGGCAAAGCATTTACACATGGGAAGAAGGGTACTGATACTGAGATCGCTCGAACATTGCGGCCAACGAGGGGCTTCTTCCCGGGAAATTGGAAAAGAGGTGGTGAACTGTAGAAGAGATTTATGAAGGCTTGACCATCAACTTCAAACAAAAAAATGCAAACAACTCCACACAACACAACTTAAATCAGCTTAAAAAAACCCAAAACAACAGCATCTTTACGTATGATTGAGGGCAATGAAACGCTAACAATGCTCATTCACATTTCAGATCTCAATATTCATTACATATGGAGATCAAGTTTAGCCAAAATAAATTATCAATGAAAACAAATGTCTTTTTTTTCTATTTAGTGTTCATACCACTCTTGCAAATTCAATCACTCAATCTTTCTAAAGGTTTCACTTAACATTCTATTTTTTTTTTAACAAAAAGGAAAAAAACAAAAAAACGCAGATATCTTCTAAACACAAGGGACTTCAGATCTGGCTACAAACGTTTCTCTCAAAATACTTACCATATAATCTAGAAATCAGGACACTTCAAAGCGACTCTTTACATCCCCCAACTAGACTTGGTCTCCATGCTAGAGCCAAAGCCTGAATTGAACCCACTGCCAGAGGCCGAATTAGTGCCTGCCCCCCACCCGAGACTAGCTGAGCTGGTGGTGTTATAGTTACCACTTGTGCTATAGCTCTGGTTCTGATCTCTGTTGCCGCTAGTTTGGCCAGCTGCAGTGGTGCCAGAGGCAGCCGTCTGACCTTGCTGACTGGCCAGCATGCCCATCATACCCCAGCTGCTTTGGAGGGCTGCCTGGGCAGCTGCCATCATGGCTGGGTTGAGGCTAAGAGCCCCAAAATTGACACTGCTGTTGGGACTGCGACTGCTACCAAAGCCCTGCCCAAACCCCCCAAAACGACCACGATCCATCATTTGCCTACTATTATTATGCTTAGGCTCTGCGTTGGAGATGTGCACACTGGTGCCCTTTATGATCAGGTCCTCACCACACAGGGACTGGGCAACCTGGAGAGAAGAAAAAGTTACCGAATTACAAGAAGTCAATTACAAGCAATCAGCAAACAGGTTTTTTACCCCAGCTCCTAGAAACCAACCTGGTCGTCAGCAAAGGTGACAAAGGCAAAAGCCCGGAATGGCTTGGGAATGAAGACATCTGTGACTTCGCCGTACTGCATAAAGAACTGCCTAAGGTCATCAGCAGTCATGTCTTCAGTACAACGGCCCACAAACACTTTCCTACTCCGCATAGGCTCATCTGGCCCAGCCTGTTCCAGGAAATACTAGATCAATTAATAGAAAAACAAGATCTACTCATGCAGTGTTCAAAACACCACAGAATTAGAGTTGTTATTATTACAATTTCAAATTATTATAAAATCCATTTAGGTTCAAACACTACTTACACATTACATCCTACAGAATATCATAACCCTGTAATCCAAGCTGCGCAAACTATATTGTTTTTTTTCTAAAACGTTTCACGTAAATATATACTTCAGTGGTTGTACAAAAGGTTACACCTTAGAGTTAGGGAGCTTGCAGTCACACCATCTTCCATCAATCATATGCCGCTGAGACATGACTTTAATTTGTGTCTCATAGTCTGTAAATCTCACAAAGCCGAATCCTTTGGAGTTTCCAGTTTTCACATCTCTTTTAACCTGTCAGAAAGAGAGACAACTTAGCACAAAATCCAGGATGATAATAATAATATTTTTAAAAAACCCAGCTTGCACAGGTGTAACGATACATTATATTCAATTAACAATACTGGGTTCATTAATTTGTACTCTTCGTAATGTGAAATTCGGACAAGAATAATTAAGACTAATCAAATTTATGCACAAGTAGGAGTAGGTGACGTGCTAATTATAGGTTTAACAACACCGTAACCCCACAATTGGATTCATGATACTTGTCCCACAAAAACTTAACTGAAGGGACTTTATGAATATCACGCTTGCTGCACAACTTTCTAATAACTCTAGAGCTTTAAGACAGGAGGAGTGCTGGAGTGAGGTGCTGATTGCTTACAAAATAACCAATGTATTTCTATTAAATAACATAAAATATCTATTTTCCAAAATGCAACGTCACAGTTATGCACTGTGACATCACAATCTCAAACCTCTGGTGCTAATTTTCACAGACTTTGCTGCAACTGCACAGGTATAATTAATAGCATGCCATTTGTGTTTGAATGCACACAGTCACAGCTTTGCGTTACAATACCACAATGCATTGTTACACCTGTACTGGGTTGTCAGCCTCAGGTCCATGGAGGCCCAAAGCACTGTGGTTCAGTTTTCCTGCCCTCACCCACCCAGCTCAACCCATGAAGGACTTCCTAGTTATCCACTGAGTTGAAATTAGTGCATCACAGCAGTAAGAACACTGGACTTTACAGTAACTTGGACGTATTGAGAAAGTATTACTAACCTGTACCATTATGACCTCTCCGAAAGTGCTGAAATAGTCTTTCAGGTCTTGTTCAGATGTCTTCCACGGCAAGCCAAGAACAATCAGGTCTGAGGTTTTCTGAATACCTCTCTTGATCTTCACAGCAGAGGCAGCATCCATTTCATCCATCTTTCTTTTGTTATCTGAAACAAACACCACACTTGAAAAACATACTACTGATGAAAGGACACGTGTTTAATCGCTGCATGTTTTTCACCAGCAGCATCGACCCTTAATTGGCTCCCGAGAGAGCACGGCGAACACAGCTGGCTAAGGCTAACATTACACAGTTAATAAACACTGTCTGTTTAGCAGATATGTACGTGCAGACTGAAGTCTGGCAGTTACCTTTAGGGTAATTAACCACGTAGACCAGGTTGCCCCAGTCTGCGTCCGGTGCGTGCAGCACGCCCTCCACCAGGCGCACCCCCCGCATGCACTGGGACACAGGGCTCCGGTAGCGCAGGCCGCAGGCGCCGGGGAACTGCGCTGCTACGGTGGACAGAAGCACGGTGCCGTCCTCCTCCGACGGGATTTCCATCGGCTCCTCATTTTCGTCCTCGGCCACGCGGATGTAACACTCAGACATAACGTTCACGCTAAACGGGACGGCGCTCGCTCGCTGTGTGCTAGCAGATGCGCGTTAGCTCCGCACTCGCTGAAATATTCACTCAGCTAGCACTGCTAGCTGCACAGCAGACAACTCGCAAACGCTGCAGCAGTTCGAGCTCAAAATGCGCTCGCTACGCCAAACAATATGCTCTCTACCAAGCACAGGAGCTGAGGTTACGAGCGTTGGGGGAATGCGCGTTTACTCTCCATAAAACTCCGTCCATCAGCTCTCCGCTCGCTAACGGCAAATGAATGGCAGGAAGCTTTGCGCCGCGTCCACGCGCTGTTGTTGTTTTTTTCAGCTGTTTCACACGACAAGCGAGACTTAAGACTAAAGCTCGTCGAATTACTAACGACTAATTAATTTATACGTGCACAGTTGTTACAAAACGAGCCACTTTCACTGATAAACAACAGAAAACGCCACAAACAACCGCTTATTTTTCTAACCTCAAACTTCCATCAAAATGGCTACCGCGACGTTCTCGTCGGACCGTTGGCGTCATCGCTTGGAAGGTCTCAAGTGTGGCTGGACGGGAGGGGGGGGGCTGACCCGGTGGGCTTATACATTCACAGCAGCGCGTACATCTGGTCAGCCTTCGATGATAAAGGTTTGGTGGGTTACTTAACTGTGTTTTAAACGTTAAGAGAGTCACGTGACCGGTTCGTTATTTTGTTTTTGTTTTTTTTAAAAAGGCCACAACAAACAACGAGCCGCACACCCGCGTTTTTACGGCGCCGCAGTGGTGCGCGCGCACAGCATCGTCCAATCACAGGCCTGCATGGCCATCGGCGTTTCAGTCAGCGATGTGACGGCGAGACGCTTCTGTTTACATGATGGTGTTCAGTGAAGCGCAGACTTAAACCCCACAGTGTTAAAATAATAAAACACACCTCACATACGGAGTAGTGGGACTTCTCCTCCAGCCTCTTTCAGCATGACTGAGTTTTATTTCTTTCCGCCGTATTGGTGTGAAATAAGAAGAAGCTTGAAAGCGAGAGGATTGGGCAACATGACAAAGCCAGTCCCTGTACGGTCACCAACACAAAATAATACTGTTAAATGAGAACTTCCCCCACTCTGCACAATTAAATCCTTATGTAAACAAATAATCTGGAGTGGTTTAATCTGAAAAAAAAGTGTTCACAGTGGTGGTGGTTAGGGGTGTAAGAACATATAAAAAATATAGAATATTGGGGTATTATGTTTGGTGATACTGTATTGATTATCAAAAACACAGTATCGATACACAGATTCTCTTGTGTTTAAACCTCTGATCACAGTGTTGTAATCCATTTTTAGCTCCACTCCAACATTAACAAGCAGCACAAGGGCGCAATGCTGTTGTAAACATTGGCAAACCTGTTCATATAGCAGTGTGTTATAAAAGTAGGATTTGAAAAATCACAGTATATCACCTTGCTTGCAGTATCGTAATATATTCCGATACATTGAATCGTGACCGCTGTATGATGATACATATTGTATCGCCAGGTTCTTGCCAGTACACAGCCCTAGTGGTGGTGGTGATGGGAGCCAAACATCAGGAGCATTTAAAGAAGCAGTGTGCAAGATTTAGGAGCTGCACAGCAGCATTGTGTGTTGTGTTTAAACCTCTTGTGTTTAAACCTTTGACCACAGTGTTGTAATCCATTTTCAGCTCTACTCCAACATTAACAAGCAGCACAAGGGCGCAATGCTGTTGTAAACATTGGCAAACCTGTTCATATAGCAGTGTGTTATAATAGTAGGATTTGAAAAATCGCAATATATCACTTTGCTTGCAGTATCATAATACACATTGAATTGTGACCGCTGTATCATGATACCTATTGTATCGCCAGGTTCTTGCCAATACACAGCTCTAGTGGTGGTGGTGATGGGAGCCAAACACTGGGAGCATTTAAAGGAGCAGTGTGCAAGATTTAGGAGGATCTATAGAATATAATACACAACGCTGTGTCTTATCTCATTATCTTAGAATAAGTAAATGTCGCACTTACGAGTGCACATGACGTTGTGTTTACTAGTGGAAAACTCAACAAGATGAGCAATTATATTGCAAACTGGTTGTATTTCAGTTATTCAGCAGCCACACACAAGCACTGTGGGTGTACACCCCCGACACATGAGCATACATTCTAACTAGATGAGAACATCACATCTCAAGTAACTCTTTAATAAAACCACTTGTTACTGAAAACAAAACAATTTTCAGCACATCTCATTTGTTTCCAAAACCAGATGAACACAAATTACGTTGTACTCATGACCTTCTAAGTCCTAAGTAGCAGCTTCTAAGGAGGATTTGAAGGCAGCAATAGAAGTGGGTCATCTTCCAACAGAAGCTGCCATGTTGCTGTTGTTACTGTAGCCCAGAAAGGACAGCATCATCCTTGTGGAAAAGTCCTGCTGTAGCACAAATATGCACATATTTATACTGTAGCTTTGTGTACAAATATCCAGGTAGGAATTTATTTACATATTTATTTTAATCTCCTTATCAAAATAACACCACCATGAAAACTATGATTCAGTCTCCTTATTCGCTATCTTCTTGTCAAATTCTTCCTTGAATAGTAGATTTAACGTTGACATTTAGCTTCTTGTTTTCCAGCTGCTTATTAGAATTTTCCCATCCAACTTTAAATGGTACAGCAATTATTATCACAACACCTCAGGGAACATCAGGATGATAAATAACTAAATAGAATCCTGTGATTACCTATTTACAGTAATCTGCCTTAAAATTAATGTTTATAAAGGCATTCGGTAAATTAATGTTATGATAAATTTACTCTCAATGTTAAACAGATTTTCTCTCTTTCTTTCATTCCGATAAATGATTAGAAATGTGTGAAGTTGTTCAGCGTTAGCAGCATGTATTAAAATCATCTTGTACATGAACAGCTAAATTGATGGTTTATCATTGAAAAGAGTGAATCCAGACGTATATGATACATAAATTAAACTGAAACCAAAGCTCATTCCTGTTCACTCTGTTTATGTACACACTGTTATCTCAATATAGCTATTCTGTCTGTAGTGTAGCACCAAAAGCTTTCTTTCCATTCCTCTGGAGAGCTTTATTAATTTAAATGAGTTGCCAAAACATTCCTCAGCAACCAGGCATTTGTTCCGAAAGGTTCTGAGCCAGAAATTATGTTCGGCAGGTCGTTGACTTTTTTATCATCACTGGGGATTTTTTTTTTTTGTAAAAAAAAACCGTTCTCAGGTCTAAATCTGTATCTGCCAAAAGTGGTATTCATTATCTAGGCAGCAGCCAGAGCCTCTAATCACATGAAACAGCTGCACTTGTTTCACATTTTAGCTTTAAAGATTCTAGACAATAGTTCTTAACATGAAAGGCCTCGCAGTGAGATGCAGAAGTGTGTGGATGTGAAAAGCCACTAATGGGCAAAGCCCCCACTGTTGTTCCTTTCTACTAAATATCTTTGTATCTTAGCCTGTGATCTGCTTTATGATCCTTCTTGCAGTGAACTGTGAGTTTTAGTAGACAAACAGGTGAAGCTTCAGTTTATAAATCCTGCAGAGATCAGCTGCCAGTATCAGACACTGACTTGGCTGCCATGAACATGATGCAGCTCTGGATTGTCATGGTTTCCTTGTGAGTATCCTCTTTTATATGCTTTTTTAAAGCTTCAAGAATGGATTGTAACCTGAACAAGACACTTGCAGGATCATAGGTGTATGTGATCCTACAGAAGCCTCCTGTCTATCTTTTTTCAGGTGTTTTGTTTTGCCGACAAGTGGCAATGTTTTACGGGTTCATAAGAGAGACTGGATTGACAGCCCATCTGCAGCTGTTGCTGGTAAGTCTTTATGAAGTGTCTATAAATAATTTAATGCTATCCTTTGAGATCTGCTCCACAGCTTTGGTGGGGTTTGGGGTGGGGGGTGTTTAAAGAGTCCTTTATTCACCTGCTGTTATTTGATATATATATGGCACTGTGCAAAAGTCAGAGAATCACACTTTATTTATTGCATTTCCAGCCAAAACAGCTATTAAATAAAAGCTATTTAGCTATTTATTTTTAAAGGGGAACCCTGACTGTAGGCCTTACAAGAGTGTGCACGTGCAATACTATATAACATAAACCAAAAGGAAATGCTTAAAAAACATGGCAAATAGGTGAAATTCCTCTGATGTAATATGGTTGCAACCCTATGAAAAATAATCAAACTAAAGTTGGAATGCCTGAATGCTATAAATGAGTTAAATATTTATCTCACTGTTCTCGTTTGGTGAAGCAGCACAACTGGCAGCCTATTAGCAAAAGGCTCTGGTTTTTTAATATATGATATTAGACAAGTACACCATATTGGGGCCTATATGTCTTAACAGCCAGGATTACATTTAATAGTAAAAAGAAGAGTTTCCAAATAAGAAAAGTGAAAGTGTGATGCGGTAGACCAACAAAACTGTCACCATCAGATAAACAGCTTTTAGCTTTCACCTTTTAGAGAGAGGAAAACATCTCCACTCCTGCTTCTACAACATCTACATCTACAAGTGTTTCTGTCCATGCTTCCACTGTGACAAGACAACTCCTCACTAAGATAAGATAAATCAAACAAAAAAGCTGCTGGTGTTCTCAGAACAATGGACTGACCAACCACACATTCATATCACTAGGATTACTTGGAGTATAAAAGGCAACTTCTAAGACCTTTGGAACTTTGGAGGTGTGAAAATATATACCTGCAGAGTTTCTAAAAAGTTGAGCTGAAAAGAACGATAGCTGTGTGTGGGGGGACATTCGCTACTACACTGGGAATTATAGGGGAACTGAAGTGAGACAAAATGAGAGGTGAATGAAAAAAAACCCACAAAGGACAGTACAGACATACAATCTTCACTTTTTGCTTTAGAGGGAGACGTGGAGTGCTTCTCTGAATACATGGAACTATGGATCCACAGAATGAGAATTGAGGGGTTGAGGCTATGGCTTTCTGCAATTTTGAGGATTCAAGGTGATGTATAGTACGGAGAATTATGTCCACAGAGTCATATGAGAGCATCAATGCAAAACTGACTTATGGCTTATTTCTACCTCATCTCTAGTCTCTCTTATGTCCCTGGAGAGCCTAAACCATCAGCTGTCTGCATGCGGGTTTGGCCTGCATAATGATCCTGACAGGAACTACGTCTTCAGGGTCATGTATAGTGGATGCTTTGTACAGCTAGAGGTAAAGGCTAATGCATCACTAAATTTCATCTGTATCATTTTAGCAAAGGTCATTAAACTCTGCTACATTAACTCATTGATTCATTGTTGTGAAGAGAATTGACAAAACCATCCAATCTCCTTTTCTCCCTCAGCATGGATATTACGTGATTGTGTTGAATTTGATGAAGAGAATAAGCCGTTTTGGTGGCAGGACACAGAATTATGTAATGAAGTGTCCTGAAGTGGCAGCACCACCCAACAGAGAACATATTCAATGTGACCCTGATTTCATACAGGTAGGCCTCTACACGTAGTTCTGTTTGCAACAGTACAAAACAACATGGGCTGTCTTTTCCACGTCTTGCTTCTTCTGTCCATTTTAAGTGTGCATCCCTGCATTTTTAAAGGTTACCCGTCAGATCCCACTGGACAGCTGGAACAATGAGGTAATGTCCAGTACAAATGAATCAGTGTGTCACGTATTAGGGCAAACAAAGCACAACCATCTGGGCTCATTCATAAGGGATTTTTATTCAGGCAGCATGGGTGTTAATAATGCTGTTATATCTCCCTTTAGCTCACCTGGTCTCTCGCTTTGAGAGGAAGTCTGGTTGTGGCGCTGGATGATGCAAGTCTCATTCAAGTGAATGTTGACATTCAGAAACCATACATCACTGTTCAAGGCAGGAGGAACACAGTACTCAGCCCTGTACAGGTCAGTTAATTATTATTCAGTAATCAGTATTAAAAGAATTCAATATTAGATTGAAATGGTTGTTTATGTTTTTCTGTTGCAAACAACAGTCTATTAATAGCACTGACACATGAGGGCCCTAACTTTCAATAGATTAGGTGTAGTCTGCCATCTTGTGGTCATTATGGTAAAATGTTCAGACCATTATCAGTCATTTTTGCTGCTGGTTTTTATCTTCTCCAGTCAATGCAACACTTTTTAATGCTACACACAAAACCACAGCATGTTTTTTTTAGGTTCTACGGGCTGAGGGGCAGTTTTTGCCTCTGAAGTTGGTCAGTGGTCATTATGCCTACAGCATGGAGGCTACTTGCCCAAATGGTAGGTACAGCATATCCCATATTCTGAGTTTTTATACAATGAGTTACCAATGTATTAAGTAAATTTGCCATCTATCTACACTCACTGTCCATTTGATCGGATATACCATATAGTTACACTTCTAATTACACTTCTAATGACAATAAAACTCTTGAATCTTGAATAATTACTGATTACTGTATTTGAAATGCATTAGATCACAATGATTTCTAGGCAAGTTTTGCAGCAACCGTCAACCCTTGTGTTCATATGACCCTTCAGCCCTCCCAGGGCTTATTTTAGACCCTTCACTTTGGCTACTAAAGTAATGGAACAGTCTATAAGATGGTGATACCCAGAGGAAAATAGTGAGGCAAATTGGACAGGGGCTCATTAAAATGGGTATTGAAAATTATTTGAGTGATGGACCATTCTCAGCACAGCAGTATCACTAGCATGGTAGTTGCATGGCAAGGTATAGTGCACTGGAACAAATGTATAAGGCATAATAGCTTCTGATAACATGGCCAATCAGTGTATGTACAAGTTAGAGTAACCCAACAAACTGGCAAATGTCTACTTTTGGAAAACATGTTCACTTTGCACATTTCTCTGATTCAGTGATTCACTACTCATCCAATGAAACAGTACTGCACATATACAAGCGTCGCATGGGTTTGACCAAGAGAGGAGGCTATGACAACGAGACCCTGACCGTCAGCAGTGTGTCTATAAACCAGACGGACATGTTCACCTGGTCTGAGACCAATAGCTTTGTGCAGCTTATCATACCGACCGCCCTTATTGAAGAAACAAAGGTGAATGAGCTTGTCCCTCATCCAATAGGCTTTCACCGCCTTCCTTTTTCATGTTATTACAGCGTTCATGGTGTTTTCTCTTTCAGAATTGCACTGATAAAGAGGATGCAAATCTCCAACAGTCTGTTTTTAGAATAGATGTTGTGCTCACTTTTAAAGAGACACATAACAAAATGCTGTGGACTATGGAGAACACATCGCCCTGTTTAAGTAAGTATGGAGTTGAAAGAGCAAATCAAATGTACACAATTTGCTCAAGACATGTCCAAAGTTTGTTTCTCTAGTCGTTACTTAAGGAGGTTGTCTATTATAGAAGTTTTTTGTTCAATTTTCTGCTTTGGGATTCAATATTTATTCAAGTAATGGAAGCATTCAGGGAACTATTTATATTCACCAGTATGTAAACTGCTTACTTAAATAATCAAACGCTTCAAACTGGTGCAAGTTGTTAAGTATTCTTTTGGCAATGTACGATATACGATATAAGTATGGACAGAAATCAGGCTTTACACTGGATTCCACTATAATTTTAGCTATTTTTCCTTTTTGTTTAATTTTTTTAGATAACAGAATCTGGAGCTATACCAGAAAGTCTGTTTTATCTGACTCGTAAGCTTTATTTACCAGTTAGCAACATTAGCCCTGACGCTCCATGGGGTATAAGCTGCAAAACTGAAAGAGTAAACTGTATTTGGGGTAAGGGGAAAACTTGTGGAGATTTGATCTTCAACCATAGTATTTCATTAAATCAGGGAATTCGTGGTCAATTGTATCAGCTCCACTTTTTATACAGGTGCAGTTTGTAGTTCTACAATTACAGACTGTAGTCCATTTGTTTCTTTGCACAATTAAATATCCCACTTTTACCTGGTAGTGGTGTTTAGCGTGTTGTGCTAGTACACGTGGATCAGACACAGCAGTACAACTGGAGTTTTTAAACACCTTGGTGTCCTCTGGGCAGCGTCCTGTGGCTACATCGTCTCTGACTTTACATCAGCAAGGTGGGCTGACAAGGTAGGAGCATCTAATAGAGTGGCAGTGAGTGGACACAGTATTTAAAAACTCCAGCAGTACTGTTATGTCTGATCCTCACTAACCACCTCACCACCACCATGTCAGAGAGTAATCCACCAAATGGACGAGATATCAGACAGCACTTGTATTATATCCAATGTATTTATTGAACTAAGAGTTAAAACACTAATGTTTCAGCACATCGGCCCTCCTTAGCATGCTCACAGTATGCTGGTCAACACTGATATATAGACCAAACATGTGTACAACACCCTCTTAGTGACATCATCAAGTCGCAGGTATAATATATCATCCTACAAAGTAACATTCAGAAACATTCAGAAATATTAATATAGTCAGAAAGTGTGGTATACATTAAAATATGCAGAGAAACAGAGAGACTACAGTCTGTAATTGTAGAACTACAAAGTGTACCTGTATGGTAAAGTAGACTATGTATGTAGATATAAGGTAAGAAAAGTACACATTGAGGACATAGGACATTGAGGACATAGGACATTGTTGGCACATTTCTGTGTCTTGGCTGCATTTTGGTATAAGACTCTCTGCTGAATTACTGTCACAGTGTCAGCATGGAATTATACTATAAGCTAACAGCATCATCTGGATTTGTTTCAGACTCTGACATTCCTTCAGTGGAGAAACAATTTCATTCTTCGGTAACACTTAAACCTCTTAAGACAGAAAACACTGCTTCAAACCCCACACTGGCTTACCCAGAAACCACACTTGGACCACTGCTCTCCACTGAGGCCTCCAGCATGGTTCTCCAGACATCAACACAGTCAAGAGAAGAAGGATTTAGCAGCACATTCAACACCAGCCAGGTTTTTCCCGCTACTAGGGTCCCAAGAGTGTCATCACTGTATCCACAGAGCTCCAGTTTACCATTAACGGACACATCTAAAGCGCAAAACAGTACCAACTCCACGTTAGGACACACTGAAAAGCTAATTAAGCATATAACCACTAACAATGATGATCAAAATACACGCATTCTCGAGAAGTTTGTTCCAACAGTGTCCACATATTTTAGCAGTAAAGCAAATACGGATGCAATACCAACACCAAGTTTAGCAAGTTCTCCAGTCAGTGTCTCTGAAGAATTCGAGGACTTGGCTCATGCTAGAAAAACCTCATCAGATGGACCAACAAACTCAACCACAGGAAACAGAATCAGCACAACCACACAGGAATATTAACATAGCTGCACTGTATGTTCTCCTCACATGGGAAATTTCTGTACTTTGTTAAGTGGAAACATGACATCTTCAAAAATTCACTACTAACTGCTGATGGAGTCAAAGAGGATTACCAGGACAAAGACTGCTTCAGACGTCACTTCAAACCCTCAAAGCTCCTCTGGCTGCATCAAGTACACTCTCAACCATCAGTGTATTCTTCTTAAACTGACACTGCTGAGCTAAACACACACACACACACACTGCCAAACGTTTATCTTATCATTATTTCTTTCTCTGTCTTATCTTATCATAATTCTGCATACTTCAATCATTGAGATGTAAATAAGCGTTCAGAGTGGTCTGATGTAGAGAAAACCTACTGATTTCTTTACAGTAGTGGTGAAAACTAACCAGGGTTCATGATGTCAGCAACACATAGCCATTTTATTTACTATACAGTAATAATCAGTGAACTTGAGCTTTTATTTGCAACATTAACAATGATAAAAGTATCATTATAAAATATGGTTGGAAATAGTTTGCCTTAGAACACCTGTACCTCAAAGTTTTAGGCCAAAAGCCTATTATCAGATAACGGCAGACAATCTGATTATGATCTGTGCATGTAAATGTGCCCAATGTCTCAGACATCAGGCATTGTATTCTAAGTTTCTATGAGACATTGATACCCACATCCCCACCGCCATCTAATACATCTGATTCAGCCAATCAGACTTGGAAAGAGGTTAATCAGCTAGAGCAGATGTGGTAGATTGTGGTTGGAACTAGGCTCTACAGATTTAGGTTTCAGGTTCTTATCACCTGGGCTGAGTTCAATTCTTACTTGGTAAAATAAATGTCAGATAGCTCCGCAATGGCATTGTTCACGTCTTCACTCTGAATCACTTTGTTAACCTTTTAATTAAATATATTAAATCAAATGTCGCGTGCCAGATTCTGTTTGTAACCACACTTTTTGGGAAGGTAGATTGTCAGAGCCTTGGCTGGTGACTACTTCTTAGACCATCTTAGACCATTTATCATTAGATACGAATAGGTTAAGTGATAAACAATATAATGCAGTTACCTATTTGCACTAGTTTTTTACCAAGTGATCTATTTTAATCACCAATTTTTTAAGATTGAGTATTTTATTTATTGCCTTATTGGTATTTGTGTGAACTGGCTTAACAAAATGAGAACAGGGAGTAATAGACAATAAACAATAATCCATATAGATCACTTATCAGTTGTACAGACTTCCATGTCCGTGTACATACAGCGGAAAAAGACGAAAGAAAATGATACAGCTTATAATCCTGTACTATGAGTTACTGTAATTACTAATTATTTGAAACTGCAGTAGCACAGGACTTAGGATAAATTGCAATAAGCTTAAATCAAGAGTACAGTAACATTCGGGCCTCTGTGGAACATGTACATGTTAAATTGTAATTGGAGGCTAGCTCTGGGTGAATGTAAGCAGCATCTGCCTGTGCTGTCGCAGAGGACTATGCGTCTGTGATAGCCGTGGCAGAAAACAGACTCACCCTGCATCATGGCAACTACTGCCTGCAGGCATGCTACTCCAGCCACAGAGCGCTTTGAAGCAGTGTGGCTTTTTATGTTTTCAACAACTGCCACCACCTCTAAAAAAAGCTTGTACTACACAGCATGTGCTATGTGCTGCCTTTACTAAGTAAGGAAGCAGTGCAGCACAAAAACATACTGCAATATTTAATATGGTGCAGACCACAGACAGCCACATGCAAAAGTTTGAACACTTGTTGATTTTCTGAGTGAAAATAATAATACCCCCCTCCCTCTCCACTCTCCAACCAACAAAACCTGGACTGGAGAACCCACTTTTGCATATGACTGTATGCTGTTTAGACTTGGGTTCTTTTGTTCCTGTATGTTTTATGCTTGGCTATTAAAGGCAGTGTGATTTATTTTCAGCACTATATAATTATGCAATAATATCATTATTTTATATATTATTATTATCAAACAGGTAAAACCAAAACAAGAATATTGGGGTGTTGTGCAAAATGTAAATCAAAACAGAATGCAATGTTAATAACCCTATATTTAACTTAAAATAATACAAAAACAACACACACACACACATATATATATATATATATATATATATATATATATATATATATATATATATATACTGTATATGTTGTTTTTGACTCCAGCAACATGTTTTAAAAAAAAGTTGGGATAGGTTCACGCTCACCAAAGTGTTCATCATTCTTAACAATACTTTGTAAGCTGAGGAGGTGATTGCTGCATTTTTGAATGGGAAATGTTTCCCATTCTTGTTTCATTTAGGATTTCAGCTGCTCAACAGTTTGGGGTCTCATTTGTCCTATTATTTGTTTTGTAGTGTGCTAAATGTTTCAGTGGCTGACCAGCTGGATTTAGCTCTGGACTCTTTTACTATGAAGTCATGCATGCTACTATAATACATGCAGAATGTACTTTGCCGTTGTCCTGCTGTAATAAGCAAGTCCTTTCCTGAAAAAGACACCATCTGACATTTATGTCGCTCTGAAACCTGTAACCCATCTTAAATAAACTGGGGCCCAGAGAAGGTGGCGGCATTTCTGTATTCTGTTTATATCTCGTTTCTTCTTTGCATGGTAGAGATTTAACTTGTATTTGTGGAGCAGTGACAAATGCTGTTTATGGTGTTGGGAAGTGTTCCTGTGTCCATGCAGTGGTTTCCACTACAGAATCATGTCTGTTCTTAATGCAGTCACAGCCGGTCAATACTGGTTTTAGCCCCTGCCCCTTGCATACAGTGATTTCTTCAGATACTCTGAATCTTTTAATGATATGATGTACTGTAGATGATGGAATCCCCAAGTTCTTAGCTTTTTAAGGTATAAGAAACATTTTTAATTGTTGCACTATTTGCCAGTGCTTGGTCTCTCTGGGATGTTGTTTTATAACCAGTCATGTCCCTGACCTGTTGCTACTTAACCTAATTAGTTGTAATATAGTAGTATAGTATAGAAATATAGTATTTAAATGATTTGCACATCTTTGCATTCTGTTTTTTATTAACAATTTGCACACACTCTCAAATCTTTTAGAAACGGGGTTGTACATTACACTTCTTTCTGTGAACTCTCTGATGGATTGCTTAGTTTATATAGTATTGATTGCACAAATAAAAATATATAAATAAAAAAGCAGCTAAACATCAGCGGCAGAAATATCTTCAAATGCACAGGATATTTGACTAAACAAATTTAGTTCAGCCACAATCCTATCGCTTTGTACACTGAGTGGCAGGGCTAAATGGAAAGGACACGTTTTTGCTTAGAAGTTTATAAGAAAATTCAGGAGAACTTCTGTGGCAGAAACATCTTCAAAAGCAGTTGATATTTGACTAAACAAATTCAGTTCAGCCATAATCCTCTGTCTTTGCAGATCAAATGGCAGGGTTAAATGGAAGGGATGTTGTTTTGCTTAAAAGTAAGGAAAGATACTGCTCTAAATTTATGAATATGAAAATGATTGTGGGATTTCTTCAACAGGGTTGACATACTGTGAAAAGAGAGCCTTCTTTTACAAATAAACATGAAACTACAGTGCTCAAGCAATAGCAGTTTGAGAATGGGTCAGTAGATGGCACCAGACACTCAATGTATGACTCTGCATACTCAATGTATGACTCTGTATGAGCTGCAACTTCACAAACTCTTTCGGTCATGGGCAGCTATAATAAGAAAATAAAGGCCAGCTATTCTTTTGGTGCATGTAGGTATAAAACACTGTACATGTATGCCCTGAGATACTGTTGAGAAAGGAGTTGCTCTGAACCTCAGATGGATGCTCGGCTAATTTGGCTTTACTGCGCGATCTTCCATGCTTGACTGCATTCAATTAGATCGCTGAAAGGGCAAGCTATTTTAATGTAACCCACTCAGGATATTCTGTTAAATTCTCAACATTTGAGGAATGAACACAATGAATATTTTGAAGTTCACACCAATTAGGACTTTATTTGTTGGCTAAATATTGGCCGGTCTTATTCAGGCTGACGTAATTCTTGTAATAAAAAAAAAATTGACATGAACTGTAATAACACATCTGTGCACTTTGTCTATTTGTCATTCCAGGCCTGGCCATAAATAATTCACGATAGGACACGGCATGATAAATCTAACGGAGAGGAATGGTTAGGAGGCAGTCCTTGTGCTTTTGTTTGGCATCTGCTACATGAACTTGTGAACAGGAAATACAATAGCGCCCACAAAGTACACCAATATCCCAGGCCTTTCATGTGGCTTTTCCGAGCCATTATATTTTCTGTGTAGGCTATTAACTGTCACTATCTGTTAAGCTTAAAAATCTCTTTCATGTTTTTTATCCACCTCCTTCTTTTTCATATGTGTTGCACATATGGGAAGTGTTCGACGGGCTATGAAGGCTAAACACTGTGACACTGTGAAGACTTTGTCCCATTTAACTTGAACATCTTGATATGTAAGGAGCCCAGATTGTTTAAAGAAAGCTCCCTTCAATGTTTCCTTCTAAATACAGACTAATGTCTTGTAGTCAATTGGCCAAGTCATGTTTGGTGTCTGATTGCTGCTGCTTTAGTTTTCTACTTGTGCTACCAACTGTAAATGGAAGCCAATTAGCATGTGTAACCTGCACACCTAAATCATTACACTTTTGCCTCAAACCACATTGAGTTGTTTTATTAAATTTCAAATTGACATGCTTGTGTTGGTCTCGAAGTAAAAACACATTAAACCTTATAATAATTATATTATTACTATTTAAACCACATTGAGACAGAAATAATATAACCAAAATGTATACAAATTTTTATTTTTGGGTTTTCCTTCTAAACCCTTACTCCCAAACTGGAGGGGGATGATTACTTTTAAAGTGAAGTTATTATCATGAATTTATTATGATTATAATAATAATAAAAACCTTAGAATTTAAACAGCTCTGGTCCATGTCGTCATGGCACTAGGAGTTTTAGTATGTATTACTTATTGTAGTCACATTCCTGCATTTCAGGACAGGAACAGCCTCTAACTGTCCCTAATGGCCAGATGGTAGTAGTTAGATTTTAATGTTTAAAGTAAAAGTGTCCCAAAGTCTGGAAATCAGTGTATAACATTCAAAATGATCATTACCGAAACACATATATTTTCTCCAACAAACATTATACTATAAAACTGTTCAAACTGTTTAAAGATGTGTTTATTATTGGCTAATATTTTTTTGAGTCACCACCAAAACATTTGGTAAAGTTCTACTACTCTTATGATTGTTTTGGTAGTGACAGAATGTAAAGTTCAGTTACTTTTTTTATATATAAAATAAGCTCAATTACACTGATCCTGATTCACGTATAGTAAAGGACAACAATGCAGCTCATTCAGGCCTCAGGGTGGCTGCCACTACAATGTTTAGCTCCGCAGTGTGCAGTTCTCTGTTTACTTACAGGGTGTATTTAGTGCGTAACAGTGACTTTTTAACCACATATTCATTTACGCTCTATGCACTTCTGCTTAGTACATTTCTTTAAGCCTGGGATCTCAGTCCCAGTCCTGGACAACCATGCACGTCATACTCTGTGTCTCAGATTGGGTACTACATACTGTGCTGCCTACTTCCAGTGCAAGTAGTGTGTTCACAGTGGAAAATGAAGTGGGATGTAAAGAACTGTTAAAACCTGGATGAAGTAGTAACACTGCTGAAAACCTGTGTTTCTGGACTGACAACCAAAATCCATGATGATCCAGGAAAATCCTGGACGGGTGGCAACCCTATGCCCAGACAGAGACACAGTGGGTAGGTTACTCCCTGCTTTAACACTCTCAGTTCACCTCAGGAAAGGCTGGTTAGTTAGTTCATTAGGTGTGCTGGCAACAGGGAAACTCTAAAATGTGCAGGACAGGATATTTAATCAGATCTGTGAGCAATCAACAAATCAATATATTCAGCGTTCACCTGAGAAGTAGAGCTACACATTAGTGTGAAGGATCAGGAGCCACAGGTCCCCAGTTTTAAAAGCCCACTGTGCAGTGCAGCACGAGCATCTGTGCCACAGTGGCTCGTCCGGCTGTGGGGTTTAGCAGACGGAGTGTGCTGCAGGAGGAGAGGGGAGGCATGCTGGGCTTTGGTGGTTACACTCTGCCTCTTCATCTCACTTGCCGGGTAATTACAGAATCACGGGTCAACCATGCATGTAACCACGGTTACGTTGCACAGTAGCAGATGTGCTCATGGCATTATCGGCTAGGAGCATGAAGGTAAACAAAAACAGATGCAGCTGGTTGCTAGGGACATCCGCCAAACTTGTGCGCTCCTAATCGTTCCCATGTGTGGGAGCAGAGCTGGAGCAGTGGGTTACAGGCAGGAAAATGGCATGCCTGAGCCGTGCCCAAAGTACTCAATGGGAAATTTGTGAATGAGATTAATGCTGGTGTTTTCTTTTACTTTTTTTTTTTCTTTAAGGCCTGCTGGCGTCATGCCTCTCTTGGTGAGTTGGGGCTGATGAAGCATTTTTATCTGTGCCTGCAACAGAAACACATGGATGAAATGAAGCTCAGAAGTCTACAGCAGCTTCGTTTTCAGGGTCCTCAATGTGGACGCCTTTAGGCCACTCTTTTAATGCTTTAAGGGCCCTTTTCTTTTTCTTTCCATATATATATATATATATATATATATATATATATATATATATATATATATATATATATATATATATATATATATATTTATATATATATATATATATCCCTATATATATAAATCTCCCTGTACTGTGATTCATTAAAGCATGTTGAAACATTTCATATGAATTATAAACATATTCATTAAGAATTTAGACTGGTCTTTTTACACGCCACAGAGAGATAAAGAGAAGCTAATGGATCACACAAGGCTGAAGTCATCTTTCTATTTGCCAGCTTCTTGTTAGAATTTTCCAATTCCACTTTAAATGCTGCAGCAAATATTATTATAATGCCTGAGGCGCCAGAATATAAGTTCAGCACCATTTATGGGGGAACGGGAAAATTTGAGCAAGAAGCTGGCGAACAGAAGGCTGACTTCAGCATTTCATAGAAACAGCTGGAATCCAGGCACCTAAACATGGTTTTGCAGTTGCAATTTTGTGTTAGACATGCTGCATTTTGGGGTACAATCATCCTGTATGTTATATACTGTATTGACACGCATCAATTATATATTTTGCATCATACATTTGCTTACTGTAAACTGTAAATCGTATTCCGACATGAAAATGACATCAGTTCATACCCTGTACAGGTGTTTATTTGAATAGTTCTCATGAAATCACAAAAACTTTGATAGTTTGCATATATGGGCTGTACTAACTAGGAAGTGAACTGTATGTTTTAAAAGTTTAACAGTGTTTATATACTATATCAAAACTTCCTCTATGATAAAATAAATTTTGTTGTATTATTTGTCACTCTAATATGCTCCCCATCATGGTACAATGCCAGCAGGCTGATGTTTAGCATCCAAACTGGCGGGTCTGACAACTGCATTCTGTTATACAGTGCTCTGGCCATGATACCATGCAGAAGGCCTAATGACTAGTACCTCGCTTAGCAGCTGTGCAGGTGACCTCTGCTGTAGGTGGATCTCAAGATGTAAAATTTAACAGAACATTACGATTTAAAACTAGCATTTATGTTTTTTATCATGTACAGAAATTTTACTCCATTGTGGTCAAGATTTTCAATGCCTAGCAGAACTGATGTGGCCTTTCTGGTCTTGCTCTCATGAGTTGATGTCTGGTTTCTCAAACTGATGTAGTAGTTTAAGAAGTGCATTCTAGCTGTAGTTCTGAGGCCTTATCTTAGGTCTGATGGTTATGTGTGATTTGAACCTTGCCTGATGTGTGCGTGACATTGCACAATGTCTGGGAGGTCCCTTCTTGGACAGTGGCCAAGCCTGGAGTCCAGATGAGAGACTGAGGAAGGGGGTCAGTTTCTGTGATATCCTGTGTGTGTTCACCATCTGATTACACACACAACTATAAGTGTGTTAATGACATCCAGGTTGACATGCAGTGTGTAGAGTCTCATGAGCGTAGAACTTTGAGGCTTTTTCCGTGTAATATTGTGATTAGCAAACAAGCGGGCTTGTCTGGGAGCTTGTGTCGAACTGGAATGAGCCATGGCTCCTCAAGTCTACAACCCCCCCCCATCCCCACCCTATCCCACACCGCTGCTCCTCCACTGTGAAGCTTTCTGCCAGCAGCCTGCGCCTCTTCTCTCTCTCTCTTTCTCTCTCTCATTAACCACAACTGTCAGATCCTCCAGATGACGAGCAATTAAACCAGATAATAAACGCTCGCCATCAATCCCTGTTTGTTTGTTGTTGTTGTTGTTGTCGGCGGCGGCGGGTGCTCCTCTCATGCCACCTTGGTGCTAACTAGTACCTTCTGTAATGCACCGGTAGCAGAATTAGTCTCTCTCTCTCTCTCTCTCTCGCAGTCCATTGCCAACACTAGCGAAAGCACTGACTGTTCAGTGTAAAAGGAACCAGGCAGATAATAAGGCCTGCTGAATGTTAACAATTAGATCTTAATCAGAGCCAGCGCGCCAAGGCTGCTCTTTTATCCCCCAGCCTGAGAGAAACGCAAACAAAGCGGCACAAACTGCCAAGATAAAATACTACTTCTGAATAATCATGTCTCTCTGCTTCCAAAAAGCCACGTAAGCCTGCACGTGGTTGCCGGCAAAGACGACACGCTGAGGAGTCTCTGCTGTTTGCTCATGTATTAAAGCGATAAGACGACCTGGCCTTCACTAACCAGCTGCCTCTCCTCAGTGAGGCTGAGGTGGCTCTATGACAGACCTGCTCTATAAGGGATAGTACACCGCTTCTGTACACCCAACTGGAAGTACATGATTTAAAAAACATGCCCACCTCTATTCCGCCCATCATAACTATACTGCCGTTTGCTGCCATTTCTGATTTAGAGAGTACCAGGTCTCCAGTGGTCTCAAGTGTCATGAAATGTGAAACACACCAAAGTCCTGAAACAGTGGAACAGTTTTCCTGACACAATGGCAAAACACAGAGCCACATATATCCATTACAGATCAGTGCAGGAGTGCCAGGAAAATACACACGTTTAAAAGGGCGCGTTCAAAAAAACAATAAAAACAACATAAAGGCCCTGAAAAAACAGAGAAACATCTGATTTCCCCTGACCATGGAAAAATGTACGTACCCCTTTGTTTTGAAAGCGAATTTCCCTCAAAAACACTTTGAAAACTAAACAGAATTGACAATCATTAGATTTATTGTCTTTTCGTCCTTTGTTTTCAGCAGGGTGTGTTTGTGACTTTGCCATGGAAACTCGGGATTATTTACTCTTGGGCCGGTTCACAATAACCTTCCTTTTCCTGACCAAACAACAAAGGAAATACTGGGTCAAGCGTCTTCCCGCTCCCACTATCTGGTAAATTCTGTCTCGGTTTCACAGTGTATATACAAACCATAATAATGATGCGGTTAAGGGTCTATTTTTGAGCTCTTGGTTGCTGAAACTCTTGAACTCCTCCAAAGCGCCATCCTGTTTTGGCCCACCTTGCACTTGAAAAATAGGAAATTCAGTAACTGCATCTTTTATCTAAAAGCACACCCAACATCCTTGACATCAGAGTCGGCCGTCACAATGCTGGGCAAAAACTGCGGATTCCTTTTGGATAATAATACAGGAAGTCCAAGGATCTTGAGTGGCAAAAGGCCATTTTCCACTGCAGTCTCGGCTATTAGGAGCTGATCTGAATGGATGTGGCATGGTGACTGGAAGGCATGCTGGTTGTTTATGGGTTTTTTGGGGGGATGGGTGCACGGTTCTGGGGGACAGTATCTGCTGAGAAAGTCTAATAGCTGGAGATGCCCCTCACTGACATTAGACGAGGGTCTGGCTGAGGCCGTGTGGACATGCTGTCTGACAGCTAACTGCAGGCCCTTGTAGAATGAAGAGAAGAGATTCACAGCAGATACTGAAATGTTTTGTTCGTTCTTTAGACAGCTCATCGCCTCAAGTACTGTATGAGTGCTGGTGGAGGCACTAGATGGAGACAGTGAGGTTTATGACAAGCGTTGCCTGGTTTGTTGGCTGGAAGTCTGTACATTGTTGTTAAAAATGAAAGATCTTAAGCGATTCCTGGCTTGGATGAATATCTGATAAAGCTGACAGGTTCAAAGCAAAGCAAGATAAGTAACCAGCAAAACCTGAGGTTTAACTATGGAGATGGATGTGGGCTCACTATTTGGCAAACAATAGTTCACTGTTGGGTCATTATTAACAACCATTAATTAACTACTTTTAAGCTATTCATAACATCACAGCACTGCTTTGTAGTGGTTCTTTAGACTTTAAAGATCACAAGAATTACCCACTGAAATGTTCTTTGAGGAGCTCAAAATGTTGGCAAATGAAATCGTCTTAAATCTAGTCAACTTAGCTAATATTTCTCATTTTAAAACAGCTGTAAGCTAATTATAAGATTATATAACTTATATACTTTGTACTTTATCTCACTATACTGATGGATAATGTTACTCAATTCAAATTCTTTTCAAATATAAGCCAATTTATCCAGTTTGTCTTTATCCTAGAATATTAACAGTGTTTTTTTTTGTAATAGATCTCTCATTGCCTTTTTTTATTTATTATGCCTGTTGCTACTTTTATAGGTCATCATTACATTTACATTTATGGCATTTAGCAGACGCTCTTATCCACACAAGTGCTTTGTGTTCAGTCGGAGTATGTATCTCTGCCTAGTACAAACAAAACAAAGTCCAAAACTACTCTTGCAATGCTATAAACATTTGCCAGTGCTGATACCTAGAAAGAAGACAACAAGATACAAGGTTAGACACAGTGCAATACCTAGTAAGACAGGAACTATAGAGAAGAGAATAAATACAAGTGCAATACTTAGCCAGTGTTCCTAGAAGATAAGGTGCAATTAGGGTTCATACCAATACTTCAGTAGATTAGGGCTTATAAGTGCTTCACAAAGAGATGGGGCTTCATATATGCTTCATATATGCTTCCTTAGATTAAACAATGTCTTGTATGTTTAAAAGCTATTTGCATGTGTGCTGTTAAAAGAAGGGGCAATGTGTCATAAGTGGTGCACAGTTTGGCTGTTAGTGGTCCGGTAAGTTGGCTTTGGGCACCAGAGAGAGAAAGTGGTCCTTTTATTGCATGGTTCTTAAGAAACCTTTTATTGGTACCTTTATTTTTAAGAGCATAGAGCTAGGGCTTGTAATATTTTCTTATAATCTGTGATGTTTTCTTCATTTTCTAAGTGAAAATAGGTTAACACATTCTATACAGAGAACATATTTAGGCATATTCAGATGCACAATAACTGCTTATTTGCTAAATTTAACAATATGATAGCCTGTGACCTGTGAAAAAGCCACAGTACAGTTTTCCCAGTATGTTAAACATAGCAAATACATATAGACTAACTTATGTAGTCCATTTCCTGTAGAGCATGTGTAAAGATATTTTCACTTAGAAAATTAACAAAACATAAATGAATACAAATGAATGATAATTAAACCACTTCTTGTGGTTTTGAAATTAATTAGCTATATTTGGTGGTGATGTTGCTATTATTCTAATTCAAAGCTTTTTGCTCAAGGACGAGCAGTAATATTTCATATAATATTTCATATTCACATAACGGAACATAAGACAATACAACAGCAAATGAGGCCTTCATATTAACTCTGTTGTTGGCTCTGTACTGTATGTGGCATGTTAACATGTTCCCCTTTATTGTTAAAATGTGTTAGGAATATACATTAAATACGTTTTATATATATATATATATGCGCAATATATACATTTAAAAGACTGTTTGCCTCTTGCTGACTTCTGAGCATGCTACAAAAATCAGAACGACACCTCTGAGCTCTAGTGGACTCAGCCCACCTTATGCTGTCCCTCACCCGCTTTGAAGAGAACAGTTATTCCTTGTAAAGAAGATTTCTCATTAATATTGTCTGAGTGTATGTCAAGTACTGTGGCCTGAATCTGACCAACTGTGTCTATACAAGCTGAACAAAAAAATCTGACAATCAAACGGAAATACAGCATGAAGGCATAAGGTGGGTAAAAAGAACATGTCACAATTAAGCTACTTAATGGCTGGACGTCCCCAGAAAGATCACATACAATTTACATCAAGAGTCGCTCTAATAAAGACTTTTTAAAACTTAACATTGAAATTCAATTAGGGTGTTGAGTGCATAACCAAAGCCGTGAAAAATGAACTCATGGGGGGGGTCCTTTTCCAGTTTTGCCCTGAGGCGAAAAGACCCATTAATTTAATACATTCCATGTTTTTTCACATGCGCATTTCTAGGGTACATTGCACATTTCCCTACTAATGTACCTAATACAGTGTCAGAGCATGCCAAAGGTTACATTAAATCTAACAACAACAACAAAAAAAGCTACCGTTGTTGCCATAGCGTGAGCGACTAGACTGCTTTCAATCAGTCGAGCGTGAAATATGACCCAGCCTGAAAAACAACAGAAAATTTTGAGGCTGATTTATTGATTTGACGTTGTATGTTTTTTTCACCTGGTATTCTGTTGATAAAGTGTTTTTAATAGATTGCTTCACTCCAGATGAATACTCTTTAACAGACCACCTTAATTAAAAGGTCTGTCTGTGTTTTTTTTTTTTTTACCACTCTCGCACCAGTGGATGAGAAGCTTTTATTCAACTCCAGAGCACAACAAAGCATAAGGTCTTAGATCGGCACCTCAGAAGGGGAAAGCTAATCAAAGCGTTAGTCATTAACAGCAACTTAGCAAATGTAAGTTTACATGAAGGTCAATCCACTTCACAACATGTAATGAATTATATGGCAATTACAGAGGGAGAAAAGTTGTTGTTTGTCGGTCCTTGTGTGCCCGGTAATGACAAGCGCAGGTCAACAGCGTTTGAGAGAAAGTCCCTCTCCCGTTCTCCACTGGTCAGCTAATTATCTGAAGTGCGTTTGCCGAGCCACTGTGAACAGGAATTTGTTCATGCACAAATCAATCACCATTCTCCTGTTTATCCTGCACTTGGCCTGTTTTGAAAAGATTTTTGCATTCAATCACGTCTGGACATTGTATCTTGGCAAGTGAACTTTACCTTGAATCTAGTCGATATAGCTAATATGAAACATTTTTAAATTGTTCTGTTAGCTGTTTATAAGACTAGATAACGTATGTATAGACCATTTAACTCATTTTATCACATGGAATTATCTCACTATATTGACAGGTAATGTTCTGAGGAACATTTCTTTCAAGCACAAGACACAATGCTATGCAGTTTGTCTTCATCCTAATATGCTTGTTGTTACTTTTACAGGCCATGTTATATCAAATATGTTGTCTTAGACTAGAAATGGTCTTGTATGTCTTTAAGCTTTTTGCATTTGTGCTTTTGAAAGAAGTGGTTATGTCATCAATAAAGAACAGGTTGGCTGTGAGTGGTCCAGTAAGTGGGCTTTGGTGACCAGAAAGAGAATGGTAAAATAAAAGGCTGTTTGGAGACATTTTGTTTTTTTAAAAGGGGGATTTCATAGAATGCTCTACATTTCTGCATAATTAATGGTTAAGATGTAAACAAGGTTTAATGTGAAAGGCTCTGTTCTAGAAAAAGTCTCAAATTCTATACAGTGGTGCTGATAGGAAGCAGGGGCCACAATGCATACAGCACAAATAGGGGGAAATTTATTTACTCTCCAAAACAAGCAGTGAACCCACTTGTGTCTACTGACTGTTTATATGTAGCATTAACTTTGTAGAGTTAGTGTAATAATATTGTAGTGTTACTGTGATAATGATGTTGTGTTAGTGTAATAAGATAGCAGTGTTACTGTGATAATGTTGTAGTGTTAGTATAATAATATTGTAATGCTAGTGTGGTCATATTGTAGTGTTAGTGCAATAATATTGCAGTGCTAGTGTGATTATAATGTAGCACTAATGTGATAATATTGTAGTGCTACTGTGATCACATTGTAGTGTTGGTGTGATAATGTAGCGCTAGTGTGATCATATTGTAGTCTTAGTGCGATAGTATTGTAGTGTTAGTGTCATAATATTGTAGTGTTGGTATGATAATGTAGTGCTATTGTGATCATATTGAAGTGTTGATTTAATAATATTGTAGTCTTAGTGCAATAATATTGTAGTGCTATTGTGATCATATTGTAGTGTTAGTGTGATAATATTGTAGTTTTAGTGTGATCATATTGTAGTGTTGGTTTAATAATATTGTAGTGTTAGTGTGATCATATTGTAGTGTTGGTTTAATAATATTGTAGTGTCGGTGTGATAATATTGTAGTGTTAGTGTGATCATATTGTAGTGTTGGTGTGATAATATTGTAGTGTTAGTGTGATCATATTGTAGTGTTGGTTTAATAATATTGTAGTGTCGGTGCAATGATATTGTAGTGCTATTGTGATCATATTGTAGTGCTAGTGTGATAATATTGTAGTGTTAGTGTGATCATATTGTAGTGTTAGTGTGATAATATTGTAGTGTTAGTGTGATAATATTGTAGTGTTAGTGTGATAATATTGTAGTGTTAGTGTGATAATATTGTAGTGTTGGTGTGATAATATTGTAGTGTTGGTGTGATAATATTGTAGTTTTAGTGTGATCATATTGTAGTGTTAGTGTGATAATATTGTAGTGTTAGTGTGATCATATTGTAGTGTTAGTGTGATAATATTGTAGTGTTAGTGTGATAATATTGTAGTGTTAGTGTGATCATATTGTAGTGTTGGTTTAATAATATTGTAGTCTTAGTGCAATAATATTGTAGTGCTATTGTGATCATATTGTAGTGTTGGTGTGATAATATTGTAGTGTTAGTGTGATCATATTGTAGTGTTAGTGTGATCATATTGTAGTGTTGGTTTAATAATATTGTAGTGTCGGTGTAATAATATTGTAGTGCTAGTGTGATCATATTGAAGTGTTGGTTTAATAATATTGTAGTCTTAGTGCAATAATATTGTAGTGCTATTGTGATCATATTGTAGTGTTGGTTTAATAATATTGTAGTGTCGGTGTAATAATATTGTAGTGCTATTGTGATCATATTGTAGTGTTAGTGTGATCATATTGTAGTGTTAGTGTGATCATATTGTAGTGTTAGTGCGATCATATTGTAGTGTTGGTTTAATAATATTGTAGTGTCGGTGCAATGATATTGTAGTGCTATTGTGATCATATTGTTGTGTTGGTGTGATAATATTGTAGTGTTGGTGTGATTATATTGTAGTGTTGGTGTGATAATATTGTAGTGTTAGTATGATAATATTGTAGTGTTAGTGTGATAATATTGTAGTGTTGGTGTGATTATATTGTAGTGTTGGTGTGATAATATTGTAGTGTTAGTGTGATCATATTGTAGTGTTGGTGTGATTATATTGTAGTGTTGGTGTAATAATATTGTAGTGTTAGTATGATCATATTGTAGTGTTGGTGTAATAATATTGTAGTGTCGGTGTAATAATATTGTAGTGCTATTGTGATCATATTGTAGTGTTGGTGTGATAATATTGTAGTGTTAGTGTGATAATATTGTAGTGTTGGTGTGATTATATTGTAGTGTTGGTGTGATAATATTGTAGTGTTAGTGTGATCATATTGTAGTGTTGGTGTAATAATATTGTAGTGTCGGTGTAATAATATTGTAGTGCTATTGTGATCATATTGTAGTGTTGGTGTGATAATATTGTAGTGTTAGTGTGATAATATTGTAGTGTTGGTGTGATCATATTGTAGTGTTGGTGTGATAATATTGTAGTGTTAGTGTGATAATATTGTAGTGTTGGTGTAATAATATTGTAGTGCTATTGTGATCAAATTGTAGTGTTGGTTTAATAATATTGTAGTGTCGGTGTAATAATATTGTAGTGCTATTGTGATCATATTGTAGTGTTGGTGTGATAATATTGTAGTGTTGGTGTGATAATATTGTAGTGTTGGTGTGATAATATTGTAGTGTTAGTGTGATAATATTGTAGTGTCGGTGTAATCATATTGTAGTGTTGGTGTGATCATATTGTAGTGTTGGTGTAATCATATTGTAGTGTTGGTGTGATAATATTGTAGTGTTAGTGTGATAATATTGTAGTGTTGGTGTGATAATATTGTAGTGTTGGTGTGATAATATTGTAGTGTTAGTGTGATAATATTGTAGTGTTGGTGTGATAATATTGTAGTGTTGGTGTGATAATATTGTAGTGTTAGTGTGATAATATTGTAGTGTTAGTGTGATAATATTGTAGTGTTGGTGTGATAATATTGTAGTGTTGGTGTAATCATATTGTAGTGTTGGTGTGATCATATTGTAGTGTTGGTGTAATCATATTGTAGTGTTGGTGTGATAATATTGTAGTGTTAGTGTGATAATATTGTAGTGTTGGTGTAATCATATTGTAGTGTTGGTGTGATAATATTGTAGTGTTAGTGTGATAATATTGTAGTGTTGGTGTGATCATATTGTAGCGTTAGTACAGGAATAATGGCCGTGCTAGTGTGGTAATATTGTAGTGTTGGTGTAATAATATTGTAATGTTAGTAAGATAATATTGTAGTGTTGGTGTAATAATATTGTAGTGTTAGTGAGATCATATTGCTGTGCTAGCATGGTAATATTGTAGTGTTGGTGTGATCATATTGTAGTGTTGGTGTAATAATATTGTAGTGTTGGTGAGATCATATTGCTGTGCTAGCATGGTAATATTGTAGTGTTGGTGTGATCATATTGTAGTGTTGGTGTAATAATATTGTAGTGTTGGTGTGATCATATTGTAGTGTTGGTGTAATAATATTGTAGTGTTGGTGTAATAATATTGTAGTGTTGGTGTAATAATATTGTAGTGTTGGTAAGATAATATTGTAGTGTTGGTGTAATAATATTGTAGAGTTAGTGTGATCATATTGGCTGTGCTAGCATGGTAATATTGTAGTGTTGGTGTGATCATATTGTAGTGTTGGTGTAATAATATTGTAGTGTTGGTGTAATAATATTGTTGGTGTAATAATATTGTAGTGTTGGTGTAATAATATTGTAGTGTTGGTGTAATAATATTGTAGTGTTGGTGTAATAATATTGTAGTGTTGGTAAGATAATATTGTAGTGTTGGTGTAATAATATTGTAGTGTTAGTGAGATCATATTGCTGTGCTAGCATGGTAATATTGTAGTGTTGGTGTAATAATATTGTAGTGTTGGTGTAATAATATTGTAGTGTTGGTGTAATAATATTGTAGTGTTGGTAAGATAATATTGTAGTGTTGGTGTAATAATATTGTAGTGTTAGTGAGATCATATTGCTGTGCTAGCATGGTAATATTGTAGTGTTGGTGAGATCATATTGCTGTGCTAGCATGGTAATATTGTAGTGTTGGTGTAATAATATTGTAGTGTTGGTGTAATAATATTGTAGTGTTGGTGTAATAATATTGTAGTGTTGGTGTAATAATATTGTAGTGTTGGTGTAATAATATTGTAGTGTTGGTGTAATAATATTGTAGTGTTGGTGTAATAATATTGTAGTGTTGGTAAGATAATATTGTAGTGTTGGTGTAATAATATTGTAGTGTTAGTGAGATCATATTGCTGTGCTAGCATGGTAATATTGTAGTGTTGGTGTGATCATATTGTAGTGTTGGTGTAATAATATTGTAGTGTTGGTGTAATAATATTGTAGTGTTGGTGTAATAATATTGTAGTGTTGGTAAGATAATATTGTAGTGTTGGTGTAATAATATTGTAGTGTTAGTGAGATCATATTGCTGTGCTAGCATGGTAATATTGTAGTGTTGGTGTAATAATATTGTAGTGTTGGTGTAATAATATTGTAGTGTTGGTGTAATAATATTGTAGTGTTGGTAAGATAATATTGTAGTGTTGGTGTAATAATATTGTAGTGTTAGTGAGATCATATTGCTGTGCTAGCATGGTAATCTTGTAGTGTTGGTGTGATGATGGTAAATGTTTGAAAACATGTTTGTAATCGTTTCATGTAATAGCTGTCTGTGAGGAAACATTCAGATCCATCTGGGTCTAACAAGATTTAGACGTCTTGCTCCTATCATCACCACTGTGAACTATTGTGACTCTAGTTTCTTTGAAATGTCATATTTCACTGCTTTGAATTACTTTGTTTACATCACAATGTCTTTGCTATGCAAAGAAATTCCCCTTTAAAGAACCTTCTTAAGAAACCAGGAATCTCACATCAGGGACAGGTTCAATAACTTTTTCAGCCCAGTACAGTGAGCATATCTACATTCAGAACTGACCTACCTGCCCCATCTTAACCCACCCGCTCCCTCTTTGACATATTCTCTCAGGCTTGCTACTGCTGGTGACTGCAGTTGTATATTAAGAGTAAGAAAACATGGCTCTTCACGAGTCTCTCAAAACCAAAGAACACAAGCTAAGGAATGGGATAAATTGTACACATGACGTGGGTGAAAAATGGGAGTTGTTAGATGTGAACAGCGTAAATTAAAGATGAGCAAACTATGAATGTAGCGCCGCTTTTGCTTGTTTCAGCACGCATTTTTCCATTTGTCTCTTGTTGCTAAATTTTTAACGGTTTTTCACATCAGACTGATGCTACTCATAATTACCAACTTTACACCAAAATCGCATCTGACAAGAGTTGGTTTCTGAAGAACATTTCCGAGAGGAAGAAGTCACCTGGGCATCGAAAGAGTGAGAGTCGGTTAAATATTGCATGCCCCGCCTCGGAATAGTGACAAAATCATTTGAATTAACAGAAAAGACGCGCGGCCCTAATTGAAAAAGTTTTGATTTATTTATACCTGTTTAGAGAGCTTTTCTCATTTCCTGCAAGTAGACGGCCCGTCGGCAAACACTTTCCTTTTCCCCTCGCCATAAAAAAGGCAGAGGAATTTCTGAGTGCTTGGGCTTTATTTATTTATTTTAAAACAGAAGGATTCTTCAAGCTTAATCCAGATTTGGCCATTTGGAGTTGGAATAATGGATGGAGCGTGCATGTTTTTTTAATGGCCGCATGTTGTGTGGGAGGTAAACATGGTGTTTGAGATGTTCTCTCTCTGCTGAGCTGTGTATTCCCATTACGCTGCTCTACTGTAGAAGAGGCACGATACACCAATTTCAGCTTAACTTAGACCAGTCTTCTTCGATTTCAGTCAGAACAGCCATTAAGCCCAAGGTTCAGGAGATAGTTCTGAAGACACTGGAGATAAGACAATATACTTGCATAAGAAAGGGAAAGTCAAACGAAAATAAGGGGCCTAAACAGGACTGAAGTTCAAAAGATACAAAGAAAATGTGACTCCTAACAACCATGCAAGTTCTGGAAGACCATCTAAATTGTGACCACCTGATAAATCGTATTTAGAGCTTCCAAAATAGGAGAAAATCAAGCTTCATTCTTGTGTTAGATCTGATAAATTGAGTGTTTTTTCCCTCATTCCAGAAGCTAAATGGTCTGAAAGAAGTACTGACTGTCAAGAAAAAAAGTTGCAAATCAAAGAAAAAAGCGGTCAGTATTCTCAGTACTATGGACTGACCTTCCCAGAGTCATCAGTGAACGTGTTTGGGATTACTTGGATTGCAAAATACAGGAAAAACAACTTCTTTGACTGAATAGAAGCTGTAATAGAGGTCAAGTGTGGAATACTAAAAATATGATACCACATTCCGCTGTTAAGGCTTCTGTGTAATTTGACTCAAGTTAAATAATTCAAAGCTGATCTCTGACTTTGGCACTGTATATGCATTCGAATGACTTGGATGAGTTGCTTTGGTGTCATTAATATTATCACTATTAAGAGTGACCTCAGTTACCTCCATGCGCTCATCACTTCTCAGAGACCGTCTTTATGATGCACGAACAAATAAGTGCCTTTACAGCCTCCTCCTCCTCCTTCCTGGCCTCTTTGGGTTTTCCACAAGTTTGAAATGAGAACATCTTCAGGTTGTCTTAAAGTAGTTAAAGTAATTCACATGCAATATGGTGCACTAATTTTGACCACAGAGACTAACTACAGTCCTACTAATAATGTGTTTGGGCCCATTTTTAATAAGTCATCATAATTACGCTCAGAATTTGATTGGGCATCTGTGCCCAGGAAGATGAAATATGTTGTGTGGGCTTGATGGTAAAGGATATTGCTTGCTGTTCATACATAATTGAGCGATCTTGAATGTCAGACCTGTGGGAGCAAATGCTGGAAAAAGCATCAGTGCCCCCCACCATTAGGTACACAACAGCTCTTGCATGCTGCATGACTGTGTGGGAAGGACATATGTCACTGCGTAGCTGACTGAATACACCTTAAACATCTAGATTTGGCATTTTGGAGCTGTTTGCACAGTGTCTTATTAGCTGGCAGATGATAAAATGCCTTAATGGGTGTAGTGTAAGCTGTTTTAGTCACACTGTTCAGTTTGGCATGCGTTGCAAAAAATGGTGTTTTAAATGCAGGCAATATGTCTAATAATTCTCATTGTGAGGTGTTGCAGGAACATTTTACATTTTTCTTACTTCAACTTAAAATAAGTCATATTGTACATTTCCTTGTGTTCATTTATTTGTTTCATGACATTTGTTTGGTTTCATGTATGAAAATCAATCATCATTTATTTTGAACATGGCTGTTTTCCAACAGTGACATTACAAAAGCCAGAGTGGCATTACAAAAGCAGTGAAATTCAAAACTGGCCTGTTTTTGCAGCTTAGTTTCCTTAAACGGACTGTATGGCCCCAAGAGTGAAAGGTCCATTCAGTTTCCATTATATGGACCCTTTCAATAAAAAACTCATCTAACTGTACTGACAGATAATTTTACTCCCTTTAAGCACTCTTTGTTTCTCGGAACAAGAATTATCTGGCAATTTAATTTAGCGATTTCATGAAATGACTTTAAGTACTTCCATAATCCAAAATATTAGATATCTTTCCTACATTTAAGATGCTTTCACTTGCCGAGACGTTATTTTTTTGTAGTGTGACAGATTTAAAAGACCTCTTACAAAGCAAAATTGTTTTTTTTTTTAAAAAAAAAACACACTTCAACAGACCACAAGCTAGCCTGTATACTCTGGACAGGCTGTGCTGCCAGTGGTTTTGGTTAGAGCTGGAGAATAGTGCCATTTATTCAGCCTGTTTGTGTGAACTTTTATACTCTTTGACTGGTATTTGATCTCGGTGTCTGAGTTATTTTCCTCTTCTGTGAGAAGTAGTCCATTTACTCAGCCTCGGCTCCATTTTTCAACCCCCCCCACTGCCCTCTTACACTGATGTGCCTTCTCAGGAGGTCTGGATATGAGCGTCGTCTATAAAGAGAAAACCTGACTCTGTAACTCAATGAAATGCAGGAGGAGACAGGACGCTATTTATTTCCTTTTGAGCCCCAGTCTCGGGCGAGATAAATGGGCGGGCTGTCGCACGAGCGAAGAGCCAGCTTCATATTTTTGACGTTTTCGTGTTTAATGTGTTATATATTTTATATGAGCCATCTTTATGCTCTCCCCCTTTTTGCATTTTCTTTTAAAGCTTAAACACAGTTATTGATGCACCGGCTCGAGTACATTATGCGTTATTTGTTAGCAAGCACCATTTTTGCATATTGACGGTAACAAGAAAATGCATGTATGGAAACTCTAATATAAATTGACTTATGTTTAGAGGTTCGGTTTCTGCGCACTAAGCTCTTCTGCAAGTAATATATAGTTCTTTATATTGCTAATCCAAGCATGCAGCTTTTAAGAGTCCAACTTGATAAAAGAAACGCGTACGGGCCTCAGGCTTCTAAAGACTTTTATCTTGTGGAACTGCTTTGACAGATAGCTTCTTTTTCTATTGCATATAAAGCAACAAGAAAGCGAGAGGTGTGCAATAAGGAATGAGCTGGCTGCTTAGGTGAGCTCTAGGATGGGGTAGGTGATTTGTCTGTAATGGAATCTCTATGTGTACTAGCTGTATGTCCAAAATGGTACATTTACAAGAAATGTAAAGAATATAATTCACTTGTAATGGAAGTTAATTGAAAAAAAGTTTTGTTTTATGCAATTTTGGACTGTTTCTATTAGTCCATTCATCTTAAAATTTCAAAACAGTTGTTTTCAAAGAATATAAAAAGTAAAAATATGGAGAAACAAGCCACAGCGACAATGTAGTAATATATCTGGAAAAGATTTGTATATACACTTCTATAATAATATATAATTCTTTTGTCTCCAGATTTCATTTCTGTGGTTATGTAGCCTCCTATTATAATAATAATACATATATACAGTATTGCCTGTATATAGAAATTTATAGAAATTTCTGTAATATTGTAGGTCTTTATATATTTGATGACATTTTTTACATCAGTAAGAGAAATAATATAAAAAAAATATCACTAATTGATGCCAAAAAGCACATATCATTATCAGAAATGTGTTGTATGTAGAAGAACACTGTTTCTACTGTACCAACGAAACACACTCTGTTGTGCACTGGCATATTCCACAGTACTCATCCTATTAATTCCGCCTGTGATTCATTATTATTCTAGGTCAGCTAAATGACTTGCTGCAGGTGACCCTGAGCAGGATGGACACAACTGGAACCGGTTTGTTTTTGTTTTGATGTCTAGATCTGCCACTTGTACTTTGGGCTTACTAAGAACCATCGTCCACCTCTGGTTGAACTTTTGTGTGCTAGCTGACAGGGGCGTTTAAGTCACAGAACTGGCCTGCATGCAGGAGAAGAGTGGGAAGCGTGAAGGAAATGATTTAAAGAGGCTTGTATGGCAATTTGTTAGCATCACCATTGTAAGTCTAGAACTGTTTTTTACAACGTGCTTTGCTTGAGCTTCATCTCTGTATTTCATTACTTAGGCGCTTTACTTCCACTACAAAATAGTCTGCAGAGTCACAAGTGTAGGTAAGCAGCTCATAAGTGAAGCCAACAGCACAACAAACTGGAGCTTCTGTCCATTTTGAATGTTCTGAATGTGGTTATTTTTCTCTTTTACACCTCGTGTTTTTGCTGCGTAAAGCTTTTATAAGAGGTGCTTATAGACAGCCTCAAACGGGATCAGGCTCTTACGCTGGGTTTAGATGATTTTAAAGGAGGCCATGACTCTGTGATTTATGGCGGCTCGTTCTTCTGCTGGATTGATGCTATGCTTTCTTCGGGCCTTGCGGCTTTTACTGCATCATCTTGCATCCAGAGACATGGCTTCGGCCCAATAAAGCCCCTTTTAACATTCGGTAGGGTTTCTATAAACAAAAGGACAGAAAACTATTAAAAGAACTAATGTAAAATGACTTTCACTTCTGGCTGGATAAAGGGCGTTGGGTCTACAGTAGATGCACTTCAGCTCGCTACATGCTTCAAATATATTAAAAAAGCATTTTAAAAAGCATAAGAACCATTTTATCAGATGTCAAAACTGTGTTCCCACAGTTGAAAAAACAACTAAATATTCAAACCTTAGATATATTCTCAAGGATGTTGCTATGATCTACTTAAACACAATGCATTAACTGAGATAGTAATAAGCTAAGTATATACAAGATCATTATTTATAGGGTACTTTCTATTAGACAGATGAACGCTTTTGATTTACTGTGAGTTTATCTTTTAAATAATAATAAAAAAACATATTGAAAAAAATGTTGTCCCATATTTTTTTTGTCGCTACCAAAACAGAGTTTTAGTCCATATGCGGAACTTCACTGTAGCCACATCCATGCATTTCAGAGCAAGAAGTGAGACATGGTTCTTGAAGTTTTGAAGGCATTATTATTTTAGTTTAGTTTTATTAGTGACACAATGGACTGGTTAATATTTCTTCCTCTAAATGCTAAATGCTTTTAGTCTAAAGTCCAAATTGAACGTCCAAAAGTTTTCATATAAGTGCTTGAAGCTTGAAGTCCATGAGGAGTTGCTGTTTGAATGCGAAGGAAGGGTGAAAACAAAAGAGTTATACAGACAGGCTGAGCAACGGAGAGACATCCATTTTAATCACTGGCTACGCCCGGCAGCATTACAGCCCTTAATACAAGTGGGCTGAAAGCGAGCTTACCGGTTGAACAAACAAGACAACTGTATCTTTCTCTAACTATCACATACGGCAAGGCCGAGGCGAGCGATACGAGGCCGTAAAATGACTGATGTTTGTAAAAAGAGACAGTTCTGCCCAGTAAGCACTTTTACGTGGACGCTCCAGCCTTTTTATGTAGCGCTCCACCTAATGCACCCTGACACTCTGTTTTGATATCATTACTACATTATACTCGCAATTTTTGAGTGAAAAAACACACTACTTAGAAAGTCGAAATTCATAAATACATTTATGTCAAACTGCACTTAATATTGATTTTGTTAGTGTTCAGATTCAATAATAAGGTACAGGGTGCATGAATATTTAAATATAATCTTCATTTCTGCATCTCCTAATGGCCTCAGCTCCTCCGCACTCAATTTAAACACAATTTAGAAACTATAATGTATTGAAAAATACAGGGATTTGGCAATAAATCATAGGGAGAATATCCTGGGCCTATTATAAGATAGTTCAATATTAGCCCCCAGAGGGGCCTGCACAATTAGATTCCTGTTTTTAAGCTACTCAATTATCCTCCTGCTCTCATTTCATGGGACTTTTACCTTTATACCTCAAAGCAGTTTGCTTATAGAAAGAGTCGAAAGCTGTAATACAAAGTGGGTGGGTGGGGGTGGTGTTACGTTTCTGGAAAGAAGATGCTGGCTTTGCTGTGAGTGTTCAAGGACTGCATGGAGCTTGTGGGCTTTATACACATTATCCATGACATTCAGACTGTTCAGCTGCGAAAATGCACAATTAAACTCTACAGAATTATTTTGAACGGGATGTTGGTTTGACTATTAGTCAATTAAGTCAGTAAAAATGAAATTGATCACTGGAGAAGCAGTCAGCTCAGTATAAAAAGTATTGAATAAAATTAAATGTACTTTTTTTTGCTAACAGCAGGCATACACCTACCGACTACATGAAATTACCTACTGTAAGCATTATAATCTAAAGATTATAATCTAATAAAGAGTTTTTGGATGTTATGTTTTGAGCCGTCCAGCATCTAGGATTCCTTCATTTTGAAACTGCCATTGTTGTGCAAGTACAATGAAATTTGAATTTTTGCAACCTAAACTGTTTCTGCTGCATTTGTAGTATACAGTCTACAATGAAATACAGACAAACCCACATTCATTACATACACTCATAGTCCAATGTATCAGCTCCACTTACCATATAGCTACACTTTGTAGATCTACAATTCCAGACTGTGGTTGACCTGTTTCTATGTATACTTCTGTATACTGTGTTAGCCCCCTTTTACTCGATTCTTCAATAGTCATGACCCCCACAGGACCACCACAGAGCAGGTATTATTTGGGGTGGATCATTCTCTGCACTGCAGTGACGCTGGTGTGGTGGTTGTGCTGGTATGAGTGGATCAGACACAGCAGTACTGCTTAAGTTTTTAAACATGGTGTCCATGTCTTGTTGTCTCCTATCTTGTTGGTCCACCATGTAAAGGTAAAGTTAAGGACAATATCTTATTGTTGTTGCACATTTTGTGTTGACTGGATATATTTGCTTTCTGGGCTATTCTCAGTCCAGCGGTGACACTCAAGTCTTTAAAAACTCCAGACAATGATCCACCAACCAAAAAAAACCTGCTTTGTTGAGGTCATGTGGGGGTCTCTAACACTGAAGAACATAGTAAATGTAAATGTTTTAGAACACTGCCAGTCAAACGTTAGCGTTAACATTAGGCAGTGTACTAAAACATTTGACGGGTAGTGTACTAAAACCTTTGACTGGTAGTCTTCTAAAACTTTTGACCGGTAGTTTATACAAAGTAATGTCAAAATGAATGTGATAATGTGATCCATTGTTAATACCACTAAATAAACATTGTTAATGCCTTTTTTAATTTTTTGACCTTTTGAATCATCTGTAATTTCAGGCTTATGGCTCTCAAATACAGCTTTTTAAGGGTGAGTTCCAGCGATGGCTCTTCTGATAAAAACAAAGTTACTGTGCTTAACCATAAAGTCAGAGGCCATGACTTATTTCATTTCCAGTCATAATTTGGTTCATATTCTTCCACTGTGAGAAGACAACTGTAAGTCTGAAAGAATGTTTAGCTCTTGTCAAAAAGTGCTCACTGAGTAAATGAAACAAGATGACCATAACAGCTACCAAGATGACAAACAAGATGAAAATGAGCAAATCAAACTAAGAAGCTACTGGTGTCCCCAGTGTACAAAACCTTAACATTACTAAATGTCTTAGAGATTACTTGGATTGCAAGAAAACGCAGAAACGCAGAACTTGGAATATGTGCTGAAAAATTCCCCTGCATATTTTTTGAAAAATTAAAAGCAGGTCTTTTGGAACTAATTTAGGCTGTAGTGGACACATAAAAATGTATATTATATTTAGTTGTTGGGGTTGTGCAATCACATGCAGTTCGGAAGTTCGAAATGCCTGTTCAAATGGCATGTTTTGTTCATTTAAACACAAATTAACACACCCTCTACAGAGAACAGGCTTTAAGTATGACATTTCTCTGCATGCTTTAGTCCACAACTATTTGCTAAGTTTATATATTCATGAACATAAAATGTGCCATAACTGCATTGCATAATCAACTACTGATTCATATAATTTCTGAAATAATGTCCCATCTAAAAAAACCCCAAACAACTGAGATTTGTAATCTCACAAGGTCTGAAAGTGACACCGTTTATTTCTGAAACAGAGTCATGCACTGTGCTTCACATTCACAAACCGTAGACAGATTGGAGCAATTCGTACGGCTGTAGGAGGCGTTCCAGCTTATGTTGATTCCAGACCGACACCAGCATCCAGCAGCAGATTCTAGATGTAGCTCAAATTGGAGAGAGGCTTGACGCACATTCATAACCCATATGGTTCCTGTAAACCAAATCACACATTGTTATTTTCCCTTGTTCTGCAGCGTCTGGCGTCAGCATTAATGAGCGACATTCTGGGGACAAATTCATCTTTTAGTTTTCACACATACTGTGCCAAAGAGTGATTTTTTTTTTATTTCCTACTTTTCTTTTATTCGTCCCATGTTCTTCCATGGGACATTGCAGGTATCCTGTGTGTAGGTGGGCAGTCTATAAAAAAGGTTTAGAAAAAAGTTCTAAATGAAGGCTTGGTCAGTGAAAACATGGCTAGTTTTGTTTTCAGTGGCCCACATCTATAAAAAACAGCATGGCTGAAACCAGACTGACTCATCAGCTCAGTTCATCTCTAAACTGTTAATAGGCCCAGCATTGGTCTGTTGTTTCATGTGAGCCTGAAACAACTGATAATTATAGCAACAAACCTTTAAAAATAGTCTAGATATGATCGTTTCTGTCGTTTCTGTAGTTTTCAGTGCAACTCTAAATTCATGCCTCCTGTAAAAAAGTCTGTTGTAATATGTTAGTCTAATACAGATTTTTCATTATGTAAAAAGATTAGATAGTGCTATTTTCATCCAAAAAATGTCTTGGCAAGAAAGACATGATCTATAATCTGTGTAACTCTGGTGCCCAATGATTAGTATAGAGCGTATTATGTAAAGGTGGCCCAGCTCTGTCGGCTAATGGCTTGCCTGTCTATATAAGTTATGGATGTAGCCTTTTGTGCAGAAGGGTCGCCCATAAAGGCCCACCTTTTTAATTCACAGTCACCCCTGGTCATGCTAAATGGCTGATAGTGGAATTGGAAGGCTAGTTTATACCGGTACACACGCTCTTTGTTCCAAATATAGCCATTAACTTTGATGAGTGAACAGAGGAACATTTTCCCCCCTCTTCGTTTTCGCAAGGTTAAACATTTCTTATATCAGCTCTAGGCTATGGCTTATGGATGTACCCTTCAAATATATCTTGTATGTAAAGCTCTTTCATTTTGAGGAGCCTTTTGCATTAAAATGACTACAACCATTAGACAATACTCTACTAGGAAACATTGAAGTTTGGAATGAATACGGTTAAATGTATTTAAATAAATGTGGCAGTTTCACTGCTTGTGCTTTTACGCTGTCAATAACATTTCTCATTCTTGTTGCGACATATGAACGCACTCTGTGAGGGACCCTTTCATGTTAATTGTGTCTGTGTTCCAGCAAAGAGCCTTCAGACGCAGACGCCTAGTCCCCATCTGCCGCCAAAACACTGATTGCGAATGTAGCAAAATCCTGATTACTGAATTTCTGAACAGCTCCTTTGTGTACGCCACTTCATTTTTCCTTTCTTGAGTAGATTATTAAAAATTGATCATTCTTTGTAATGGCCTCATTTCTGTCAGTTTTCATATTTTAATCCCGTTTTAAGGAAAACAAGATACATTAATCAAATATGACAGAACACACTCTTAATGTAATCATGCAAGGGAATATGAATTGCAAATGCCCAAGCAGCACCTCCTCTCTCCAAATGTACTTCCATTAATGTTACAAAATAAAATAATCATGACCATTTTAAATAGAAATCGCCTACATGCCATGCAATGGAATATTTACACTTTGGTTTGAAGCAATTGGATAAAAGCGAGGGCTTTGCAACAAAAGCTGGCACATGTTTTCAAGTAAAGATCAATTCTTGGGGAAGGGCTTTGCAACAAATATTTAACAAATACATTCATTGTGTTGACTGCTCCCTTGCCACTAGAGAGGGAACACTGGTTGTGTATGTTACAAATAGTGTAATACTGCTCATGCTACATCATTTCTTATTTCACGGGGGCTAGCCATTATCTGGCAGCAGGTAGCTGTAACAGTGAATATCTAGCAGCTTTTCTTGTCCTCTAAAGTTACCACTGCAGAAACACAAGATTTTTGATGACTGGTCAAACTGCGCATTTTGTACTGTATTGTTGGCATAGAGTAAGAAGGTACAGGAAACTTTGCCCTTTTTTTTATAGAGTGCTCTTTCTTGAACACAGCAGCAGTGGAGACCACCACCCAGTGTTACTAAACAGTAAGGATAGCAGGCAGGTAATTAATTGCCATACAGCTCACAATGACAGTAGGTACTAAAGCCTGGTTCACACTACACAACTGTTTGAGTCGTCTGGTCTTTACGCCGTTCACACTACATGACTGGTTGTGCTGTAATTGCGAGTATTTCAGTTGTTGTGGCTTTCACAGTACATGACTGATCGGCAACACAGGGTCACGAATTACACGACTTTCCCTCTGGGGAAAAGCCGACTCATCTGGCTGCTGTCTAAAAACTCGTTTTTGTCACAAGAAAACACACGAGAACTAAATGCATGTGAAAACTAGCGATACCACGTAGAACATATGTTATTTCTAAAACATACGTCAACAAACCAGCAATACAAGTTGTCACGGTGCTGATTTGCGAGAAAGATGAAAAAGTTACGAAGATGGATAAAGGCACTGGGCCAGCAGGGACTGTCTGTTCTGCAGAGAGAGTTGGAGGTAAATATTTTATCAAAGAAAACAGAAGACACTTGTCGCCCGCAGCTGCAGAGAGACTGCGTGAATGCGGTTCTCTCTCTAATTAATCCAATTGGCTGTAGCTAGACGCTGCTGTTGACTCACGATCGCCGACTGGCCTAGATATTAAACATGCTAGGCATCTGCGATTAGTCTGCGACTACTCTGCGACTGCTCAGCGAGCATCTTTCCGCAGTTCACACTACATGACTGAGCGAACGCAGAGTGGTCGCCGATTTTCCACTGAGCAGAGGTTTTTGTCTACAAAAAACAGTCGGCTAATAAAAAAACAGGCTAAAATCGTGTAGTGTGAACTAGGCATAAAACTTCACCACTAAACCAGTACAGAATGACACAAGTAACATCTTTAACCTATCAGTCCCAAATATGTACGTGCTCTTAAACCATACCTCCCACCCAACCACAGCTGAACAAGCAGGTAGCAGGATGCTAAAGCACAAAACTTTGTAATCCCTTAAAAACATTAAATCAAAAGAAAGTATAATTTGACCAAACTTTTGTATATGACTTGAGCACTGTAAGTCACGTGAAAGCACTGGCATCATCTGGATTTCTTTGATGACTACTAATTTATATTGTGCCTCATAAAGTGTACTGTATACAGAAAGCTCAGCATTTGCAACCCATATCAATGTCTTTTCTGAATACTACAGTTAGACTGCAGCGGAAGGCATTAAAAAATCATAACTAAATAAGTATGTGTTTGCGGAAAAAATCGTGTGTAAGCCAGTAGTAGTGCTCATAAACAGAAATCAGCATGCAAAAAACGAAATGAATATTTAAAGAGGTTAGGGAGAAAATGGCTCTAATGAAGAAAGGCAGTTCTAAAAGGCTGACCCCAGCCTCTGGAGTGAAGGAATTCTTCCCAGGGTACCTTGGCCACACTTAGAGAAAAGCAGATAATTCGTTAATGTCACGCACTTGTTGGAAATGGCAGATAAATGGATTTCAGCCATTATTTGCCAGCCTAAGTGAAGTGAAGGAGGCAGCATGGTGGAGAGGACAAACCCAGTTATGAGTGATAAGTGTCTGAAAGCTAATGAAGGCTGGATAGGCCAAGGTCAATGGCTGCCAGCGAGGTGTCTGTGCCGCTCCGCTGTCCTGCTGCTTAAATATAGTGGAAATATACATTGAGCTTTTAACACCTTGAAACATGGGAGAGGATGGAAAATGAAATATGGACTTGTAATGGCTTTTTAATGATGCCCCCCCAACCCCCCACCCTGGCCTGAGATTGGAAATCGGAGGTGAACCTTGATATCACTGCACTAAGTGCTTGTAATGCACCGTAACTTTTTTCTCTCACTGTGGATGAGGTGGTTCAACATGGGTGACAGATGCCTTACTGACGTGTCATGCCAAAGGATAATACTATAGCAAAGGTACTTAGAGAGACTGAACAATATGGATAGAAATTGTTTTTGTCCATTAAATGTTATTGTGATATTATGAAACCTTTTTAGGCCATGACAGTGTGTGGTTGAGTTGTTTTGCCAACTTGTAGTGCAAGAACTAAGAAATATGCATACTTATAATGACTTATAAGCCATTATGAGACAAAAAATATGACCAAACACCTGCTTTAGAATGACTAGAGTTCTAGTGTTTCAGCAACACCCAAAGCAAAAAGGTATATTAAAATCAAGATTATAGCTACACAATCTTCATAGACAAACACTGCCAATAGAATACCTCAGTGACTTTAAACGGGGCACTGTCATAGGATGCCACCTTCGCCACAGGTCACGTTGTCTGATTTGTTAAATCTGCCCCAGGTCTGTTATCCTCTGAACCACTCTCTACAGAGTTCCAAACTGTCTGCAACATCAAGAAATGGATTTCCAGCGGCACACAGGCCTAAGATCACTTTGCCCAATGCCAAGCACTGGCCGGAGTGGTGTAAAGCATGCCACCACTGGACTCACTTAAAGCAATAATTTGATGTTGTTGTCAGCAATAATGCTAGTGTAGCTAACAAGCAATGGAAGTTGATCACCAGATAACAGTGCATACTGCATTCCTAAATCATCATGCACTTGCTTCAGAGTAATCACCTTGTTACATAATCTCAAATAGACTTATCTATATGAATTCTACTATTGTTATCTATAAAAATGAACAAATGTTCAAAATTAGACAGCTGCTATTACTTTTTTCCACCTATGCAACACTTTTGCATAAGAAGCAAACTGCAGACACTAAACTTGCCATGCTGATTTTAGGGACAAATGTGCAAATTTAATTTATCATCAAACGCCCTCATTCTAAACATCCAGAAGCAGGTATGTCTCCTAACTCACCTTTATGTTTATTTCTATAGTTATTCTTCTAGTTTCCTATATTTATGTCAGATTTTCTTTGTATGTATGTCCGTCTACAATGTTTCTCTTGTGAAAGGTAAAAAAGGAAATGGTAGATATTTATTTCTACCATTTTTAAATAAAGTTTAAAAGTCCAGTAATCTGTACGTTTTATTATTATTATTTTATTATTATAATTGATTTCTGTATTACAAAACACAATCATTCAATATTTTTGTTAAAGTATGAGTGACTTCATTGGGGGTAATAAAGTTTTTTAGTGATTTCAGTGGATTCACTGTCCAGACTTTGTAATTGGGCTAAATCATTTTTTAACAATTTAGTATCATCAGGAAAACAAACTCAAACAAAAAGCAAAACATTTCCTGTGTTTCTTTTGAAAGGTTACTTTTTGAAATATAGAAACATTACTTCTGTCTACGACACTGGGCTAGTGCTAGTGTATAAAATGTTTGAACTATGTGTAACATGTATTGTATCATGTGACATATACATCTGCAAAATATGTAGTTTAGCTTATGAAATGTTTTCTGCCTTTTTTACATGAAGTAGTATAATAACAATTATATTAACAATTAACGATTATTTTAATATTATATTGTATTAGTATTAATTAGTTGTGACATATAGTTATTATATATTTTTATGTAAAATAAAAAAAATAAAATGCTAATTTTGCAGGCTGTTCCAAGAATTAGTTTTCTTGCAACTGTATATGCAGTAAACATAAAAGGTTGGTGATAACAAACATGTCTGAAATGTTCAGTATACATTCAGTATATGTTCAGTGCTCATGTTATATGTATGTAGCAGAAAACATGTTTGATATAAAAAATGGTTTGTTTTTAAAGTGTCCAGCCTCTGTACTGAGGACAATAAATCTTTCAAACAGTGAAAGAGCAGCTTGGACCCAATGTTTTTAAATAAATCAGACTAATGAAAATCCAAGAGTAGTAGATTAGGCCTAGAGTCCTCGCTGTTGCACTGGGTGAGGAGTCTGTCGGTTCCCTCCTCTTGAGTGCTTAATGTCCTCTAAAGACCTATATTACACCCCAATTAGATGCCACTCTTGTTTCCTTACATCAAGGGCTTGACTCTACTGGCTTGTCACCCTCCCTGGGTCCAATCAATTTCATTACTCCAGTTACAGCCCAGCTCGGGTAAAGCTGTGCCCTTAAACTTCAGCTTCCCTCCGGATCGATCAATAGCCCACGTTCTTGCCAAGGTTCCATTTAAAGTTCATTTATTTCAAGCCATCATATAAAACAAGACAGAGCATCAATGTGGCCCCACTTTGTTTTATTTGTCTGAGGATTTCCAGCGTGACACTCTATCCTGAGGGCTGGGGAGATTGCGGCTAGATAAGGCAGGTGCATTCCTCAACATGAACACACAAAGATCACGTACAAACGATAATAAAAAATATTTAAAAAATTAAAAATTAAAAAACTATGACAAGCCTACAATGTTTTTTTCTTTATCACAGTGCTCTTTGTACTGTCACAATAGCACTAGCAATCCTATATATTGTTGGTAACATTAATTGCTTATATACGGAGTAATTTTCAGTTAATAAAATCAATTAAATCCATTACATTTGCTCTGTACTCACCTTGAACATATTACATACAATTAAAAACACAATATAAGAGTAATACATACAGAAAACTATGAAAACCTTACTGATTTGAATTGACGCTTGTTTATGCACAGCATGGTCCCTCTGCACAGTTCCATGTTGTTACTGTCTAATAAACTGCACCTTGACAGCTTAATGAGTAAAACAATATCCAAGAAGTTTATAAGAACCAGGTCATATCAATATAATTGGATTTTAATTTCATTACTATTATTATTGTGTTTATGTGTGAGCATTACAATATGGCACAGTTTATTGACAGAAGCTCTCCCAGTTGCTCACAGTTGCTTAGAATCAATATTACGGCTTTAACAAGACACCATGAATGGCCTCAAAAGTTGTGGGGGCAGCGGCATGTGAGGGGTATGATGGCACGCGTTTTTTTTCTTTTATGTACAGTAGGGGAGTGCAGGGCATGACCCAACACGAGATAAAATGTAACAGATTTTTTATGTACGTAGTAAAAAAGATGGTTCTTCAGGAATTCTTTAGCAAAGACAAAGGTTCTATTTACAACCATGAGTTGGATGTAGAACCATGCTATGCTTTTACCAGTTTATTCAGAAACTATTTGATTATGCATTCTACATAGAATTCATGGTTATTGGCTCTAGTAAAGAATACTTATATAACTATCTTCTTAAAGAGAAGAGATGATGACTCAATACCTGCAGAGTTTCAAACTTCTTCTGGCATTAACATCTATGACCAAGCAGCTTCCTGCGAGCCTTACGACACAAAGTACATGGGCACTAGATTCTGGAGGAGTGAGAATTTGTTCTGTGCAATGATGAACCACTTCTCTAAGTCTTATAGATGAGCCTGGATTTGGCGGATGCCAAGAGAATGTTACCTGCTGACTGCATTGTCCTGGCTATAAAGTTTGGTGGAGGAGGAATGATGCTATGTTTATTTTATGGTTGTTTTTCGGGGCCTGGTCTAAGACCCTTACCTCCAGTGAAAGGAGATCTTAATGCCTAACTTGTGGGAACAGTTTTTGTCCCTGCGTGTCCAGAGCACAAATCAAGGTCCATAATCATAAATAATTGGGTGAGTTGCTGGAAGAACTTGAATGGTCCACACAGGGCCCTGATCTCAACCCTATCAAAACCTTCAGAATTAACTACAATGTAGACAGTGAGCCTGGCCCTCTCATTCAACATCAGTGTCTGACCTCACAAATAATCTTTTGGCAAAAAATTCACTCTAAAAACCTTCCCAGAGAAGTGCAAGCTGCAAAGCGGCAAAAAGGGGAGCAACTCCTGTAGGAGTAATGTGTGAATCCCTATACTTTTGTCCATATAGTGTTTTTTATATTTTCATTCTTTTACATATGTTGCCGTTTATCCACTTTCATTTACACAGTTAAAATATAATAATAAGCAGACAAAGTTTAAAGTTAGGAAGCATTTTTCGTTCTCCTGTAAAGCGTGTAATAACAGACCATTTTGTGTAATAGGTTGTTAGCAAGTACTCTAGACCGAAGCCTCCACATTTGTGGTGTTGAACACATGCAGTTAAAACACCCAGAACTTCTAGAATGAAGGTTTAGCTAGAACTGAAATATCCTGCATGTCACTGTATGCACTGCCACTGAAGTGGGACAGGGTTATGTGGTAATTCTCAAATCTCCTGATACACCTTCCCAGTGCTATTAGCTTACATTCTTAATGGACACAATAAGTATATATGCAGACATTAATGCTTAATTAACATATACTGGAACAGCACATCTTGTTAATATTCATGTGTCAACTCCACAGATACGCTTTTATAGTACTCACATGTTTCTGCTCACTCTGGTCTTAAACACAGACAATAAATACATCTAATAATGATAGATTTGAATATACTCCAATGCAGAGGAAATGTCAGCATTAGAATACATTGTTGTCTTTGAATAAGTTGAAATATTTAAAACCTCCCATTTTGTTGTTACTTCGGCTCAGATACAGATAATAATTAGCTGCATTTACAGTCACTTGTGCAAGTTTAAATGGCTCTGGTCAAATGACACATTTAGCTGATTTTCTGAGTGAAAATAAGTTGACACAATGGAGAATATGCCATAACTGTCAGCATTTTTATGTTTTTATTATATTTATGTATTTATTTTTTCTAAATATCATAATTCAGTGCATCAAAATGTGCAGAGGTATGTGTTCTGTAGAAGACGTGTGCTTACTTTTTAAATCAACAAAGTTTCATATGACTAGGGGTGCCCAAACTTTGCATATGACCGTACATGTACTAAAGCAGGAAAAGTAAAGAAAGTACAGGAAAGTAATACACCTTTTTGTTATTCCACATCATGTACAGGTCACATAGTTAAATTACTAAATACATGGTATTCAGATACGAATAGAGTAGTCCCATAAGATCTCATGGGGCAATGTAGCCAAAAGTTCAAAAGTTCAAGCAAACCATAGCCTTAGACATAGCCATAACCACAGTCTACGAACATGACTAAAAGAACAATGTTTAAAAATGGCGAAGAGGCTGTGCAACTTGGTTAAAACACTTGAAATGACTGAAACAGTTGATTCTGGACTGCCTTTTGGTGGATGTATTGCTTAACATTCACAGCAACTCAAAGGATGCATGAAACTATGTTAGAAGTGATGGTTACATTTAGTTTTTGCATGTTAAGGGAATATAAATGAGCGGCCTCTTTCTGCAGGCCCCTACTGGCCATGCCTGTTACAACGGAAATCAGTTTAATACTTTGAATTAACATGATCAAGTAAAATATCTTTGAAATTCAGATTAACTGGCTCTCCGTGTGTAAAATGTTGTGTATGTGATGAGCTGCTAGCGAGGAATGAGGGGTAAAAGGGGCAAGGCAAGAACATTTTATATTGTTCAACAAAACAGACAATGTATTCAGCTTTCTTGAATGGCAGTTAAAGATAACAAAAACACTTCTATAAGTGCTGACTTTCTCGCTGACCTAAGAGGACAAAAATCTTATTTCAGTTTTGTATATAATATACATTTCAAACTAAATATATTAGTGTTATTGAAGAAAACTTTAACTGAGAGACACCCAAGGCAGGCAGAAATTGCACTTTATGTCTACTGTGTAAAGAAGTTAATGACGTTCTGTTCTGTTGGTTCAGCACCTGGATTGCTATGCTGCTACTGTTTAAAACAAGAAGGTCTTCAAAACAGAAGCATATCTTCTAACTAGCTTTACTTCCAATGCTAATAGAAGCTAGATAGACCATGACATTTTACTGCAGTTTAAATTTATTACTCAAGAAGTTTATTCCCCCTTGCTGGGACCTTGGTCAATGCCCTTAGAGGCGAGTCAGAGTCAAGACCAAGACATGGACATATCGATTATGAGTCAAGACCAAGACATTGCAGTAGTCGAGTCCAAAACAAGAACGAGACCAGGACTGGTGAGAGAATAAATTAAAATAAATTAAAGAATAAATAAATTAACTGATGAGCCCAGTGTGCTCTAATAGGTCAGTTCGCCCACTCTGCTCTGGCTGGTCAACTGTCAGAGTGGCATCCTGCTACAAGGTCGACCTTGACACCTTTGCCTTTTTCTAAACAAACTGAGTCAATTTTTTTTGTAAGCTAAATACTTTAAGTGCCAAGCTTGCTAGTAGGTAGACAATAAGGATTGTGTTACAAGATGATGTAACAGAGAAAAGTCTTGAATTCCAACAAGGCATTTCAGGCAACTGAGAAAAGTGGTTTGTGGGAGAGAGTTTGTCCCTCTGGTGTGTATTTTAAGACAGAGACCGAGCCCAAATGATTTTGAGACCAAGACAAGGCAGAGACGGATAATTACGAGACCAGACTTGAGTACTACACAACACTGGAGTATGGGATTAAAGTAATCTACTGACATGCTTCCGTTATGGAAATCTCCAATTTGTCGTTACTTTGTATTGTATTTGTATTATTACCCTGTTGTAGCCACATGGATGTGTCAGTTGAGACTATCGGCCTGGCAAGATTTAACATCTGCCTTGCTTTTAATTCACAAATATGGTTTTAGATGGCTGACTTCCTCCACATACTCTGTATGTGGATATTGAGTATCAGTGTCAAGCAGTGGCAGGGTGTTTGTGAGAGGAGTTAATTGAATGGGAAACGATATAAGGGGGTGTGGGGAGGGTGAGGGGGTAACTCCTTTGGTGTTTTTATGCATAGTGCGCCAACGCTGCTTACTGCTCCCCTCTCAGCGGTGGACTTGGCAGCGTGTGACAGATCTCTGGGAGTGATTTCTAGCAAAGCTGGCCCAAATGAAACCATCTTGTTTTAATCAGAGATTCTGGCTGGTGTACCAGCAGCAGGAGCTGTGAAGCCTTGGCAAACAAACGTGTTGCAGTTTCCGTGGCACTCGTACAAAATACACAAATATTTCCACTGTAATTACGTGTCAAGTTAAACAAGCAATCGAGGCCGGGGCTTGACGTGTTGGGGAGAGCACGGGGCACTCTGTAGCTGGATGTCCGACACAGAGAGAGACACCCCACCCCCTACGGGACAAATTAGACCCTCAGCTATTGATAGGTTCTGAATTGGCTTCCAACAACATAATGGGCCACGTTATAATTGTGACTGCTCAATGGATTGAGTTCCATCATGTGGTCTTGGCTCTCTCTGATGAAGTGGAGAAGGCCTGCAACAACTCGTAAGATACACTTCAGAGCTTGAGTGAACAGCCAAACAGGCTGAATAGATCACTGCCTTGTCTCTTTGGTTCCTTCCTTTTTAAAGTAAAATCTGAGCTTGTGCAAAGTGACCTCAAAAATTAAACATGATCAATACATTTCCATAAAATACAACCTGAGTAGAAGTACAAAAGTACTGAGCTGCTTTTAGAACAGCAGTTTTAGTACAGTGCTGTGCAAAAGTATGAGACCAACCATCATTTATTTATTTATAACAATATTTTATTTATTTGTAAACAGCCAAACAAATTAATATATATATATAATAAATAAATAAACCAAACAAACAACACATTTCTCTCTTCTTGACAGTGATAATCCATTTTCAGTAACAATAGTCTGTATGTTTCACAACAAACTTATATTTATGCTTGAATCTCTGTTAAATCCAAATCATTAACATGTTGCATAAATGGTCCCCAGATTTTTTTAAAACATTTTGTCTATTCCTCAGTATACATGTTATTTGTTCTAGTGGGATAATTGACAGCTTTTGTCTTAACCAGTGTACAATATTTGGCCTGTAGATATTTTTCTAAAACAGTGCTATTAGTTTTTTTTTGCATTAGAAAACAAAGGTTTAATAAAATTATATTGTATCTTATAATTTCCTTTTGAACTAATCTTCTAACAAGTTACTGTAACCTCTTCCCAAAATGTGATAATCTTTCTACACCGCCATACACAGTGCCACAATGTACCCTTAGCCTCTGTACATTTAGTACAAATGTCTGGCATATTCTTGTTATAATTTAACTTCACAGGAGTTACATATGGTTGCATTAACCGGTTTCCAAATCATCTTTTCAGGAATCAAGCTTATATGCAGAACTCTCTGGTGAATGAGAAGTAAACTGATTATAGAACTCTGATATAATGCCTTTTCTTAAACTGTCCTTTAACTTATTTTTTTCAATATTTGATTGTAAAGGTCTAGTAAGTGTACTGCTTTAAGTTGTTTTTTACAAAGCTTGTAAGTTGTAGAATTTGAAATAAATGTTTTTGTCCAGGCTGAATTTGTAACTCAGTTCTTCAAATGTCATCATGTCATTAGAATTTTGTGGATAAATATCTTAAATCATTTTAAGCCCTTTAGCTGCCCAATATTTAAATGTGGCGTCCACTTTTCCTGGTACAAAGAACTGATTGGCCTATATTGGATTGTATTGTGACAAAGAATTTGTTTCTTTAAGAATTTTTTTCACATCGTACCAAATTTTGATCATATGTTTGAGAAATGTATTTTTATACCACAAGATCCCATATCTGTCCAATGAGGTACATGTGTTGTTAAAAAGTAAAACATAATGGACTTCAACTGGGCAACCCAGTAATACCACAATAAATTTAGATATTTTAGGCCTTCTCTGTCATATGGCGACTATAACATAGATAGACGTAACCTTGCTTTTCTATTACTCCAGATAAATCTCGGGAACAAACTTACTGGTGGTGGCAGAGGAATGTTTTGAAAGAGATAAAATAACTTTGGCAAAATACTATTTTTAACTATATTAATTCTACCAATCACAGAAACAGGTAAGTGTATCCATCTATCAATTAAGTAATTTCTTCCATTTAAGGTTTATAATTAGTGTTAACAACATTTGCCAATTTTGGCACAATTTTTATTCCCAAATTTGTAAATTGTTCTACAGTATTAAACTGAAATGCTACTGAAGGTGGGTTCCTCCTTTTATTTTCATTTAAAAGTAATATCCATCTTTTTTACATCTTTAAAACTTATCACAAAAAAATATGTACTACTGAAGCAGAAGAAAACATAATATTCTGTGGGTGTGCTGCTGTGTGTCTTGCTGTAAAGCTTAAAATAATTATTTTAAAGTTACAGGTGTTGGGGTGGATTTGAGTTTTTGGACCACATCATACATCATTACTTATTGCATTATTCACAACAAAGAGGCACAGAAGTCGCACAAGTTGGAGTGCTCTCAATCTTCAGATTCATTTGCTGGGTGAAGGGGTTAGGAGCACAACAAACTTTACATGTTCTTTTACACATCACATGCAATTACATGTCTGTACCAGAGATGTCCCCAAATCTTACATAGTGTAGCTTTAAGTACTGTTTATCTGATAGTAGCAGTTTTTTATGTTCCCATTCCTTATGTATGTCCATTGTCTTATATCTTTCAAAAATAAATAAGCTGTTCTTAAAGGCTGTTGTTGAATAAAATAGCAGGGGTCTCTGACTTTTCCACAGCACTGTTCATCCAGAATTTATCAGAATAGAAAATTTGTTAGGTGTTATTTGATGCCCTATGATGCTTTCTTAGTCAAAAATAAATCTCAAAAGTGAGACATATGACCAATCGCAAGGCAGAAAAGATGCTGTCACTTAAGACTGGACTTATTACATATTAAACTCAACTACATGCAAAGAGTAAATGTAACTAGTTACTACCCCCTCTGTGTATTTCGTTTAGTTGACAGTGAATCTCAGAACTGTAGCTTCTACATACAGGTAGATAATTAGTGTTAAGCATAAGTATTAGACTATTGTGATGATGATTATAATGAATAAAACATAAAGATGTCTCCATGTGGAATATCTGCTCCTAAATTATACTCCATATTATCCAGTGTAAAAGAACAAACAGGTTTTATGTCAGACAAAACCAGACAGATTGTAGCTGTTTTAAAGTCTAAGTATTTCACTGTAAGTGATTGTAAGTGATTGGACTAGTATTAGCTTATGATTGTTGCCACTTGAAAATAATAAGCACTAGATATAATAATAAAATATATATGGTGTTTGAAGTTTACTTTCAGAAAAGAATTAGTGGAGAGGAATTAGTGGGTCTCCTCAGAGCGCATGATAGACAGCTGTGTGGCATTTTTAAGAAACTTGTCAGCTGCTTTATATCCTCTTAAAATTTGAGCCTTGCAAAAAAGATTGTGCCACATATGGTGCCGTCTGTCTCTCGGCTGCACTAAAACCTGCCTTTTGAGATCTCTTCAGCTGCCTCCAGCACTCTCTCTATCACTTACAACTGTTTTCTGCAGCATGCATATATGTTGCCTGTGTGTCCATGCATTTGCACATGTGTGAGTGGTGTGCTGAGAGAGACACCAGGAAACATTTGTTTCATTTTGGTCTGTGTATACGCATTATGAAAGGCAGGACTGTGTCCAGACGCCTTTAGACAGGTGCTTAGCAGTGTGATAATGTAAGAACTGCAGTATTTAACCTAGCCTACTTGAATCTATTGTTAACTGTTTCCTTTCAAAGATTTCCCTTGATTATACGTCCCCACAAATGGAAAGGCAAACAGATCCTAAGTGCACAAGAATGGAGGTTTCCTCTGAAGTTTGGATTTGCTTCAATATCCTATTTTAAGTATATTGTATCATGTATGTAGTATACTATAGTCACGCTGAACTTTCTATGGCTGAAAACAAGTTCAGTGTCTTGCTCATTTTTTATATTCTGCATTTGTCTTGTATTTAGTTTTTTATTCTCTGTTTTTCTCATTTTTCTGTCCTGTTCATGATGTTTTTGCGGTTTTAAGTACCCTAAACAAAATAATAAATTTTTAATTACCCTTTTCCAACCTATCTTTTGTAATTGTTCCTTTAAGACTGATATATTGTCATTGTCTAATGAAAATCATGTATTTCCATTTTTGTCGATTTTAAGTATTTTACATTGTTTAAGCACGCCAATGGCCGTTTAATAGCATGAAGCTGAGAAGTTACTGTGTGGTGGGTTACACTAACAAAGAATTACGATACATTGATCTCAGATTTGTTCCCCTGCCATGTCATGGCGGGGGCTTAGACTAGAAGACTAACATATCTATGACAGTTCTCAGGGCATGATGCTAATGCTAGTTAGCAAACTATTTGTAGTGCAACTGTGGAAAGGTTTTCAGAATATTGGTATATTACTTGTTGTATTATTCTACAGAACTTTTACTTGCTCTTTTTGTGACTATGAGACCATCCAACAGTGTAAGGAAGTGTCTGGTAAGATTATGGGGTGATAGCGGTAGTCTGCTCAAGCCACAAGAAGAGTATCAAATTTACCATGTATTGTGCTTATTGCGCTTATATGTAGGGGTAACCCAGCTCACTTACATAACTGTGTCATAATGAAACAAGAAAGCATGCGTAATTAACAAAAAAGGCTGAAAACAAGAATTTGAATAGATCAAACACTACATCTGTTGTGTTTGATCTATTTTTTTTCTTTAATATATGATCTCTCGGTTTGGAAATAAGGGAGTTTTGTTTTTTTACAAAGAACAAAAGTGATGTCTTTTGAAGAGACAATGCATTCCCAATGGACTGTTTGGAAAAACAGTGGTTTGTGAAGCTGCAATAAGGTTAGGATTAGGTGGATGAGAAATAGATATGAGTTAATGAAAGAAGGGGCAAGGAGGGATGAGAAATACCCAATGTTTACTGGAATAAAACAGTTGCTGCCAGCTACAATTAAGATTAACGCTTGGATTCTTGCAGTGCCCAAATATTTAAGAAAGAGACTTATCCTGCCAAACCAGGTTTGCAAGATTTATTTTATGTTTAAAGTCTTTCGTTTAAACTGTTAAAAAGCAACAACACGACATGACACTGAAAAGTGAAGCACTTTACATACATGCAATACAGTATTTTCAAAAGTAGAAACTGGTAATTGTATACATGGCAGACTACAAAATAAAAATAGATGTCCAAGTATGACACCTCTGACCATACACTATATCAGTTCTGGTGGTTCTCTATGGGTTATTTTGTGCTGCTATTTTACATTTCAGTCCATCATGAATGTTGTTTGTTTTTCCAACAAAAAAACAAACACTCCTTATAACTTTAACGTGAACAGGTAGGGCTAAACTCTTGTAAGCTAAATAGTCTAGGGCATACGTGAATGTGTTGTTTTTTCTGACATCATGGAAAGAGTGAGTTCAAAGCAAGCTGCAGTATAGTTTCTGAATGGGAACTGCGTGGACTGGGGAGTGAACATTACATTCTGAAACTCTGACAGTGTTTATGTATGACAACATACTCTATGTTATTTAAAATATAAATAATACTAACAATAATAATAATGATATTAACAATAATTAGGTTTTCCATAATATGTGATATTTAATGTGATACATTTTGGTATGTTTTAGAAAATGACACTGGAAATATGCAATAAATGTGAAGTTAACCCACCAACTACATTTATTACAGAAAAATGCCACAGAACTTGTTCTGCTTATTTGAAAGTGATAACATTTTTTATAGTTATAGTGCCCATTTCAATTTTCTATTCTTTTCCATTCTCAATCTGTCTGTTCTCTATTGCTTCAGAAAAAACTGTATAAACCTGTCACCAGAAGATTATAACTAAAAAGACTTTTTCCCTATACACAATTAATAAAGATGGTTCTTTAAAAAATAAGTATAGAACCATGAAAACTTTGCATGATTTGAGGTTTCTTTGAATCACCTTTTTGAAAAAGTATTCTATACAGCACCAAAAAATGCTATTTGACTGTTACAAGCTTGACCTTATAAGTATATTGGAATCCTTTTTTAAAACGATTCCTTACAGAACCATATACAGCACATTCTCACTGTAAAATCCTTTCATGATGCAAATAATCTTTTAATCATACAAAGAGTTGTTTAAGTGTTTATGGTTCTATACAGAACCATTTTCTTTCAAAGTTCAATTTTAATTGCGCAACATATGGACTTAAAGAAATATAAATGATGGACATTAACAGGTTAATATCACAGATGTTTAGAAACTCTTCCAAAACGATCCTGCGTCCATGCTGCCATGCTAAATGCATCAAAATAGCACACAAGCCTTAGGAACTCCTTTTTTGTAACACAGGATGTGTTGAATACTCAATACGTGTGCTTTTAGACGCTGCCATTGTTTCCAACTGTGCTGCCAGTCTGCGTGTAAGCAGCGCCGACCAGTAGGGGGCGCTTTAGCTATACATAATTCATATGAGCCGGAGTTTCTTTCTCTGAAAACAAACTTGTACAGTTTTATTCAAGTCGTCCCAATATTTTGACAGGCCCACGTTGAGAGAATGGATCTGGTAATTGTGAGTGAGTGTGCCTTTTGTAACCTCGGTGTCAAAGAGAGGGAAAAAAAGGAATATCATAATAGCTGATACCCTTTTTCACCATACTACACACTACACAGACATAATGCTGGGTTAATACAACGCTAATCTGATGAACGCTAATCTAGTATGTCCATGTCCATATGTGCTAAATGTCCAGCAAAAATGTATATATATATATACATATATACATATATATATATATATATATATATATATATATATATATATATATATATATATATATATATATATATATATATACATATATATATATATATATATATGTATTTTAATATATATTTAAATTGTGCCTCCATTGGACCCTTTTGGAAGAGTTTTAATCCTTAAAATCTGCCCAACAGACAAGAAAATAATTTAAGAACAAAAACAATGCTTACATAAACAAAGCAAACAGTTAGCTTGCTAACTGAGTTAACGTTAAAATGACACAACCAGTTTTTTTTGTTGTCCTAATGTTTATAAATCTCTTGACACCTCAGCCAACATAGAGGTGCTGTATGGTCAGATCTTTTGAGTCAGGGTCAAGGTGTGACTCAAATTTCGTTTCATTTGCAGTAAGACAGACAGACGCCCTTCCCCTAATGATAGTCAATATTAGGAGTGACAAAGAGAGAGCGGATCCTCTAAAGGACGTAGGTTAGGTTAACTCGGCTGGCTGTGCTTAAACTTGCAAAAAAGGAGCCGGCGTGCGTCTTTCTCAACGCCACCGGCTCCACGTGTAGCTGTGCAACTGAAGAGCGCTGTCAATATGATAGGAAGGTGAAGCATGAAGGTCCTCTTAATCTGACCGGCTAAACGTGTAAGCGTTTAAAACGAGGATGCATGCATTCCCTCTAATAGTTTCCCTTTGGATCAGGGACGCTGAAGCCCCGCATGTCCTCTATATTAAGTCGTTAAAGCTAAACCAGCGTGGCGAGGTGATTTATTTAAATCCCGGTCTTGTTATTATTATTATTAGTATTGTTTTATTTTGTTATTTTGCATTTTCCCCTTCCCTGCCTTGCATCTTTGGCTACCAGATGTGTCCTCGCGCTGAAGAATTATTTCTCATCCCCAGAGTCAAATAAATGCAATCAATATGAGTATTGCTCTCAGGCCCTGAAATATTACATTAATGTTCCATGTGGTGACATTTTAGCTGGAAATTTCAAATACATCATGAAGGCTCAAATTAATATTTATCAGCGAGGGTTTTTTTAGATGCTTTGCAAAACAGTATTACTCGAATTACCCCATCCTCCTAAGCGCATGGAGAAAATGCCAGTCGCGGTTATTGTAGTTTGTTGCTCATTCGCCAGCTTCTTGTTCGTATTTTTTCCGTTCCCCCTTAAATAGAGAACCAGGATGTAACCGCGGCACTATTTAAGGTGGAACGGTGGAATTACAACAAGTACCTAGCATATAGGAAGCTAACGTCATGTTTATTGATGATGATGATGTTGAGGCGAAGGTGAAATTAACATATAAAAACAAAATGAACAAACGTTTATATAAACATTAGCCTTAATCCATTCTGTTAAAATAAATACAGAAAAAATACTTACAAATAGCCCATGTTTTCAGTCAACGTACACTTTTCTCCAAGGTGGCTCTGCCCTGTCACGGTGAGGTGAGGTAAACTCTCGCTCTCAGCTCCAGCTCCCCCGGGAACGGCACACTATCATTTATAGATCTGTTTTAAATTATTCTTGTCGTTGAATCCAAATTTATGCCGCCATTGATCTCGAATGGGAGGAAAAAAAACAATATTAAGCAGTTTGGGGTGCTGCGAGTGGCGGCCGGAGGGGTCAAGGGGACATTGACCGTTGGCGTTTTCTAGAAGCTTCGCGCTCGCGCCCTTTTCGGTTCTCCTTATTTGAATATGCGCTTTAACGTTAGCTTTAGCTTTTAACAACGTTAACACACAGACTATCTCTTGCTGACTACTTATATTTACCCACAAACTTTGGTCACATGTTCGTTTTAGTTTATAAACTGACTGAAATTCCTCAGACTTTAGCCCAGAAGTGAACAAACTTGCTGTTTGTACTGTAATGTTTGTATTGGTTCATCAGCCAAAAGCACCAAAATGATATACAGAAGAAAGAAGGTAGAGGAATTAAGTGTGAAAACCTGCTAATTTGTTACTAAAGTACTTTGAACAAAACTACTTGATTAGGGTAGCTTTCTGCCATTGTCCTCACAGGCCATCTTTGGCTATCGGCCACCCTTTGGGCAGTCTTTCTTAAGCAGACTGTTTAACTTACAGACTAGTACAGACAGTAGTTTACAGACTGTTTTTTTCTATCACAGACATTAGCCAGTAAACTGGTTTTAGCCTATGACTGATTTTCGCTCACAGAAATTAGTGTACAGACTGATTATTGCTCACAGACATTGGCCAGTAAACTGGTTTTAGCCTATGACTGATTTTCGCTCACAGAAATTAGTGTACAGACTGATTATTGCTCACAGACATTGGCCAGTAAACTGGTTTTAGCCTATGACTGATTTTCGCTCACAGAAATTAGTGTACAGACTGATTATTGCTCACAGGCATTAGCCAGTAAACTGTTTTAGCCTACTGACTGATTTTCGCTCACAGACATTAGTGTACAGACTGATTATTGCTCACAGACATTGGCCAGTAAACTGGTTTTAGCCTATGACTGATTTTCGCTCACAGAAATTAGTGTACAGACTGATTATTGCTCACAGGCATTAGCCAGTAAACTGTTTTAGCCTACTGACTGATTTTCGCTCACAGACATTAGTGTACAGACTGATTATTGCTCACAGACATTGGCCAGTAAACTGTTTTAGCCTATGACTGATTTTCGCTCACAGACATTAGTGTACAGACTGATTATTGCTCACAGACATTGGCCAGTAAACTGTTTTAGCCTACTGACTAATTATTGGTCACATACATTAGCCAGTAAACTGGTTTTAGCCTACTGACTGATTTTCGCTCACAGACATTAGTGTACAGACTGATTTTAGTTTACAGACATTAGAGTACGGACTGGTTTTATCCCACAGACTTTAGCCTAGTGACTGATTTTAGTTCACAGACATTAGCGTACAGACTGATTCTATCCCACAGACTTTAGCCTACTGACTGATTTTATCCCACACAGTTCAGCCTACTGACTGATTTTAGCTCAATGACTTTAGCCTATAGATGAATTTTAATAGGAATGGTTTTAGCTTACAGTCGTTTTCATAGAGATGCATTTTAACAGACTTAATTTAGGTCACAGACTTCACCCTATAAATGGATTTCAGCTGACTTATCATAGAGATGGATTTTTACTTAGATAGTTTAGCCTCTTTTATGAAGTGGTTTGTTAAAGAACCTATTTCTTTTTTTAACTATTTTCCCCCTGTTTAATAACTTTTCTGCTCAAATTAAATTTAGAAAGGACCAACTTAAGTTCTCCATAGAGGGTAGTGGCAGATACCTACGATGGCAGTCAGCTTTCATCTGTGCTGATATTATGTTTTCAGTGGTTATTAGTTTGGTTAGAGAAAGTAATATGTGGCAGAAAAGCTTTAAGAATATTGGTCTAGCTTCATGACAAATTGTTTTAAACATATTTTAGTCATTATCATTTAAACTGCAGTTTAATATTAGACTTTGGGATTTTAGGCAGTGCATAGTGAGACAAGGGTCCTTATGCGATCAAAGGCAATAAAACTTTATTGTAAAATTACAGGTATTCTGTATTACTGAAGTCATGATAAATTCTGTTCATAAGAAACTGGTGGTAATGTTGTTAGGCTGTGTACCTTGAAGGCTTTGTTTAAGGTGAATAGAAATGACTTTGTGATGGGATTATGCTTTGAAATGAACTGTTTTGTGCGTTTCACAGGATTGCTGTAGTTGCAGTTGGTCAGGTTACAGTGGCTCCTGGCCCAGACTCTCATAGAGATTGTGCTGTAGCAGGTGTTGCTGCTCTGTACGCTTCTCCCCCGTGGCCCGCTGATGGAGAACATCTGGAGAGCCTCTGTTCCGCCCCTTCTTTCCTGTCCCCGATATGACCAGGCGATGTAGCAAGCAGCGAGATACATGTCGACACATGGCTCCCAGGTCCCTCCGCAGGGTACGAGGTGGCTCCACATCCAGACCTGCTACATTGACTCTGAGGCTGTATGAAGAATTGATGTGTGTGAGAAGGGCTCATCTTAAAGTAAGTGTAAAGGATAACAGGGGTGTTCATAAATCCCATACAAGGCCAGTATTGATCTTTAGCTCAGTTGTTCTGATCAAGGGACAGTTTATCTTGAAAACCATGAACTGAGCTTTGAGTTAGACTGAACAGTTCTTCGAACCCTTCTAAGCTATGTACATCATTTAGTCCTTGCAAATCTGAATAGAAAAAAAGGTATTTTGGAAGTTTTAGTTATTTCTGCCATTACAGTTGTATGCTATTTAGAATTCTGTTAAAGGACAGCTTATAAACTCTTTAATTTATATGTGTTAATAATAGAGAGTTATTATGTTTATATTATTGTTAAGTAGAATGAAATACTATTTTGAAGAAAACAGAAAAAAAGATTTAAGTGGAAAACAACTAAACCTTTCAAATGCAAATGGAATGTAAGTAATTATGCTATGTTAGCACATTTGAATAGTATACCAAAATAGCTATAATAACCCCAGACATTTAGGGTTTATGTCTGTGGCGTCTTCAACATGTCATATTAAAAAAAACAACCAAAGAGATGTCACTTAACTCTCCCCTGTAGATGGGCTTGTATTGACACTTTCACCACAGGGATATCCATGTTGTTGCCCAGAACACTTAAAGAAGCTGTTAAGCTTGTCATGCAGAATTTCACCAATGTCACTAAAATCAGCATCGCACGTGAAGGTGAAGGGAAGATGCTGGTCGATGGAAGTGTAATTAAGTTTCATGAAGAAAAGATAGCACTTTTTATAGCTGAAGGTGAAACAGCCCTTGAGGCTGTTTTCTGTGCATGCAGTGTGTACCAATGTACTTGCACCATTATCTAATAACATCCCCCCGCTTCAGCTTTCTAAGTGATCCCTGTCAATGAGATCGGGTGCTGATAGGAGAGAAACATTAGGATCTTGGGAGAAATCATTCCGAGTCCCTTCGCAGTCATTGTGCTTTTGCCCCGGCAGACGTGCCACAAAGGGAGTTAAATCTACTGGAAGTTTGCCCTGCGGCTCGATTGAGTGGCGACCACTTTGTTATCAACAGCCCCTGCAGAAATAAAAAACAATATATAGGAATGTATGATACTGAGATTTAATTTTCCTACTACTCTCCATTTATATAATATATGAAATGAACCCCAAATTAATTTGCAGCGAAGCTCTAAAGTAACAATGTAATCTCAGTGTTAGAGCACAGTTGCAAATGGATTTCTGTCTCTTGTAATTTTATAAGAAGCGCTCCGGGGGTCACCTTAAAAGATGTCGCCATTTTTTAAAGCCAAAACTACCCCGCAGCCTGTCAGCGGAGGAATCTCTGCAGCGCAATCTGTTTTGTTCCATTGATTTGTCCGGCATCATGTCCTGTCGCGCGCTGGGCCCGTTATGTTGTATGGGATTGGCACAGGTGACTAATTTTATACCCAGATGTCCGTAATAAAGTCAGAGTATCTGCTTACTTGTGTGCTATCTAGTGCTTAGAACTTCCTGACTTGTGCGGAATAATTTGAACCCTGCTAAATGTTAAAGGACCGGCATTACGTTGCATGGCACAGCATGAAGGGGGGATAAAACACTGCATTCTATTTGAGCCATGTCTCTCAGCTTTCCTCTTGTGTTTAATTACAGGAAAACTAACGTGAAACTCAAACTGTGAGCAGTCAATATTTGCGCCACATCTATTCATTTCATGTTGAAGCCATAAAACATTCAGAATGCTCAGCTGTGACTGGAAGTCCCCGTCGGCTCTGTTGTCTGAAATACCCTTTTTTCAACTTACACGTTTATCGCCGCTGCCTTTTTCTTTGACTGTGACAACACATTGTGAGGTGAGATGAATCCACTGAAGCAAGCATAGTCAGAATGGGCTGCACCGGCGTGATGAGATTAGATTGTGCTTAATAACATAGATGTATCAGTTTCATTCATTTAATAACATTCATGTTAAAGAAGAAGAAATTTCTGGTTGAAGGGTCACGTATGGTTTCATTGTTCAGGCAAACGGAGAGGGGGGATTGACGTTCCTGACCGTGCTAGACCTCATATGCACCAAAAGTGTTACTTGAGTATTAAAAAAGTCAGCAACTTTCACATTTCTAAATGAGAGGTTCATCTGACACTGTGCCTCCACCTCTAACACCTGTCAAGCTATCTGTCACAGGCTGAAATCTCCTCCAGTGCCATAACATTACCCCTTATACGGCAAATCCACAGCATTGCTAGATCTTTTCAAATGTCACATGAGGCTCCCCAAATGCCTGCTGGCCATAACTCAGATCCTAAATTTAGGCATTATTAACATACCTACTCACTGCCTCTCAGTTGCGTTTACTTTTTATTTCTATTTGTTTGAGACATTTGCTTATAAAATGATAACTATGGTAATACAGTTCTTCAGATAGATTATTTTTTGAGTTACAGGATACATTTATTATTGTCTTGAATAGTGTTACACCTAGATAAAAGCAGCATTTTAAGGTCTCGTGTTATTATTAATGAGGGTGGGTAATTGCTTTTGGTGTGTTTTTGAAGTTTCCCCAGGTTTAAATGAGCTTCATCATGGTAACACAGAAAAGCACAAAGCTAGCACATGTCTGTGTGATCTTTTCTGTTTGTGACATTTCAGTGACCTAAGAATAACAAGCCCTAATAAATGCTTGCTTCTGCTATTCCTAACACATAAAGGATTTTCTGTCCCTAGTACGGACCCAAAAAGCCCCTCTGTGCTCCGCTAGATCTGGGGAAACCTGATCAGATGGCTTGTTAATTTCATCATTTCAGAACTTTATGGATTTTCCAGTTGCTGCACATTTCATAAACAAGCTTTTCAGCCGAGCCCCTCCTCTGGCTCTCCCATGTATGTCAGCGTTTTTCTCTGAAGGAAGAGTCCAGAGGCCTGAAAGTTTATAAATAAGCCTTCTATCAAGTTCCACAACAGGTGTGACCTCCCTGTGTCCTAAAACTGAACACTTTCAATGGCTGATATCTGAAAAGAGGGCGAAGGGAGGGGGGAGGAGGGGATTTACTGCCATCTAAAATAGAGATGTTTATCATGCACTCAATGTTACCTTTCCCTGTACTGCATTACTCACATTTTGTTTTGGTTTTATTAACACACGTTATTCATCGCTTCCCAGACACAGGCGCCATATGCACTGCATTGTCAACCGTTAAAGTACGATATGGTATTTAATGCAAAGGCTGTGCCAACATATCAACTGCAAAGCTGCTTGCTGAGTTCACAGATTGTGCCAGAGAACACCTCCTGGAGGAATCCACTTTTACCAGAAGAGGGCTTGAAATTCAACTGGGCTCTCAAGGATCCACACCTAGCATGTGCTAAAGCCATATGTACCCAATTCACACTCCATTGCTGCCACTTCCTCTGCATACAGTATGCTGGGAAATACAAAACCTTGCCTTCCAGTTTTCTATATTTCACATTGCAAGTCAATTTAAATGGCTGTGGTGTTCAAATGTAATGTTATGATTTCATTTTTGATTAGGTTGTGTGTTTTGCACAATTAATTCATTTTGCATACCATTTCAATTCTCTAAAAAGCTTTGGGTCTGCCAATGATGTTGAGCAATGACAAAAAATGAGGATGGGTTTTCATTCAGCAAAACATTTTTTGTTATTCAAATGAATCAGAAATATCTCCTCTTCTACTTACACATCTTTAGAACAAGTTTAGAATCAGCAGAGTATGTATATGCTTCTGCATCATTTAAAAACATTTCCATGAATATTTCATGAAGAATGGACCAATAAAAACGCATCAAAACTTTTACTGAAAGTAATTCATGTTTTTGCCCTCTCCTGTAAACTTGCTTTTTTGAAGATACTACATTTTCTCTGGACAGTGATGATATGCTTTATGGTCAGCCTTAGACACTCTGTTTCTGATATCTATTGCACGTCAAGCTGGCTATGACAGTTGCGATTTCGTTAGATGTGTTCAGTTTGGCCATCCACCCATCTGTGTTTATGAACTTCTGAGCATCAGCTTTAGTTTGTCCGAAGCAGTGATGCACATTTTGGCAACTGTTTTTGACTGATAACCAACTGGCACAGGCCAGCAAGTAATTGTAAACTGGAAAGCCTGAAATCAAGGAGGTGAGCTTCAAAATAGCAATTGTAAAACAAGTACTTTAGGTGCTGGCACATTTTAGGGTGTTGTCAAATGTTGTGCAACATTTACATTAAGAATGTATTGTTATCTTGTATGACCTAGAACTAAAAGGTTGATGAAATGCCTGGAACAAACAACGATGGCCTAATGAAAGTTTTATTATTACAAAGTTGTAAAGTTATATTTACTTTTCATTATTAGCCCATTATTAGTTAATGTGAACCTATGTGCCATCACTGGGGCAGCTTTGGCTCAATGTACCTTAGTATTCCTCAAAAGCTGATCCTGTCCAGTGCATCTCACTTTCTCTTGGAAAACATTGATGTTTGCTTCAACATGGCACGTCTTTCTAGTAGGGGTGGGCGATATGGCCCTACAATGATATCACAATATTTTATGGTATTTTTGCAATAACGATACTTATAGTGATATGACAAAACATTGAATAAAAAAAAATATGTTTCACGAATACACTACTGCAACAAAATGAAAATTAAATGTTATTATTGCATACAATATGATATGACACACCCTTAACTAAGATATTAAAAAATATAAGAATTTATCAGATTGTAACAAAAGTCAATGATCCAGAATGTCACAATACTAAATAATGCACTCCAAATATCTCCATATATCCAGGACTGAAGTAAAATGAATGATACTGGACTGGACTAGTAAATATAATGGGAAATGAGAAAAGTGTGAATTTAGTAGTACCCTAATATGATAATTAGGGATGGGTGATATGTCACGATATTTCAGGGTATAATATCGTTCACGATAAATAAAAATGTTGGCGATATTATTGTGTAGGATACGATATGGCACACCCCTACTTTCCAGTTGTGCTTTTGAAAAATGGACATCACTCTTTTAGCTGTGCATGTTTTTAGTAGACCTAATTTGTGGAACCTATTGCACATGTATTATGCATACAATTCAAAAATATTCATCAGTTTGAATGATAAACCCAGCTATTCACATAAGGACTTGTCTATTAGATGGATGTTTAATCAAATTAACATTTATAACCAATATGATTGGCTGAACAACTGTTTGTCAGATGGTGGTTAATCATTTTAAATTTCGATGGGAAATCCACTTTTAAAAAACCGGCATCATTCAAAGGCATTTAAAGTTTAGCATTAGGAAGGTGGCAAATTAGATATCATTACATGTTTGCTGGGCAGAACACTCTGTTTCCCACAGGTTTGTTTTGGGAAATAGCCTCTCACAAAAAAAGTGGCCTGTGGTTGCTTATTTTGCATGTTATTCAAACGGCCCCTTCCTGTCAAAGTAAGCTGTTCTTTGCCATCTTTAGTGACAAAATGCCCCAGACTCTTCGATGATGGGCAGAAGTCTGGCTTCCAACAGTGTACATGCTTTAGTCAATAACAATGGGTTAATGTTAGATGGACAATAAGTGCAGTGCCTTGTTTCTTTTACCGCTGACCACATTACAGTGCTTGCATCACTTTCTCAAGAGTGTATGTGCTTTTTAATGGTGGAGTCTGGAAGCACATTATCTTTGATTAGAGAGTGCATTGTTCCGTTTTACTTACTTCCTCAGCATTCTACATTTCTAAATGGGCTAGTTTTCTATGTAGGGTCCCAGTATTTGCAATGAAAGTCCCATTTGACCACATTTAACATTGCATCAGATCAATGAGTGCAATGCTTCTACTGTAGAGTTATAATTCTTGCTCGAGCCTGGCACTTCATGAGCAAGTGTTTTATTAGAGAAGCTGACAGTGAAATTGGCTCCTTGAATGTGCGCTAGAGAGATGATTCGAGTGCTCTCTTTGTCGACTCTGGTGTAAACGTGAAGGACACTTCCTTTACTATTTACACTGGAGCTGCTGTGAACTCGCTCTAGTCCAGGGATGGCAAACAGGTGACGGAGAGGGGAGGTTTGTTGGATTACTTTACATTATTTTGATTAATTATTCAGATGGCTCCATTTTGCCCATAATGGCTTGACACAGCTTGCCGCCGTGTGATCCGCTAAGCTGTCATAATTCACCTCAACTGAAAAGATAATGCCAGCAAACTAATCATTAGATCATTGGATTTTGAAATAAAATGCAGGGTGATACATTAGTCACATGGTATTTAAGCAAAATTCTTCTTTAAGGTTTTACTTATGACTTAATAATGTTTTATTTGCCCCAATGTTTTTTTTTACACCTCTTTTCATCTGCGTTATTGACCGTTCAGCTGGAGTTGAGAGCAGGCCCTGAATGCTGGGAATGATTCGAGAAAGAGATAAATAGCTGAAATAGTTGTATGTCAAATGAGAGATTATTATAGCGGAGCAAATGCAGGGGGCACAGAGCACCCTTTGTCTTACCCCCTATCGGAGTGTGTCAAAAGCATATAAATATTTTAGAGTGAGGTGTGTGCACAGGCCAAACTCCCCTATCAGGCATCTGCTCTCGGAGCGCTCGCAGACAAAGACAGGTGCAAATGCATGGAGGAGGATTTCGTTTCTAAAACAGCATTTACCGTTTTCCTCCTTTTGCAGATCCCTGCCTGTGAGAAATGTTCACGTAATCATACACCAGACGCTCTGAAAGACTACTAAAGTTGATCCTCTGAGACATATGGTGGCTTAAACAGAGGAAGAGAGAGTAGAAGAGTGGAAGAGAGTTCTGGGGGGATTTGTTGATTTATACAGATAAGAAAAAAAGAAAAAAGGATCATATTTTGTCTTTGGTATGCTTCTAATAAAGTCAGTTTGTCTTTATTTAAACTGTCATTTGTTTAGTTTAATTGAATTGAATGGTTAATAACATCAGAGACAAGTACTGTGAAAATGTGTCAGGCCAGTAAAATAGTTTAAAACTATTTATTTAAGATTCATATATTTTAATATGTTTATTAAAGAATACAATAAGAAGCAGGAGTTTAAAAAATTGAGTAATTTAGTAGTTTAACTTGAGTATCTCAGTATTATGTTTTGTGATACTGAATTGGGTCTCAAAAACACAGTATTAGCTTGTAAAGAGTAGTTGACATGCCAAGCTCAGTGGCAGATTTATTAATATATCACAATTTTAAATAATACTTTCTGTACTGTTATACATAAAGCCAAGCTCAAAGACCTAGTCAGAAGTTTTTTTTATTTTATTTAATTCTTAAAATTGCACTGCTGATCTAACAGATTAGATAAACCATACTAACACACATACAACCTCAGTGTATTGTCTGTTTGGTTGTATACATACAGTACTGTGCAGAAGTTAGAGACTGTCCTTAATTTATCTAACTTCCTTTCCAAGCAGTTCAAATCTTTCTAGAAGTCATTTAGATATTGTGATAATAAACTTCCATAAGAAAACAGAGAGCCAATTCATAAGAAGTGAAAAAAACCCAAAACGTTACAATGATATTAAAGTATTAAAGATTTATCCACAGGTGTTTCTGTCCATCCTTGCTATGGGTCTGAAAGGATGTGCAGCTATCAAGAAGCTTTGTGAGAACTTTTACAAATCAAAGAAGCTGCTGGTGTTCCTAGAACAATGTACTGCCCAGAGTCCAAGCCTTACCATCACTGAACGTGTTTAGGATTGTTTGTATTATGAGGATTGGACAATTCAACCAACTCCTAAAACTGAACTTTGAGGGTGTGAAAAAATATGTCTCTGTGAATATCTTTAAAAATTGAAAGCCAGTCACCTAAACAGAATGGAAAATATAATGAAGAATGGACAAACTAAATACTAAATATATATATATATATATATATATATATATATATATATATATATATATTATTGATGCTTCTGTGAAAATGAATAAGTTGCACTTAATGGACAGTTTATTAGAAGTGAAGGCTGGACTCTTGGGTGTACAGTGAATCAATCTAGATGGTTACTGCCCAAATAAGTATATGTACATATAATTTTCTCAGATACCAAAAACTTTGGGTTTAATTTTATGCATTATCTTTTATATATAAGTAAAATAAACAGCCGGATGACCTAATCCAAGATATGGAAAATACTTTGGGAGATGTATAGTTTGAAGTAGCAGGACTTTATTTGCCTTTGTACGTGGGTGTTTTACATCCATTATGTATTGTTGTTTTGCAAATCAACACCAAAGTTGTGCTCAGTGGCTTGTCTCCAGAACTAAACAAGGCTCAGTGCAACTTGGTTCAAAGATTTAATTGTGTTTTGCAAAGGATGTGTTAGACGAAATGGCAAAGATACAAGGTCTCTTACGCTGTTAAGCACCATGAAGAGAACGGCTGTGATATTAAAACTAATATCTTTGACATTGTCTTGTGATGCTTGTGTTAAAAGACCTGTTTATTTTCATCATTAGAGGAGTGTGTTGTCTCCTGAACAAGCGGGTCGAGCTTGCACTCCCAGCGAGGCTCTGTCTGGCTTTTCTTTTTTCTTTTCTTTCTTTTTTTTTTTTTTTTTGTTTTTCCATTCCAGTCATCAAATGCCGCTTACAACATAATGAGAGATGTGGCAATTAATTTTCTTTTAATCAAGGTCGAAATGAAGTAAATTGGTACAGCTCTGCAAGCCCTCATTTTCTATTTTTGCAGTGATGCAAAACAAATACGATAAAATGATGGCCCTCCTCACCTTCAGTAATTAGAAACCGTGAACGATCAGACGAAGATGATATGTGATATACAGTACCTCCAACTCTCTCTCCCCCAGAGATCACATTCCATCTCTTTTCAAGCAGATGACCATGCTTTCCGCCTGCACTTGCTCCTTCCGCTCCCTGCTTCTTCTTCTTTTTTTTTTTTCCACTCGCGTTTACAGACAGAGGGAGCAGCTCAACTTGACATTGACTGCTGTGTTGTTGTAATGCCTCTCAAATCTTATTAAAGACCACAACTGCAAAGGACCTTGCTGACTCCACAGATTTCCATTAACTGCGTTGCTTCAGTATCCTACAAGCTGATTAAGAATTTATTAAAATGAGACTTTAACAGAGCACCCAGATATCTTATCAACGCCATATGGCTGCATTGTTGGTAGGCCGCATTAATAAACACTCTGAATTAGCCCGCCTCCATTAACAAAAGCTTTCATTCTTATGAAACAGTGATGCCGTTTATGGTGACTGGCTGCGGCTCCTGTTTCACGTTCTTGGGCTGCTTTCACGTTTAGTTGCATTTGTTCCAGACATTAGTTCACCTCCGTATACATAACTTCGCCTGTGTATTAATATCTTGGAATTGTGGTCTCTATTCTCATGTGGGTTCGTGCTTGCGTTTTTCTCCTGTTTTGATTAGGTGATATTCTAATGTGTAAACAATGCTCCACACCTTCATTTCCTGTCTAAGTGATTGAGGAAATGACCACCTACCTGTTATTGTGCACAAATTAGGCATGCACATAAATGGAAAAAACACATTGTTACATTCAGGCGCTTCCAAAACATCTTTAAATGCTCTGAGCTCCTCTAGGCTCTGGACCTAAAAGCTTGCATTCTTAACTCTCATTTGTCCCCATTATGGCACATTTACTACATCGATTTTGTACGCCTATTTTACACGCTTTTCAAATCTGGACCATCCACTGTAATCAGTCCCAGCTTTTTTTTACATGAAGTGTATAAGGTGGTATTAATGAAATAATGCAAAGTATGGGAAACGCATTAAGTCTCCAGTCAGCGCTGAGTAAATAAAATAGCAACAGCTGCCCAATCTGTTAAACGTCTTCAGCCAAATTTCCCCCCATCTCCTCTCCTCATGCTTCTTATTTACTGAACACAGGCAGCTAACGTCCAACGTGCAGACAGACGCTTGCTTCTCCAGGATTTTTTATTTTTTTTGTACGGTCTTCATCTAATTAAGGTGATTGCCGGTTGCCCGCCCTTCCATGCTATGCAACTGAGTATCACCGTCGCCCTTGATTAAGCTCTTGCCGGGTTATTTGGGGATCTCTGCAGGTATTTAAATGGAAGAAAATATTACTTTTCGTTCAGGGCAATACATTGCCATACACTTCACTTTTCTATTAATGTGTCATTCAGGCTGTTAATATCACAATAACAGTCAAGGATTTTCTTGCTATACTTTAAAAAATAAAGATTACTGCTCCCTGGTGGTGCAGCCGTCTAAGTAATGGCTTTATTGTGAGACTGCAAGCCTCGGCATATGCAAAAGTTAAGATACACATTGGATTTCCATCACAATACTATGCCTTCTTAATATAGAGGTTTGTTTTGTGCTTCTCACTGAACAGACAACAGTGCATGTTGAAGGAATAAATTAATGTTAACAAAAATGAATATTACATGCTTCATGTGTGTTATTATGTTATTATAAGTTAATGTATAAACTCTCTTCTGGCCAAATGAGTGAGAGGGGAGTTTCTAATGTCATTCCCATCAAAACTGCAGAATCTAGGACTCTTCACAACCAAGTTGTGGTGCAAATTATTTTGTGAATTATTTGTTTCATTCAGATTTAGAATTTAGCCACTGCTCAAATACTATATACTATATGGAGATGCAGGTGCTGAGACTTGTGTTTTCTCTTCACAGTCATATCTGTCATATTTGGATTATATCTTCTTAGCATATTTGAGATATTAGTTAGACCGGTCAACGTTTTTATGGCTAGCACGATCGGCCGATAGCCGATACCCATCAAGGGCGGGTTTATATGCCACTGTAGTTATACATGTAGAAACATGATCTAAACTGGTTTATTACCATTTTTAACGAGCTCATGTGAAACAGCAAAATATCTTAAAGACAATTAGCAGTAAATAAACAAAGTAAATCACAAATATCTCCAATACTGCAATCATTAAATTTAGACCCTTAATTTAAAACGAAAAAAGCTAATTAAATACATTCAGTTATAAATGCAGTCATTAAACGCAACCTCAGTTATTTTAAACTAAATCTGTAATCATTAAATGTAGATCTTGAATTGTTGCTGCTGTTCTGTTTGTACCGGTCAGATCTGGTCTGTACGGTGTTCTGGTTTTGTTTTGTACTAGCTGTGCGTGCTAGCTCTGCTGTTTGCTGATACTCACTGTATTCAGCTGCGTGCAGTTCCGTATCAGATTAGTGTGTTAAATGTCTTTGATTGCCCCACGAGAGATGCTTAGTTCACTAATTTTACGAAACGTCCTGGATGAGTCTGCGTCACATACGGTAAACAACTGCCAGACGGACGACGTTTTTTATCAGCACATGCTTTTCTCGCGAGGCCGCTGCTTTAGTCAGTCTGAGGAAAATGAAAGGGTGTGTATTTCCACCTAGTGGTTCAGATAGGAATTGCAGGGACCTGCCTGAAGGGGTTTCACGGAGGGCTCCTCTTCCTGGATGAAGCTGGAAATACAGGCTCATTTCTTTAACGCCATCGATCGGCTCTCGGGACCGGCTAAATTGGAAAAATCGATCCTTCCAAATCTAATATTAGTATGAGTATTTGATTTTTGCATTGAACACTGATGGCACACCATTAGTGTTCAGTGTGGCCATTGTTGTTGTACTAGATTGGGAAACAAAGATTATTTCACTCAACCTAATGCTAGACAACACAGGTATCTGTTAGCTAACGTAACACGAATTTACAGTTAGTGTTCCACTGAGATTGCACTGAGCTGTCCAGTGACATTGCATTAGCGGCAGGGAAGCAGGTGCTAGCCCTGACCCTCTAAACTTGGTAGCAATGTGTGATAAAGAAAGACCTAATGACCAGGTGAACTTGGCAACAGCAAAAAATAAAAATGATCAAAAAATTATAATATATATATATATATATATATATATATATATATATATATATATATATATATATATATATATATATATATATATATTTTTTTTTTTTTTTTAAAGAATGGTGTACAACCATAAATTATGTATAGGTTATCAGAACTAAAAAAACATTCACTTACATCTTTTATATATGAAAACATAGTGTATCAAAGAACCATCTGTTGAAAAGTTTCTGAGGAAGTTTGTTCTATGGAATCGGTCTAAACAAGTCTTTTTGTCACTTTTATTATTAAGAGTACTCTTCAAAGCCCTTATTCAGGTTTTCTGTGTGCATGGGAGAATGCATTCATTCATTCATTCATTCATTCATTCATTCATTCATTCATTCATTCTTTCTTTCTTTCTTTCTTTTGACGTTTTTGGGTCATGCTCTCTCAGTCTATGCAGTGGACACATTCGAACACTGAAGGGTCAGAACGTCTCTGCTCAGCTGGTTAGAGGTTTTAATACGTAGTAAATCCAGCGTCAGGGCTTTCTGCTTGCGCAGGGCGCAGGTGTCTTTATGTTAAAAAATGCTTACGCATTAGCATCGCCATATGGACAGTGCTTTATCACGTAGTCAATGTGGATGTTGAAGGTGGCATTCATCAGTTTTGTCGATTTCCATTGTTCACTTGTAGGAGTGGCAGTGTTTTTTGGCGTAGTTTAGTTTAGTGAAATTCTCTCTTTGTTCAAGTAAGAGCCCCTCCCTTTCAGGTTGGACGGCTGTGAGAACAGAGACATTTCTAACAGCTGCATAACGCTCAAATAAGCAGCCAGGCTTTTGTCCTGTAATATATATGATGATACTGCTACTAAAAGACATGCCACTAGATGACTAACCTGTTTAACATTTTATCAGAGTGTTTGCTAATATGCATTTGAGCTTAATATGAGACCGTGACTGGTGATCATAAAAAAAGATCAGATTGACAAAAAAGGAAAATAATTGCTTTAAGTGGTTCAGCTTAGCAGTATGGCTCTTCTAACCTTGTCCTACCTTGTTATTAGCTTTTAATGTTTCATAATTAGAGATGGCACTTGGTGGAGGAGGCAGTAGGTTCGGGGTTTTGTTGGGCCTGCCCTTGAGAGTGGCCCTAATGAATCAATGGATGGCAATAATTGTGCTGGTCATTACGGAATCAAGTGATCTGCAGAATAATGTATTGATTTTTGGCCTTTCTTACTACATTATTATTCTGTATCACCGTATTGCAACATCAGGGGAATTGACTGATGGGTATGCAGAATCGGTGGCAGTTCAACATCTGCATTCCGTCACTCTGCCTCCAAAGTTATGCAGAGCTTCACAGTCAATGTATAAATGTGTTGAGTATTTCCAATGAACTGGTCTCCTCTTCGATTATACCCATTTCACCAATGTCCTGTTTGAATGTGTAATTATAGCGCTGAGCAGAAGCTTCTACTGTTAAGACCTTCTTCAGCTTCCTGTCGGTATGCAGCCAGACGTCTTGTATTACCTCAGAGAAGCGCTTTCTTGTGACATGATGTTTAAAACCCACTGTTTAAAAGTGTTGAACCAAACAGTTTGAACCACAGAACATGAGCAGCACTTCTGAACACAGTGGGCTATTTCAGCATTAAATATGTACGATTTGTAACAGTATGCCACTGGCAGTAATAGGATGGGGATTTGAACTATGAACATGTCTTGTAATATTTATCAACTAGTAGACTTAAAATATTATTGTATTCAGCATTAATAGCCCAAAGTGTAAAAGGCCATTGATATGTTGGGAAGGTTTAAAGGTAAGTCATTTCTAAACTGGCAAAGGGCAATAATGCTGGTAATGAAATAACAAGCATATTCATGTTTATAACAGGCATGAGTTTTAAAGGATATAAAACTTCCAACTGTTATTGCCATTGGCATTAAGTTCAGTTTTGAACTTCCACATGAGTGAAACATAGTATATTACATCAACATGAGTCCTTCAGTTAACTTACTTTTGGCTGCGACTATTGATGCTTTAAAGTAGGCATACTATGCTTATGTTCAATATTCAGAACTGGATATTTGGGATCTACTAGAATAGATTTACTTTCTTGAATTTTCCCAAAACACTATGTTTTTCTCACACTATACATTTGTGTTCACACTCTGTGTACTTTGTTCTTCATAACTTGGCAGGTTTACATGCATGTAAAGCTACAACACACTAAAAGAAATGGAAAAAAATGCAAAAGCCCCCTTTAATCATATGGAAATTATGTACACATTTGAATCAAGTCTAACGCACCACCTTTTCAGTGTAGAAATACTCAAATCCAAGATTCAAGAGTTTTATTGTCATATGCACAGCAGAACAGACAGTTACACTGTACAATGAAATTCTTACTTTGCTGTTCTTCCATTCACCAATAGATAAAGATAACAAAAATAAGGAAATGATAAAAATGTATACAAAAATACAAAGTATAATAATATAAGTTGAAGTAATAATAAAATAAAATAAAAGTATTTTTTATATAGTAAAAAAAAAAACAAAATAAAAGTTACGTGTGCTTTTATGTGCAGGTATGAAGAGCATCAGCCATAAAGTGCAAGTTGCAAGTAACAAATGTAAACAATAGTGTTTAAAAATGCAGGCTTAAACAAACAAAAACACCAACTAAACACCATAAATCACTTTTTTTGCTGCACTCATGACACACTGTCCAGTTTGACCCTGGGTGACAGGTACAGATCAGTGCCCTACCTTGTTAGTTGACTGAGCAATCGATCACCTCAGATTCTTTATTATGTAGAGCAGGACGCATCGCAAAACTGCTAATTGGCAATAATCTGTTTGTCAATAGTTCCCAAGACTGCAGAATTTAGATAAGGGGAAGTTCAGGGTTAAAACACATTATCACTTCTCTTTTGGTCCGTCGGGAGTCGCTCCTGGAACAGCCTCGCACGCAGAAAAACACACAATTATACCTGCGCGCAACTCTTAAAGTAGAAGGAAGTGTGAAAAGAGAAGCAGGAATATTGCTGTGGCCTATACGTTCAGGTTATTAGCATATCATGCTATTAAAGTGTTGCTTTAGTGCGTTCCTTATCAGCACCTGCACATTTGTATGGGAACATAAACCTCATAAAGAGGACTCATTCATTCCCAACATTGCATGGCTTCTGTGTTGAAGGTCAGAAGGAGCAATATTCACTGAAATCTTTCACTTCCCTGTATGAGTTCCATTGACGATCACATGTAAAGGTGAAAAGTGCACACTTACAGAAATCATGATGTCTTTGAAAACCACAGCTGGAGTGGATGGGAGAAGTCTTGCTGATGCTGATTACTTACAAATGGTTTGTCATTTTGTCTTTTTTGTTGAGATTTGGATTTTCTCATACTCTCATAGCCAGAATCGGACAATGACACTAAAGTACTTTCATATCACTTTTTCTATGTTTAGCATATATAACAACAAAGATGAGGCCATAGATAAGGTTTTAATTTCTGGAATATCATGGAATTTTAAAAAGGCTTTTTTGTCCATTTTTTATTATTTATTATTTTGTTTGTAGTGTGTTTTAATGTTTAGTTTTCATTTATTTAAATATTAATTTTTTTCTAATTGTGTGAACGGGTGTTATGGTCATTTGATTTCTCCGCACCCATTTATTCCTCCTTACTGGCAATCACTTCATTCAAGATATGCAGTCTCCTGCACCTGCTAATGAAGGCAAACATACCAGGAAAATATACATGTCAGTAATAAGTGTGCACTACATTTTTATTACCAACTAGTAATTAAAGCTCATGAACTGCTGGGTTTTAAATACTGTGGCTGGGTTTTGTCTGCTCAACACAAAGGTGGTCTGCTTTTCCGTTTAATAGAGGTCGTGGAAATTCAGCTTTGGGAAAGGTCAGGGAATTTGACATTTGACCTTAAGTGGGAACGCTGTAAATAAGTTGTGTATGTATGTTTAAATCTAGGAATACATTTATTTGAGTTTGGGGTTTATAATGAGAGAAACTTGAGGCTTGGATTTAGTAGCTAACTACGTGTAGACATAAAAGGTTAAATTTATCATTCCGAAATAAATAAAGAAATAAAATGGTGAATTAATTTAAATAAATTATTGTAAATATCGCTGTGTTTGTTTCATTGGATATAGTCCTAACTCAACATCTTATGCAGTCTGCACGCCTGTACTGTTGTGAAGTACGAGCTGAAGCGCGTTTTCCCGCCCGTTTTCCGACAAGCCCCGCCCCTCGTTCGTTGTGATTGGTTAATAGTTCATACTCATTGGCAGTCCGCCAAAGTTTGAACTACTAGCGCGCCAGGAGAAACGCCGGTAGCCAATCCTCGCTGGCCTGGGCGTGGCATGTAGGAATACGGGTGGGAAAACGAAGCCCCAGCGCTAACCTGACAGGTCAGGCAAAACACAATCCGCTCCAGCTTTTCCCTCTGCTCGGCGAGAAATTCAATTAAGCACTCCTCTTCCCACTAAGCTCTCCAGGGCACATCTTCCGGGCTGCTCGCCCTCTCTGTTAGAATTACGGGGAAAATGCAATAATAATAAAAAAAAGAAATAATAATATAAAAAAAACAAATGACCCAACTTTGATCACGCATGCTCCCTCGGCGTCCACCTTACTCGCCCAACCTTTCCTTCCATTAAGTTGGAAAACTCGGCGCACAAAAGCGACGAAGTAGCCCCGCAGGTAAGACTTTTATTTTCGACTATCGACTAAGCTCACTTCTGCGGCTCCGTCCGAATAAAAAAAGTGCTCGGCTGACTTTAACCGCGACCAGGTGTTCAGAGACAGTGGCAGAAATAAAGACTTGGTTCGGGCTTTGAATCGCAGTTGAATTCGCTGATCAGTCCGGGAGCGAATAAAAAAAGAAAAGAAAAGAAAAGAAAAGAAAGTCACCTGTTTCATACATTTGTGAAAGTGGCTCAGAATCGGGGTGGGCGATTTCGGCGAGGGCAGATGGGAAGTGGAGCCGAGATGCCGAGCTCGCATGAGCAGCAAAGACACAGACTTGTCAAAGAGACAGACGGGCTGCGGCTATCAACTTTCTTTCTTTCTTGTTTTAAACGCAGCACTCGAACCTGCTCTCCTCTCTTCTCCTCCTCCAGCGACTTTCTTCATTTCTCTCAGAACCGGGCTGCATGTGCAGAGCTTTCTTTAACACAGCTCTCCAAACTTAGACTGGATCCTTTCCTAACGTGTTTGTTGGCGTTCAAATGGGTTCCAGTTCACGCCTGTCCTTTTTTTTTAATGATAAAAGCAGAGTGTCCTGCTATGGTATTGAAGCAGACTGTGAGATTCGAGTCCTGATTTTGCACGCGACACTGGCTGAAGTGAAACTGAGTGAGAAAAGAAGTTTTTGCACGGCGCTCAGGCTACACAGTCTTTTTGGCTCAGTTCCAGTGATATGTAGTCCAGTATTGCAGGCACTGGGGGTTAACACAGCAGCCCCTCGCTGATCTGATCTGAAGTTAGCCTGTACAGACCATCCATACGTTGCTGGTTCAACACTGAGCCAGTTAATGTTCACTCAGTCTGTCTAATCTCAATAAACAGCCCATGAAGTACTGAAGTCTGTGCCACTGGTGTGTGCTAGCAGGAGTGCTGGCCAGGACAGTGGTTTGTTTTGTTTTGGTCTGGATTAGAGAATAGACTGCAACCTAATTGAGTTTTTTTTAGTTTTAGTTCCGGCTGAGTTTACACCTGTCTTTAAATGCTGCTGGTTAAAGTTGCTAGTGTCCCATGTCTCTACTGTGAGAAGCCTGAAAAAGGATTCTGGGTTAATCCCAGAGCCTCTAAAGTCCTGTGATGACTCTTGTTGTGTCTCCTTTGCAATGTAATAAGCTACTTTAAGCAGTCCAGGACAAAAGACAGCATACGAAGCGTTTTATTATTATTATTTTTATTTATTTATTTATTTTTTGTTTAGATTGGGCGACAAGATATCTTGCACATGCCACTTATCCCACGTCCTGGCTCATTTCTCTTTATTTGTTTGTTTATTATCACTTGGACTAACGCAGGAGAGACTGCGTTCAGGAAGACGAACCTAGAACAGTCTGCTGTTAATTATATCACTATTAACCCAGTAAAATGACTGTTTACCAAACAGCCCCTGTATCAACGCGGTGAGTGCGTTTTATTCTAAGTGGCTGGCGAATGCGAGTAACCCTGCATATGTTTGTTTGTGCGCAGAGAAAGAGAGAGTGAGGAAGATCAGTGGCTCTTTAAACCCTGGGGTCTGCTGATTCTCGCCGGATCTTTCTTCTTTGCTAATTATTGTGTTGTTTTCAGAGCAAATATGTCATATCCATGGCGACCAGGCAGGTTTATTGTCTTTCTCGTGCATTGGCTCACATAAGTAATTAATTACTCTCTCTCTCTCTCTCTCTTTTTTCTCCTCTCTCTCTCTCTCTCTCTCTCTCTCTCTCTCTCTCTGTCTGCAGTTAAACCAATCATACGGGGAAAGCCATCTCATATTTAAAATGCCTGTGGTATCTGAGTGAAGGTAAACACTCAACTTATTTTTAGTCATGTGTTTGTCACCCTAATGTCTGTTGCATGTCTGTGTTTTTTTCCCGCCCGTGTGTTAATATTCTTTGAACGTTTGCATTCGGGGTGTTTACACCGTTTAAACCCTTCACAGCGTCGCCCCGTGCCTGCGCATTGGTGCGCTTCTGCGTTTTACATCTATGTGCATTCATGATTACTTTTATTTCACACTGTCATTAACCAGCTGCCCTTCAGGAGGAGGAGGAGGAGGAGGAGGCTGTTCAGATATCGTTCAGTCCTCTCCGAGAAATTTGGCCATTGAGTGATCACAGCTTTCCCTTTGCTGTGCGATTATCGACAGGCCATATGTATTTGTTGATTAGTGTGTGAGCTGCGGGGTGTGTGTAGCAGTGGTGGTCCCAGTTGCTCTGTGGAGCGTGGTGGCATGTGGCTCATGTCCGAAGGTGCGCTTCCATCTGGACAGCCAGCCATCTCACACTGGCCCAGCACTTGCAGGTGCTCATCTGCCTTAGTGTTGATGAAGCACTGCCATGTCCATCTGTCCCTTGTTTTCCACCTCCGGCACAGTCCTTCTTTTCTTTTTTTTTGTCCCCCTCCTGCTGCTCTCACTGCATCTCATCTTTTACTCCACCTATAGAATTTTATTTTACAGTATCTTTGGCATAACATGGTCTCTGTAATAAGATTGTGACTGCTAAGAAAACTGAGACTTACTTTTTCTTTATCATAAATTAATGTCCAGGCCTGGTAAGAAGATTAGTAGGTCCAGAGTGCGTGTGCCAGGTTGCCAATTGATTGGTCGAACTCATCTATAGGCATCTCAGAGGATTCATACTGTTAGATTAAATTTATCCAGTTTTTAGAGCAACGTTGATAATAATAAAATTTGGAGGTTGTTCAGACAAAACAGTTTATTTAAAAATATATCTATCCATATAAGAATACAAACTGTATATGGGTGTCCCTTACCATGTGAATTAGGACTCGATCCATATAAAATATAAAAAACAGGGACCCGTTCTGCAGTTATAGTGCTTGGTATAAAATTTTAGATGGTCAAAAAAGTTTGACATTAAGAAAAGTTCAGTTCAACCATTTGTGTTATAATATTGAAGTTTTGGATTTTGAGTTTGACATGTATTGTTGTTTTATCAGTGATGGTGTATATATCAAATATATCAGTTTAGCTTGTATTGCTGCAATGAAAGTGGTGTCTGTGTGTAACACTATAAAATAAAGCAGTTGTCAGTCATTTATTGGCAAGATATTTGCTGATACCAGTAGTACTCACTGATATGATTATTTACTAACCAATACATTGGTCATGCCTTACTGTGAATCTTAGTTAGGGCCCTAACAGCATATTGATATTGGCCAACCTACACTTTCATTGGTATCTATAAAGGTATCGTCTTCAACAGATTGCTTGCACCATAGCCAGTAATCAAACTTGTGTGCAACAAAGAGGAAAAGAAGGTCGTTCCACTGGAGAATCCTATTTACCTGTATCACAGTAGGACAGGCTAAACTACTGAATTGAACTCCATAATGGGTCGAATTGTAAAAAAATATGTAAAATATCGCTGCTATCCAACTAAAACATGTACCACCATTGAAGCCTTTACTCTGTGTGAACATTTCAGGATGATTGGACCAACAGGAGATCTCCAGAACAGCTTGGAATAAAATCTCTTTACATGAACTTACATCAAGAGTAAAGAATGTTTTTGTCCTGTTCTGTAAATGTACCATTTTGAAGAGAGATGATATATATTAATATATAATAATAACCTGAGAATAACAGTGTTATTGTACAAGCTAACTTTTTATGCAGAGAACAGATGAAAAATAAGAAAAATAGTTATCATTAACAGAAATCCAGTTAAAGAATTATGGGTAGCCCCACCCTCAGTGCTACAATATTTATATTATTTAAGACTGAATTTCAGTTCATTTAAGCATGACAACAGCAAACTGACATGTACATCTATTAAGTAGATCACTGATGAACTTAAACTACTAAAACTCTCTGATCCTGAATAGTGGGAATCTATTACGAAGGGTTTTGATACTGTGAGTAGCTTAGAAGTTGCTTGTTTCTACTGCAGTGCATTATTCATTCATGAAGGTAACATACCAGTAGACCACCTGCACTTTTTGATGGAACTGGAAGACCCCCCACCTCTTTTTTGTTTTTAACCTAGTTCAGATTGGGCCAGCAGCCTAGCAGAGTACCAGAGCCTGCTAAATGAAATGCATGTTTGTAGGTGTGCAGTCTAGACCATGTACTTCTTCCTGGCTCTGCAGTCTGACAAGGAACTTTCACGGCTTGAGGGATGTTTTCTTTTTCTTTTTTTGTCTGACCTTGGCTTTGAACCCGGAGCCCTTGCGGTACAAACGTACATTCATAATTCCACACTCTGCCTGACAGAGCTCAAGATGTAGTGTAATTGCTTTTTCACACCTCCACTTTGTAAATTGCGCGATGTAATGATTTGGTATCCATCTTCACACCATTGTAGGCCTTGTAAAATCTACTTCTCTCACCAGAGGAGCATGTGGGGCCTCATGTTTGTTTAATCATCGTTATTATTTTTATTTTAGTGCAGGGGAAATGTCCTCTTTGCATGCTTGATCAACCAGTGGAGAAATCCAATATAATTGAGGTTCAAGGTGAATTGCGTCTCGAGCGTTTCCCCTTGACCGAAAAGAGCGTGCGGGGGAAAAAAAATAAATAAAAAAAAATCTTGAGCAAAATAAACAAATCATGGCGACAACGGTAATACAGGCTTGATTTTGAAGGCATGAAATAAGTATCGATTTAAGCCTTCACTTCATAGATGAAAATGGCCTTTTTGGTAATTTGTCCAGGGCCCTTTCAATACAGGAGGAAAAGAGAGAGGGAGAGGGAGAGGGAGAGGGAGGGAGCGACGGACGGAGAGCGAGGGGAGGGAGAGAGCAGAGCAAGCTAACAAGACAGAGAAAGGGACATGCTGCCCCTTTCCGAGCTCATTATCATTCTTAATAAGTCTTAAGGAAAGAAGGAGCATTGAGTGTAAATGCAAGGTAATCCTAACGCTGGCCAAGGTTAGTGGGGACACAAGCACATGCGCAAGCCCTCCCAGCTGGCCGGCCGTGTCCATAGCAGGGCTTTCTCTAGAAAATTAAATATCCCGCTTAAAATCCAGCCTCCGTTCTCGATCTGACGGTGTTATGAAGATCATTTAAAGCTCTCATAGTCCTCCCTCTAACAGTGTCGTCTGTTTGAATGACTCTGGATCAGATCAGGTGTGCTCTCTTGCTCTCAGTAAACTGTGTGCTTTGTAGTTAAAACATAAATTGCTGGCGGATCAGTAGTGAACAGTAAACAGGTCCCGGAGTGTGCGGTCATGTAGGTGTTGGCCGTCGGGTATTTATTACAGTTCCGAGAAGATTAAGTGATTGCATGGGCAAAGCTGTGTTTAGCTTACAAGTGAGTTTAGTGAATTATCACACTGAGGAAACTGGTTGACTAGTTGAGAGGGATTTGGAGCATATGAACTCACACACTGCGACAAATCATCTGCAGGGCCTGTATTTATATTACTGGTGTTTCTGCCTCTGTGTTCTCCTTTTTTTCCTCCTTCTCTCTTGAGAAAAGTTTATTTTCAGCTTACAAACCACACGGTACTCTCGTGCTGTGTCAGTTTACTCTTTATGCGAGTCGTTAGAGAGCTGGCCTGAGAGCTCAACACTACCGTTGAGAACAATAATATGTAGATTTAGTTGTTAACTTCTATTATTGTATGTTTGTTTGTTGTAGATGTACATTTATACACACCTTTGTGCAGTAGGGGTTGTGTTGTGTTGGGTCAGAGAGGAGGACAGATGAGTCGAAATGGATTGTTACACACATGGACAGCAGTAAAGATACAGAAGATGTTTAAAGTCTTTGTTTATCTTGTGGACGGAGATCAGCTAGAGTAGATTTACATGCTTTAAAGTTTTACACATTGTTTTAGTCTCCTGCTGAGCCCAGTGTGTCAGCTCAGTCACTTGGTTCTGCTTGGGTAACCGCCACAATGGTTAAAAATGGTACCGTTGCGTGGGGGCGTGTCAAGTTTGCTGGTAGGCGGGCACTGAGGACTCCTTTAAGATATTTTGTCAACTTGTAACAGAAGAAATGGGCAGCAGTTCCAGCGAGGTGTTTCAGGAATCTCTCCTATAGGGCTGGGACGATGCATCCGTAATCGATTATGTTGATTAGCACAACGTGCGACACAAAGATGGCCACGTCTACTGAAAGTGTGGATTCATCCGGAGCGCAAGCTGTAGCTATAAACAATCGCATCTATAGTGTCTAAAGTTGAGGGAGTGTTTCACACAGAAACACAACAGTGTGGTGCTCTGTCAGCTCTGCACAGTGGAGATGATCACAACAGTACACCTGCTATACACGGGACCTTGAAGCTCAAACATCCCGTAGAGCTTCATCAACACAGCAGCAGGACAGCACCTGTTTACCTGTTGTTCTTATCTTATAGATTATTTTAAGACGTGTAACGTGTTTCTTTCATTAGTGTCACTTGAAAAGTGTCATTGTTAACCGTTTCCTTATCGTCCAGTGTAGAACCTAAGACTGTTCTCGATACCGCGGGAGCTTTAAACACACGTAGCTGCTTCTCAAACGACTCTCTGCCAAAATATATATAGTACACAAACTGTTTGATTTATTGTGCGAGAGGCGTGTAGGCTACGTGTCACCTGTGCCTCTAAAAGTCGAGTCAGAGCCTAGACTTTTAGTCTTTTTAACCATTTATAGATCTCGTGCATTTGAAATATCCTTTAATACATTAAGTCTAGAATGGGCGTGCTTTTTCCTCGTGCTTCTGAGATAGATAGATAGATAGATAGATAGATAGATAGATAGATAGATAGATAGATAGATAGATAGATAGATAGATAGATAGATAGATAGATAGATAGATAGATAGATAGATAGATAGATAGATAGATAGATAGATAGATAGATAGATATGCACAAAACGTCCATCAGTTACAAATTAATAACAGAAAAAAAAAAAATCCTAACACACTCACATCAGAGTAGGGGTGTGTTTCAAAAATCGATTTTTCGATTCAAATTGATCTTCATTTGAATAATCCGATATCGATTCGTATAAACCCGAGAACGACCTTTAAAATTAGAATTCTGATACGTTCACTACTTGTATAGTGTTTCATTGCCGAACCGTCTACACCTTCGGAGAGTACAAAATAATTAAAAACGTTGCCGTAGGTAACCTCAGACCACCTTTTCATATAATTCACCCACTGTGTTATTAACCTCGGATGAGACATTGTTGTCCCACTTGAAATATTTATTGTCTCTCTGGTCTCCTCCCATGTAACTGTATTCATTTTGGTTAGCTGAGCGGAAGTTCTAACACAAAGGCGGAAGAAACACACACTTGAAAGTGGGTGTGGCCAAATACGGTGAATATAAACACTAATGTTTTTAGTAATGGTAGGTTGAGTGTTCCTTGTACGTTTACCAGACCAGTTCTCTGAAAATCTCTTTTCATATTCAAACAAAACATATTGTAACTGAAATATCCCTAAATGAATCCATATTGAATTGAATCAAATCGAATCGGAAATCGAATTGAATTGTAACCTTGTGAATCAGGATCGAATCGATCTGGGAAATCAGTGGCGATACCCAGCCCTAGATCAGAGTAATCTAAAAATTAGTGGTTAGATTAACAGACTAATCGGAAAAAGAATCGTTAAATTAATTGATTAGGAAATGAATCGTTAGGTGCAGCCCTTCTCTCTTATATCATCAGTTAGTCTTCCCAGAGGGAATGGTCACCCACTGTGAGAGGGAGGGTTATAGCTGTGTTCAGTATTTAGCCACCTGTGTATGATATGGTTGGTTCATTTCATGATCTCCACTATAAAGGAATTGCAGATTTTCTCCTGTTTTATGATCAAATGTTTCATCAGACAGTGATAAATACATATCTAACTTTTAGAATTCTGTTGGACGCTAAAGGGTTACAGTTGATGAAGCCTTTAAATACAAAATTAGCTAATAATTTGTTGCTGTCCGAGCGCCTTTGTAATCCCAGTCGGGCTGTTTTCAGAGGGTGCGTTTGCTGTTTTAAGGCTGTCGGCGAGCTGGCTTTGATAAGTATGTAGTGATGCACTGTGCACTATATATGCATCTCTAATCAGCCCGCATCTGAATAATACACAATTATGCGCCACGGCAAACAAATGAGCAAACACGAGCCAGGCTTCTGCGTCGACTGAGAAGGAGCTGCCCTTTTGTCTGCTTCGTACTAATGTCATCTCTTGCCTCTGCGTGTCACGTAAAGATGATTTACCTTCAAACAGATGTTCGGAGGCTTTTACGCTCGGACCATTTATTCTATTTTCTGCCCTTTCAAAGGTTATGAATGAAACGCAGAGCCTTCCGAGCTCCTCTGTGTAATTGCTCATGTTTGTGGCGCTGTTGTTTTCTGACTCGGAGATGGAAAGTGTGGAGAAAGCTTGGATACGAGCCTCTGGGAATGCTCAGCGCTATTACATCAGCACGGGCACCTGTAGGAGCGCCTTTCCTGCAGCTCGGCTCTCGGTAGTCCCCTCCCCTCCCCTCCCCTCCGCTCTCCTGGCTGGGGTTTGGATGGCAACCTGCCGGCGCGGCCCCCGCGGGGCGAGCTGGGTGGCGGAGAGCCATCGCCATGGTGATCAGAACCCAGAACCTCCACAAAGCAGGTCCATTGTGACTGGCGTGCGTCGAGGTGAGAGGAACAAAATGTCACAGCAACGGGCCTTTTTTTTCCTTTTTGTTGTTTTTGTCTTGAAGGCCCAGTGGGGTTTGTTTAGCCTTTGATTCATCCGCGCTGCTGTCTGCTAAACGAGCTGTTTGTGATATCGCTTAATTGCCTCTTTTAAGTCATCCGTTTTGCTCTGCTGTACGTGCACCCTTGCTGCGGAGTAAGGAGGAAAAGTGGCGAAACCAGGTGCAACTGCTGCGTTCGTTTCCGTCAGAGCCGGCAGGTTCACGTGAGATGTGATGGAAAAAATTCCAAAAATGGATTTTGTTGTAAAATCTAAGACCCTATTTATAGACTGAAATAATGAAATTCACATTATGAATTTCACTTCTTTCCAAATGCTGGTACCATTACTAATTAAATAAAAGACATCAGTAATTACTAGCAGTGTCATTTGTTTTATTCATATAGATACATGATATACATCTAACAGTAGAGTAAATCCAATACCTAAATATTTTAAACATGTAGAAGCGGAACTGCAAGAAATATAATACCTGTAATTCCTCAGCACTGACACGTCTATGAAAATAAAGACACACTATAATCAGAAACGTTGCACAAACAATGTACCAGGTGACACTTTTTCTATAATTAATAAACAACAAATACAAAGACAAGGCAACACACACAAACACTATATATATATATATATATATATATATATATGCATATATATATATATATATATATATATATATATATATATATATATATATATATATATATATATATATATATATATGTATGAGTTGAGTCCCGTCCACTAGGGGCAGTAAGAACATGTTAAAGTTGCCAGTGTAAGCCTCCTCAGAATAAGAAGAACCAGCTACAACTCAGGCCTCTGCTACCTTCTCCATCTTCATTCTGAAAAGTGCCTCAAAGGAAGAGGAGTATAAAACTAGAACATCAATCCCCTCTTCTCAGTTATCACCTAGCTGTGCTAATGTACTGCATGCTTCCAATGAAAATGGAGCCCGAACTTTTCAGCACGCAGCTGTTAGAGCGTTTAAATCAGGGGCGGCGGGCTTCAGTCCTGGAGGGCCTCTGTTTGGTGGACTTAGAAGTTAGTTAGTAGTTGTAGCAGGTGTGTTTAGTTCTATGTGTGCTGGATTAGTATGATCTGGTAATGAGCATCATACAAATGGAACTGAGGAGAAGTTGAGAAAAGTTTGAGAAAGAATAGCTTTGTTCACTTCTAGTATTAAATGACTGTCTATGTTTTGGCAAAGACTTAATCTGATTAAGCATGTTGTTTTTAGGTTGAACAGTATTTTTATAGGCTTTTATGATTCAAGTCATTACTGTTATATATAATCAAACTGAAAAGAGTACTGAAAACCTTCTACTTAAGTAAGAGTACTGTATTGTGCATATGAATGCAGGTAGAAGTATTAATAAAAATTATTTATGATAAACACATTTGTCTTACAGAAAGAGGGTCCAGTGCTTAAAGATTTATAGGCTACATGATCCAACCCCAATGAATTACTTCAAACATTAGGTTAGGTTATCCTCAGCTAGCTATCAGGCACGTAAACTAAAACAAATAGGTAACAGCTTTCAGTTTAATACCGATATATTAAAGATTGCTGTGCTTGTTATTCTAAAATAGCAACACAAGAACACACACAGTAGCTATTTAGCTAAGAGTAGGTAGTTAGCCAGACTATTGTCTAGTTGGAGAATGGTTTGTAAAAAGGAAATATAAGAGAATATATAAGAATTTTTCCTCATATTTGACACACAAATCAATGATTTTCTTAATCACAACTGAAAACGACTGCCATATGTCAGACTTGGCTTTATTCCACTTAATTGTGATATATTTGTCTTTTTTTAGAGCACTTTCCACAGTTAAGGCTGACTTTCTTTAAAATTCATTGGGGGCAATAGTGATTGGGAGCTTCAAAACTATTTAGAATGAGTATATTACTTTCTTATTGATTATTTTAATGTTTCCCCTTATGTTATTTAAGCATGCTAATTATCATTTTATATGGATAACGTATTAATTAGTGGGTTTTTATGCGCACTAGATTGGTGAACCACCTATATTGTGATGGAATCTGTGAAAATACAGAACTAAAAAAACTTCAAGTAAAAATAAATTATTATATTTTGTAGTATATTTAAAAGAAATACTGTTACAGTGTTAAGAGTAGCTTTATCAGCAGCGTCCATAGTATTTTCAGCCTGGCACTCGTAATTCCAGGTGAAATGACCTTCTGTAACAGTAACCTTAAGTAAAAGGTAATCTTGTGATTGGATCATCGTGGCGACGTCAGGACAAAATCTGCTAATAGACATGGTCCTGTGCATGGTGTTGTAGTTATTTATATTAATCATGGCATAGTTATTCATATTCACATGGTGTCACAGTTTTATAGTACTATAGGACTTGTTTACCAGATTTGTTTAACCAAAATCCAGGATAGTTGTTGTTCATGTGCTGTACACTACAAAAGCTCCTCTGGTAATACTAATCCAGCTGAAGTGCTGTTATATTTTAGGAAAATCACCTGGGCTGGGATAGGCTGCGACTTTCCAGGAATTTATTGGACACTACTTTAAAGTTAAAATGATCAAAAATCATAACAAATGTTTCTTCTGTACTGGGACGTATTTCTGAGGCAAGGATGGTATTAAGCAGGGTATATTGAGGTAGTTAGGCTTTGGTGGGGGTTGTAGAAGGGCAGGATAAATGGTGATAGTACTATTCAGTATTACTTTATCCCCTCCCACTGGTGCACAGTGATGCAATCAGTGGCCAAAAGTCATTAGATTAAAAAAACTATATTTTCCTTTTACCTTTACATTACGTAATACAGACATACTGCTACTTTGCCATACAGTATGAATGTGAATAAACAGTTATATGATAAATCACAATTTATCGTAATTGCATAGAGATTTATACACACATAAAGTAGCCATAGGTTTGAGTTTGTGTAGACTGTATGAAAAAAATATGTTTTCATCAAACAGAAATCATAATAAAAGATCTTATACTTAAATTGAAAGTTTAGAATCCTTTCAATAAGTAACAAGTTTATTAACTAATATAAAGTACAATAACTTATACTCTGCTTTTGTAGTGACCCGCGATCATGGAGGCTTCTAAGGGTTAAACGTTCTTGTAAAGTAAAGTGGTCCGTGCTTTGTCTGTCTGTTGAGTATCGCAGGTTGTGTTTTGTCGCTGGGAGGTCTGGAACGGGCTTTAGTTTATGGTAATTGATGCTGGTGCGGTGGGTGACATACGGCGGGGTGTGACAGGCAGGGCACGGGGGCCGCGGCCGCGGGGCGGGTCAGCGAAGGGGCTGACCGTGAAGAAGGCTCCAGGTTTGCCTCCTAACCTCCAGGACTATACAGGCAGTGCTGGCTGACAGGCTCAGGGTGGAGAGTGGCCTCTGGAGTAGAGCTTTGGGCTGAAGGTGCAGAGGTGCCATCAAACACAGCGCACCCAGACTGCCAGCACCACGGCCTCTACTTAGCTACAGACACGCATATACTCATTCATCTCCGCACTCTTTCTTCTTTCCTTCTTTCAAGTTGTTTTCCTTTTCGGTTTCTCTTGAACAACTCTTGTTCCTTTAAGCAGGCTTAAAGATTGTGGTCCCATCATTAGTTTTAAAAGTGTTTTTTTTTTAATTTATTTTAACTTTTTATTTTATTTGTTAATGTAAAACAGATGTGAACTCATGCTTTCTTTTTCTTATCGTCTGTATCTTGTTGTCAACTATTTGTTTGTTTTTGGCTCAAGTTTGGTTTCATGGTCATCAAACTATCTTCCTTGATATAAAGAACAGGTTTGCCAGGTTTTGGGGATTTTCATATTGCAAACAGTTAAAGCACATACTGAAAGGTTTGAGTTCTGACCTCAGTGGGATCCAATGTTTGGAGGTTTAATTAGTCCCAATGTACTGTCACTCATTCTAGCAGAAGTTTTATTTGTTGTATTGTTTTTCTTAAAATCAAGTTTTTAAGATGTATAGTTTCATCTATTTAAAGTTATCGCAAAGCAGTGAAACCAGCATTTGCACCAGCTGCATGTTCCTAAACATTGATTAGCAGTATGTTGCATTCTTTCATAACGCTCTCAGAATCGTAAAGGTTGAGGACCCTGTCCATGCTTTCGGACCACGTGTGGGGAAAGGGGCTGTGCCCAGTTCCATTGTACAACCTTCTCCACGGCATATTTGTCTGGTCCTCTTTCTTTCTTTCTTTGAGGAAGACCACAGCCGCTCTCAATCAGCCTCCTGTGTTAATTCCACTTGGTGCGCTGAGTAAATACATTTTTCAGCGTTTGGTTTCATGGTCATCAAACTCCTTCCTTGATATATGAAGAACAGGTTTGCCAGGTTTTGGGATTTTTATATTCCAAACTCTTGTTAAAGCACAAACTGAAACTTTTTCAACCCAAAAATGGTTTAAACACCTGAAAGGTTTGAGTTCTGACCTCAGTGGGATCCAGTGTTTGGAGGTTTAATTAGTCCTAATGTACTGTCACTCATTCTAGCAGAAGTTTTATGTGTTGTATTGTTTTTCTTAAAATTAATTAGACTAGTTTTAGCCATTAAAAGTTATCGCAGAGCAGTGAAACCAGCATTTGCACCAGCTGCATGTTCCTAAACATTGATTAGCAGTATGTTGCATTCTTTCATATTGTCCTGTTTTCCATTGTACATCCTTCTCCACAGCATATTTGTCTGGTCCTCTTTCTTTATTTCTTTCATTGAGGAAGACCACAGCCGCTGCCTATCCGCTCTCAATCAGCCTCCTGTGTTAATTCCGCTTGGTGCGCTGAGTAAATACATTTTTCAGCGTTTGGTTTCATGGTCATCAAACTATCTTCCTTGATATATGAAGAACAGGTTTGCCAGGTTTTGGGATTTTCATATTCCAAACTCTTGTTAAAGCACAAACCGAAACTTTTTCCACACAAAAATGGTTTAAACACCTGAAAGGTTTGAGTTCTGACCTCAGTGGGATCCAATGTTTGGAGGTTTAATTAGTCCCAATGTACTGTCACTCATTCTAGCAGAAGTTTTATGTGTTGTATTGTTTTTCTTAAAATTAATTAGACTAGTTTTAGCCATTAAAAGTTATCGCAAACCAGTGAAACCAGCATTTGCACCAGCTGCATGTTCCTAAACATTGATTAGCAGTATGTTGCGTTCTTTCATAACGCTCTCAGAATCCTAAAGGTTGGGGAACCTGTCTATTATATTGAAAATATCGAATATCAGGATATTGTGTTTGGTGTTACTGTATCGATTCTCAAAGACACAGTATCGATACACAGATTCCTGGCAGACAGTGACGCAAATATGTGTTGTGTTGAAACCTCAGACCACTAGATGGCAGTGCTGTAATCCATTTTCAGCTCCACTCCAACATTAACAAGCAGTACAAGGGCGCAGTGCTGTTTAAACATCGGCAAACCTGTTCATATAGGGGTGTGTTTTTATAGTAGGATTTGAAAAATATGCAGTATATCTGTATCGCAATATATCGCAATATATTGAATCGTGACCGCCGTACCACGATACGTGTTGTATCGCCAGGTTCTTGCCAATACACAGCCCTACTGTCCGTGCTTTCGGACCACGTGTGGGGAAAGGGGCTGTGCCGAGTTCCATTGTACATTCTTCTCCACGGCATATTTGTCTGGTCCTCTTTCTTTCTTTCTTTCTTTGAGGAAGACCACAGCCGCTGCCTAGCCGCTCTCAATCAGCCTCCTGCGCTAATTCCACTTCAGAATTCCACTTGGCGCGCTGAGTAAATAAATTTTTCAGCGTTTATTAGAATCCAGCTCCGCCAGAAGGGATTCCTCTCTTCTCCTATAGCCGCTCCAGTAATTAGCAAATTGATTAGGAGAACTTCAGCACACCTCCTCGGCTCTTATCTTCTCGTTCTAGGACAATATTGCGGTGCCATGGGACGGCGTAAATATTTTAAGGGGAAACCCTCAGCGAATCTCATTAATGGCTGTTGGGCACAGCAGCTGTCTCCTACTGTAGGTCCCAGCCAATTTTCTAAACTGTGATTAAAGAAAAGTTTTGGATTATTTAAACATGCCAAGTCCTGTGGGTTCGCCGTGCCACCAAGGCCTTCCCTGAGCTTTTGTTTCCGTTTTTTTTTTTTCTCTCCCTCCTTTCTGTTCCGTGTTCCTTTGTCAACTCCCCTCAGATCGATTAGCGCGAACTCGCTGGAGCGAAGGAGCTTTTGAACCTACTGGTCATTCTGGGATGCATCATGCAAAATATGACAAAGACCTCTCTTTTATGTACAAATGCTAATTAAATTTTTACCCCCCATCCCAGTGCTGCAGTGGCAAAGAGTTGGTAGCAATTTGGCAGCTAATCAAATTGCATTTTAAATGGAGCCGTTTAAAGATGACTGTAGACGGCTCTCAGGAAGACACAGCGGTGCAAATTAAGTCAGAATAAGACGCTGTTCGGAGAGAGGAACAATAAAACCAAACCCGCGCATCTCAATTGTCTTATGGGCTTAAGCAAACCGACAACTTACAGTATTTGATTTGCCGTTTTAATTAGTTAAAAGCAACGCAGGTATACAATCAGCCGCGTGTTGGTGGAAAGAGAGAGAGAGGGGAGAAAACTGTTTTTCTTTTAATTATGCCGCCTCTGCCGCGCATGTCCTCGCGATTTAACTAACTGAGGGAAAATGCACAATCTAACAAACAGGAGGCTGCTAGATTGGTGAAAGGAGGTGGCACCCTGGAAACGATTCATCACTCCTAATTTGAGATTAAAGCCTGCCTGAAATGGCAAACTCTTCTAGAAAATCTTGTCAACAAGTATGTTTGCTCGCCAAAAAACGAAAGGGAGGGGAGAGACGGAAAAAATAAATAAATAAATAAATAAATAAACAGGATCTGCGCTAAGAAGCTGTCCTCACACATTTGGCATACATCATTAAGTTCCTTGTAGCCAATCAAATTGCCCATTCACCCGGCATTCCAGAACATATTAGTGACGTCTCGTTAGCAGAAAACAGATAACTGAGGGAAAAATTAGGGGACGGGTCGGAGCTGTTTGTCATGCGGAGTGACTGGAAAGGGTGATTCGTATGAAATGAGATTTCTGTTTTCGCTCTTTCGGCCCGAAGCCCTATCTGCTTTTTTTCCTGTTGAGAGGTCCTGACAATGCTCGCTGTTGCTTTTTTTCTATTAAGTTCATATTTATATACATAGATATTAAATATATCGTCGCTGTCCAATGAAAAACAAGTCTCCAAAACTGCCACTTCACAGGAGAGACCAAAAACATGCTTTACTTTCAATGGAAGTCAATGGAACCAGAATTTTTTCCAAGCTGTTTTGGAGCACTTCTATTGGTCCATTCATCATGAAATTTTTACACAATGTAAACGACCATGAGCGTGTTTAAAAGATGTAGAAAACTCAAAATCAACAGAAAAATGTATATATATATATATATATATATATATATATATATATATATATATATATATATATATACACAATATATATACCCACAAACTACCACTCAAAAGTTTGGGATCACAGTGAAATGTTCTTGTTTTAATGGAGTATCTTCTTCCTTAACACAACAATGGACTGACGGGTCTCTAAAGAAAGTTTTTTTCCTTTTTGGTCATTTTGAGCCGGTCAGCAAGTCATCAACTGCTGATGCTTCAGATACTAAACTAACCTAGAATGTTGTTCCCTTTTATGCTCACTTATTAGTAGAATGTTTTTCAGCTGTGCATCACAATTGAGCAAGAGTGTCCTAACAACCAATTAGTCCAATAACATCCTTAACTTGGATTGGCGGCCGTACCAGGAGGTTTAGACAGAGGACTGAGAATTGCTGATAATAGGACTATATGCAAAATAATCATTTATACTAAAAAAGACTTTAATACAAACATTTTTATTCTTTAAAATCATCTGATACACTTACATTAATTGTAAAATGGACAATATTGTTTGTAAATTGCATGAAAATTGCATGAAATGAAATTCTAAAGTGATCCTAAACTTTTGAGCGGTAGTGTATATATATAGGAAAGAGCAAAAACCTACTTCACTTTTAATGTAAGTCAATGGAACACAGTGGTAAACAACCATGGGCTTGTTCAAATGATGTAGAAAACTCAAAATCAATATATATATATATACTGTAATTATGCTGTAAGTGCCTCATGAGCAAAACCCCTTTAGATCTTTTGAAGCTGTTCATGTTTCTGTCCATTTGGTGAGCAGGCAGTTTAGTCGGATGACGCAGTCTTATCCATCCAGTCTTAGCTGTTGATCCTGCTTTGCAGTAATAGCTCTCGTTTGACGAGCCTTACATTCGAAACAATTAATTCAAGGCCTCCGATAAGCATTACATGGAATATAATAGACCTGTATTAACATGAAGCATATTGGATTCGAACAGTTGTTGGCTGTGTTAGCGATTTCGATCACTCATTGTTCTCAATAAGCTCGTGCCCACACATGTGGTCCTGCAAAATTCCTGATGTGATAACTGCTTAATTAAGTCTCTTGCCCTTATAGTTTAGATTTGATGGTGTTCTGGGAGCAAAAGAAAGAGCGAGACGCTGCTAGATCCAGGCCTTGTAGTAAGAGCATGTCTCTGTAAGCAGGTTAGGTCTGAGCTGTATCTACTTAACCATGCCAGCTACAATTAGGCTCCACCATGTGATCGTTCCATTATGGGAAAATGAAAAAAAAAGAATGTACAAATACATTTTTGGTGTTTATTTTGCGGCCGCACCCCAACAGTCTGCAGTATTTAACTTGGGTGGAGAAGAATATGGGTGGGGAAGTTCATTTTGTCAACATAACCTGTCCTTTTAGTCACAGAACGAGCCAGTGTGACAAAAAACCTGCAAAACAGAAAGCAGCACCACGCGAGCAACAGGCAGCTTTAAGCCTGGGGACGTTTTTGGGCACAGACTTTGGCTTCGAACGCTGATTGGTTTTCATTCGAGAATGCCTCATTGCTTTTACACAGTAGGAAATAAGCAGCTCGTTTTATTGGGTGTTTGAAACCCAGAAGTCAGAAACAGCCTCCACTGTCAGTCTCTTTTAAATCCACATTCCAGACCTTCCATGGGTCAGCCTGCTCTTCAGCTGGTCTATTTCGGGTCTTGTGATAGTGTTATACAGTATGTATGGAGACAGACAGGAAAGACACGTGTTTGGCCTCAGCTGAAAATGTGTAGTTCATTTCGAGCAGGCTGCACCTCCCACAGTGCCAACGCATTGATTGGCTGCTGTTGAAGCATTTCTAGCTGGTTGACACTGTCAGTCACGTAACTTCTATTTATTGAAGTTTCTTCTGTTTCTTTACCCACCCTTCTAAAAGGGGTGCAGGCTGCTGTTAGCAAGAGACTAGTCAACGATGTCCCCGGCACCAGGATCAACAGCTTATGTCACGTGACATTGATTTGCAAATATTGTCCTCAGGCTGATAGTGCAATGTAAATGAATGGATCGATGAAGTGGATGACGGATCATGCCAGCCTGATAAGGCCATGGCACACCCTGCCTCGACTCATAGCACTCAGTTTCAAACGCTTGAACTCAGCTTTTTACAGTTTGTATCTCGTATCTACATAAGTGTGATTCATCTGCAGATTTTTTTTAACCCTTATGTGACCAGGATTTGCCTGCACGTCCAGATTACTTTTACTGACTCCTGTAATTTAGGTATAACATTGTGTGTTACTGTTGTGTAGTTATTAATAATAAGAGTAATAAGAGTAATAAGAGTCTTAATAAGAGTGTTATAAGAGTATTATAAAGTGTTGTTCTACATTCTTTGAATGTGTAATGAGCAGTAGAAGTGATCCCAAGTGTTATATAATGTAATATGTAGAGATGGACCGATCAGTGTTGTTGAGGCCGATTCCGATCGCTGATCAGCTTTCAGCGCGATGGGCCGATAGCCGATACCGATGGAGGGTGGGGCTAATTGCCACGGCAGGGCTACATGTAGATATTAGCGCAAGCAAGTCATGAAACATGGTCTAAACTGCTTTATTAACATTTTTAAAAAGCTCATGTGAAACAGTATAATATTTTTTACAAAATTATCAGTAAATAAACAAAGTAAATCAAACAAATATCCCCAATACTACAATCATTACATTTAGACCCTTAATTTAAAACTAAAAAAGCGAATTAAATAAATGCCGTAAAAACTGCAGTCATTAAACGCAGACTCTGTTATTTTAAACGAAATCTGCAATCATTAAATGTAGAATATTGAATTGCAGCTGCTGTTCTGTTCGTACCGGTCAGATCTGGTCTGCACGGTTTTCTAGGTTGTTTGTTTTGTGCTAGCTGCGCGTGCTAGCTCTGCTGTGGTGTACTCTTTAGTGCCGTATGGATGAGTCTGACTTATATACCGTAAAAAAACTGCCAGACGAACGACATGAACTGTTCTCTCGAGGCCGCTGCTTTAGTCAGTCTGACGAAAATGAAACGGTATGTTTTTCCACCTAGTGGTTCAAATAGGAATTGCAGGGAGCTGGCCGGAGGGGGTTTCAACGAAACGCTAGCTGGAAATACAGAAATTTGGCTCATTTGTTGAACACCATCGATCGGCTCTTGGGATCGGCTAAAATGAAGAAATATCGGCTGATCACATACTTTGATGAAAAATCGTCCGATACCGATACATAACCGATCGATCCTTCCATCTCTGGTTTTAGGTGTTTTAAGTTTAAAATAATTTTCTTTCACTCTCTTACAAAACCACAGTTTCAGATAAAGAGCAGGTATTAATTGGGCGGTGGATCATTCTCATCATTGCAGCTACAGTGTTGTGCTGGTTTGAGTTGATCAGACATAGTAATAATGCTTTCCAGTGTCCACACACTGTTCACTCCAACCTTGCTGGTCCAGCAGCTCCTCTGTTGCTGCACAGTTTGTGTTGGTCATCTCTAGTTTTTACCCACGAGATGCTGTTGTCTGAATAATTTTGGTTGGTGGGCTGTTCTCAGTCCAGCAGTAACAATGAGGTCACTAAGAATTATTCATCACCCATGTAGTACCTGCTCTGTGGTGGTCCTGTGGGGGCCCTGTCCATCAAAGAACACTGTGGAAGGGGCCAGAGAAACAGATGGACTACAGTCTGTAATTGTAGAACTACAAAGTGCACCTGTATGCTAGGTGGAGCTGATAACATGGACAAGGAGTGTATTTACAAGGAGGTGTTTCTAATAAAGTGCTCAGTGAGTGTATTATTGAGATATTAATTTAACCTGCTCCTTTCGTGGGCGCTGACGTTAGTGGGGGGGTTATCTTTTTAAAGAAAAAAGCTCTGACTTGGTGAAAGTTTTAATTAATACGGGCTCTAAAGCTGTGAGAAGAGGAGCTGGAAGTAGGGTCTTTAAGGGGTACTTATTTTTCCATCTGGGCTATCCTCCAAAAAAACTAGTCAATTAGTGTCTTAAGCTGCAGAGACAAAAACGTTATTAGTTCTAGCAAAAAGAATAATGGGTTTAAAAGGTTTTGCTTGAGAGGCAGGCATAGGCCCAAGCCGAGTCGCGGGTCGTCTGAATTTTTTCATTTTTCCGTAATCACGAAATACCGAGCAGATTATTATTCATGCAAGTGTTTTTCTTTTGTTTCCCTCCAATAAAGGGAAGTCGGGAAGAAGGTTGTCATGGTTAACAGGAAGAGAATAAAGGTTAAGACAATGGATGCTCAAGCAGTCGTTTATTGGTGTTCTTTCAGGAGGTGCCAGCTTCAGAGCGCGTTAGAAAAACAGAGTAACTGCCGAGCGCTCTCTGGAGCTGTTCGCGGAGATGTGCTTGATCTGACCATGTTGTGTTTGTTTTACCTTTCGTTGACTCACTTGGTTCGCCGCCAGTTTGTTGTGAGTTTTTGGGATCCCGGTAAGACGGGATATTATGGGATGTAATGCCAAAATAATTGTCTGCTTTGCACGGTAGCTCTGCATACAAGAGCCACACCCTCGGTTATACCTTCAGGATATTTGACATAGACACAGAAACGAAGGCCCCCATATCAACTAGCAGGTGATCCTGTTGGCACTAACTTCCTCTTTGAAGTCGCATAAAGGAGTATTAGCATAGATGCATCAATGCAAAGGTGTTGATTCACCTGCGTTGATTTTGAAACATAAGAAGAAATTACAATCAACTATATCAACTATAATGGTATTGTGTAAAGCATGCACTTATTATTTGACCAATTAAAACTCTACACCTCTTTAAAAAAAATCTCAGTGTATTTCTTGTGTTGTCTAAATTAAACTACTGTGTAAGGGGTTCTATAGATTCAGTGTAATTCTAAAAATAATTCTTAATTGTACTAAAATAAATGATATCAAATGATACCAAATTCTGCTTGGATATGATTTAATCTCACAAAATTGATTGCAATTGACAGTTAAATCATAAGAGGGGCTCAAACTAGCATGGGGTGAACTGTAACCCTGGTATGTTGTGTAGCTGAACAGTCAGTCAGATAGTGTTTCTTGGGGTCCACCATGAAGACCACCATCTTTCCACCATAAAAGTTACTGTTTTCATCATCATTGTTTACTAAACTCTGAGCACTCTTGGCTGTAACATATTATGAATTTGAAGCATGGAAATGATTCACAGTGAGAACTGGCCAGTACAGCCTTCACACTATGGGGTTAGTTTTATTGCTTTGGTACTCAGGCTCCAAATTTTTAATGGGAGATGTACATCCTCCCAAATAAATTCAAAACATTTTATACACAGATGAATCAAAAACATAGTATGTAAGTACATTTTTATTTATAGAGCACATTTAAAACCACAGTGCTTTACAAAGTCATATACATACAGCATACATAGACACAGTAACACGATCCTCCATACACAGTTCAACAGTTTAACAGCTGCTGAATGCTAACTTAGTGTGTTTTTAGTTTTGACTTAAAGATCAAAATTTTGGTGCAGCGACAGCAAAAGCACGATCTCCTTTCTGCTAGAGACGAGATCGTGGAACCGTTAAATGTGACTGTACTACAGACCTTACCCATCTCAAGGGTGTATGCATACAAAGCATATTCTCAATGTGGATGGGTGCACATCCATTTAAAGCTTTAAAGACCATCAATGCTACTTTATACTGGAGTCTGCTGTGTTTATAGGGCTACAGCTATCAATTATTTTAGTCATTTTTAGCATTCCATCAGTTTATTGAGTGATAGGATAAGGAATACCTTGCTTTATTAAGAGCAGTAATAAATCTACAGAATAAAACTGCATACAGTGATATTGTCTCTCAAAACTGAACCTATTCAGTGCATTTAAGTGCCTTTTTATATTCAGAGCTTTAGAAAAAGAGACACACATGAACAATACAAAAAAAATACAAAAAAAATTTTATAGACCTAATAGTAGTAGTAATAATAATAATAATAATAATAATAAATTAATGAATAAATTAATAATAAATGCCTTTAAGCTATACATTTTAGAACTGTTTCAACCTCAAAAGTTTTAACCTAACTACTATGCAGACATAATAAAAATAGCTTTGTTGTATTTGTTGGACTGTTTTTGTTAAATACTAAGGTTAATATTACTTTGTATCAGTTCTGCTGCAGGCTTTCTGAAGAGATGTTGAAGCCTGCATGTGCTGTTTTGGTAGGCTAGTTTGGTTTTAACAAATTACTTAAAATATTAAACTTAAACTTAAAATATTCCCAAACTTTAGACACTTTCTGATATGTTCTCTGGTCTGTTTCCTCTGCTTGTATTTCTTCACACTAGAAGCCCCAGCATAAGTGCGTTAGCTTGAACTAAAGCTTCAGTGCAAAGAATTGGCTTCAGTGGTTTTGAGTAATTAAGTTACGCAATTAATTACATTTCTTAAGGAATCATTTCAGTAAAATTAAAATTAAATACAATACAATTTGCATTTATCATATGTATTATTAAATAAATAAATAAATAAATAAATAAATAAATAAAATCTGTGTTTAGACTGCAAAGCTTGTTTTGTTAAAACAACTTACAGTTGTATTATATTGTGTTTTGCGTCGAATTTTGCAACTGGCCCCTCCATATGTTACGAGTACCCCCCACGTATGGCGTTAGCTCTAACGTTGGCTCTCCTACTACTTGCGACTGAATTGCTCATAAAGTGTTGACGCAAAGTTTTCCCGTTCTTTAATGGCAGAAATATAATTTTTACTCTTTATAATATTATTACCCAGCAGCCAGCATATGTTTGTGCTTACCTCACTCTTGCTGGACACAGGCAGTCGCTTCTGTACCTGAGGAAGGGTCACTCTTTAGGTAACAGTCCGGATTATGTGCGGACCATTCGATTTGGCCCTGCTTAAAAACAAATGCCTGAATTGTGCCCACCACTGTTCCCGAAATGCGCCCATCCCAGCGCCGCGAATGTGTCTAAGCCCTTAACAAATTCAGGGAAGCGATTGGCTACAGAGGATCATCAAATAAATTAATTGTTTCCCCTCCATGGTAAGAAGGTGCTACTCTCCCAAATCGAGTGCCTGCACTTGGTTATTGCACTTTAATAGCTTGCTCGCCAAACTAACCATATATTACTGCGTGTGCAGACTCAGATCAGAGAAGATGAATAGGCTATTAATTAGAGTTGCGCTGAGAGGGCACAGGGGAGAGACTACTCATAGCCCTGCAATCAGCGTCAACGGGGCCCTTCTCTCTGTACGCCAGCCAGGCCACCGTCAGGTCAAAAGGCTCCACTCCTGACTTCCAGACCTGAGAGGACAAGCGAGTAAAGCGCAGCTGATCCGGCACTGAGGCAGCGTTTCGGCGTCCTGTGCTCGGTCCCGATCAGCAATAAGGCTGCTAGACTGAGACGAGCCTAGTAAACAACTGGCGCGCGTACCGGTGCTTTTAAATGGGAAAGTTATGGATAAAACATTCAGCATCCGAGGATGATTTGTGACAGACGCGATCCTTGGGCTTATCCGCCGAGCCGAGCTTCCGAATTAGCCTTTTATCACAATTAATTAAAGCGGCCTATAGGAGCCGTTCCATCTTGCGCTCATCCGTGTGGGATAAATAAGTCAAAGCGGAGGATATATGTCCCTTTATTAGCTGACTTGATCTCGCCAGCATCTGTAGCCGGGAAGCGGTCTGTGTTCCCCGCGACTTTGCGCAGGAGTCGCGCGCCATCAGTCACGCTGAGCGCCGGCTTTATGGCTCGTTTTGTTAAAAACCTCTTCTTTTTTTTTAACGCAAGGTATCAGAGTTATGGCCTGTCTATGCAAATGAGGCAATTTTGACAGTTTGTTATTCATGTCATCGCCTTTTTAAACACTTAAAGGGCGTAAATTCACCGCTGACAGGCCGCTCCGAAATTGCCACTAAATATTATTAAATATTTTAACAAGTTCCTTGTAAATATGCCTTAAATGTTTGAACGATGGGCAGAAAGAAAAATGGCCTTGCATCAACTTATTAGAGGCAATAAACCGGGCCTGATTTACGGCGATCGCGGAACAACTTAGGACACCTTTTCTATTTTTTTTTCTTCTCTATTCGCTTATCCTGTTTGCTGCGTCCGTCCTGATGCGCTCAGTAAACAGCTAAGCGTTGTTTAAAACCCAGTGATTTTTATAAGTCACGGGGCATTGGGGAGAGGAATGGCTCAGCGGCCCATCAGTAAGACAATCACTCTGATGGCGTACTGTACATCACTGCACCACTTTTAACATCTTTTAAAGTGCTCCTTATCTTTTTATTGTCCAAAGCTTTAAATTTTGTGGCGCCGCCGGCCGCGCGGGGCCACGAGGAAGTTGAAGACGTGTTTGTGTGTTTATGGTGAGTATGAGTATCCTGTTATAAGGACTAGTATGAAATCACTTTAATTGAACAGAGCACTATTGGAGATTAGTGGGAAGTGGTTGAGATATATGCCCGGCGTAACAAAACTTTAAGTCTTGCCATGGAAATTTCATGGCTTTCACATCAATACGTCCGAAACCAAAGTACCTGCTTTTCCTACAAGAACGGTTTCTATGGCACTTAATGTTTATTGTACATAACAACTTTTTTTTTTGGCAATCTGTCAGAAATGGCAGTTAGATGAGTCAGAGCGGCTCATGTTGAGTGAAGGAATGCTGCCCTGGTTTTGAGAGCAAAACAGGCAGAAAGCGCTTTAATCTTCTCTAAACTGAAACAAGTGGGGATTTAAATTCACGTCATTCAAACGTGTCAATCCGTTGCCTATAAATAATTGAAGCAACATCAACACGATTCTTGCCAAAAGAAATAAACATGGCGGCTCCATTGACACGCCTTGTTTTGTTTATCTATAACAGAGTGACACATTTGAATCATGTAAATTCATAGCCCCATTTTTATTTTTATTTTTTTCAGATTAAAGAAGTGGTTACCACGGGCTTTTTGTCCGAGTGACGCGCCAGTCCGCGTCCGGGACAGCTGTTAGGTCCAGGTGTGGGCCGGCACTGCATAGCATCAGCCTGTAGCTCTTGTTTCTGACAGGACTCATCAGTCCTCTCCAGATGTTTAATAAGAGCCTCCACTCCTCCAGGCTCTTTATTCGATAGCCACATAAGCCAAGGCACTAATTTGTTTTATTAAAAAGTCAAACAAACTGCACTTTCTAAAAATAGTTGGACGTGTTACACAGGGCTGGAACCAAAAACTTGGTTTGCGGTCCATTATCTATTATTAAAGGCCATAGTCTTGGAGGAGAGGGAAAAAAGATGGATGTAAAGGAACATATGTTTGCCAGGATGTTGAAGTGGTCTGCTATTGTACGGTCACAGTTTTCACAGATGTTCTGCTCTTTATTTGACTGTGAACGACTTTAATTGCCCTTGTCTCTGGATTGACAAGTGTAGTTCAATTAGCCAGAACTTTTAATCAATTAAAACCACAAATGCATTGTTTTGTTTTTACTATTGAAAGATTTACATTCAAAATAAACCCATGGTTGTGTTTTTGGGGTCTACTAAAATTTTAGCTTTAGACATGATTTCTCTCATACACTGACGCGCCTACATTCATACACACAGTGTGCTCTGATTGGTCGGCTTGCCCATTCTATTCTGATTGGTTGAAAGCGCCTATGTTTTGTGAGGGCATGCCAAGGATGCCGGTAGATGGACAATGAGCATTGTGTTCAAGCCCCGTATGCTGGTGAGGCCCTTGAGCTCTGATTGGTCAGCTTGCCCACTCTGTTTTAGTTGGCCAACCACCAGAGTGGTTCCATGCCTCACAGCCTCCAATAGCGGCAGTAAGGACTGAATTATGAAATGATGTCATCTTGTAACAAGGAATAAGACTGGAATCCAGCATTCACTAAAAAGCTACAAAGCCCACTACAGGAGAAGAACAATTCTAGTTCTTTAATACTCGTGGATGAGGAGAGGTTGGAAGATGGTCATGTAGAAAAGAAGTACAACAGTTTTAGCATTTAAATGTACACAAGCAACATAATTGGACCACAGGGATAAAAGAAAATATAAGAAAATATAGGATGTGGCTCTTTTAGCAAACATTAATTTGGTCATTCCTGTGTTTGGAGATGTCACTTTGAAGCATGTGGATGTGATGTTGGGTGGTGCTTGCTGTAGGGGAGGTGCTGCTCTTTAGCCCTGTCCTCCTCCTCCTCCTCCTCCTCTTCAGCTCACCAGGCTCTCTAATGCTGTCCGGGTGCATCATTCTTTACGGCTGCAGCGAGGTGACGGCTGCCCCGTCAGCGTAGTTGCAGTGCCGATCCCCCCCCCCCCACCTCCTAGCTCTCCCTATGCAAGTTTTTCGCCGCCTTGGCAGAATATGAGTGGCTTGCTCGTCCGCCTGGCTGTAACCTTGCCACCAGCTCCTGGGTGTCCCCCCGAAGTCTAAAGACTCGAACAATGATGACTCAAACTGTGCAGAGCGCCCCTCAAGGGCAGAAAATAAAACTCTGGTTGTGGAGGTGGTGCGGCAGGGGTTAGTTTTAACAGTGGCTGATTGCCATGGGTGCGGGTTGGGGAGGGGGGGTAAGGGGGGTGGGGGGGTCTTCTGGGCTAAAAGCTCGGCCTGCTCTCGCCCCGGCTTATTCGATTAGGCTGTCTGTTCCACAGGAAGCGCTGAAAGGCGCTGGCGATTGTATCGCTATGAGGAGCGCCGCAATCGGGCCCACAGACAGTTGCCAGTCCTCCTCTTTTGAATGCCAAAATGGTCTTCAATCTAGTTAGAGCCGGGCTGGCGTATCTCGCTCTTCCCAAACTCCCCCTCAGGTCCTGATTAGCAGGGTTAAATATGAAGCACACTGTGTTGGTATTTCTGCGGTCGCTTGTGCGCTCCACACAAGAAATGTTTAAATTATTTATTTCCCTCACACCATATGGCTTGCTGGCTGGTTCGGCTCCTCGGCTGCAGTCGGGAATGGGACGGTGTGAACGTTTCGGTGAGCAAAGCTATCACGGTTTTTGAGATGATCACTATAAATGTGATAAACTGCAAATGTTCAAAGAGCAGCAAATGAAATTTATGTTAAATTACTTGTGATTGCACTGCCTATGGCTTTTTATACCACCAGAAATCAACGGGAGTTCAAATAGATATGAAATTATCATCAGCACTGCTACTACATACTGTTCAGGCTGTAATTAAGTAAACATGTGTTTTTGTGGTATATGCCTTGCAGGCTGTAGCTATCTTCTTCCACTGTGACTCTAAAGACAGTAGTTGTTCATGGTTAAAACCATGTTTTTATCATTAGGTTTTATACTACAATATTAAAACTGGTAACCATCCCAGCCTTAATCACAGTACTCTTCAGACAAACAGTGCTTGTGTTACTGTGATTTGTCTGCTCACAGTTTTCTCATACTTTGTTATGTCTGAAATTATGTTATGTCTATTTGGATTCTGAACCAAGTGAGACTGGCGAGACCAATTTTCACTCCGAAACACCCTTTCTAAAAAAAACGCCTGTTTTAAATACCAGACGTAAGCCACTCAGTGAAGATGTACTGTGGCTTTGGTGCTAATATAGCATCCCACTGTGGCCAAGTGAGAAGTTTCCCACTGTGGGTCTAGAGGGGCGGGATACAGAAGCAAAATGGCTAGAGAAGGCCCTGAAAAAAAAAATGGGGTCCTGATCTTCTTGGAAATGCCACAATAAATCGCAGCACCTCCCCAATGCATGGATGATTAAATGTGCTCCTAAACTGCCCTGATTTGTGGGGGCACCTTGCCGATTTTATTTGCCACTGTTAACATTTTCATTCCTGCATTATGCATGCCGCTCTGGGGCAAGGAAGTGCTACAAACAAATGGCCTGAGGGATGAGCGTAAACACAGGCTGCCTCCAGAGCTAAGACTAGGAGCGGGGAGAGAGAGAGACAGAGAGAGAGTAGCATCACTCACTGCCCTTACTCTTCTTCTGTGCACTCCCATGTTACTGTATGCTGACAGTCAAATGCTTCTTCTTCTTCAGTGTAGAGCTGAGCCCAGGCCATGAGGTTATGCTTGGGGTTCTTACGGGGTGCAAAGTAGGGGTGTAAGAAAATATCGAAAATATCGAATATCGGAAAATTATGTTTGGTGGTACTGTATCGATTCTCAAAAACACAGTATCGATACACAGATTCCTGGCAGACAGTGAATTATGTGTATTGTGTTTAAACCTCTGACCATAGATGGCAGTGTTGTAATCCATTTTCAGCTCCACTCCAACATTAACAAGCAGCACAAGGGCGCGATGCTATTGCAAGTGTGGGCAAACCTGTTTATATAGTGGTGTGTTTTAATAGTAGGGTTTGAAAAATCACAATATATTACTATATATTGAATCGTGACCGCTGTATCATAATACGTATTGTATCACCAGGTTCTTGCCAATACACAGCCCTAGTGCAAAGGCTCTACCGATGCTGTTTCCTGACATATTTGAATAAGAACTGGTAGGTAATGTGAAGTGCTGTTCTTGAAGGGGCAGCTGACCGAGCTGTTATCTTCAGCCACTCTTAAAGTAATACTCCACCGATTTTCCTCTAATATCTCTCCGGTGCTGCTGTGGCGTATGGCTGATTACCACAGACAATCATTTTGAGACGTTTCCGTGTATTTAGATCAAGAACTGAAAACCCATTGACTCAAAACTGGCGTGTAGTAAGAGCCGCCAGCAGATGCTGAACCAAGTGCCCCATTGGCTTGAGTTGTAAGGGCGTTTCACAGTTACAGGTTTTCAGTTTGACTCTTTTACCATACAGGGAAATTCTGCTCTTTCATATGACTTTTCTGAGGACAGGGAAATTATTGTCTGTGGTAACTGATCATACGCCACAGATGCAGCAGATATAGATTAGGCTGAGTATTTCTTTATTGTCTGACTTAAAGGGGAATTCCAGCATTTTTTTAAATAAGAAACTTAAATGCACAATGTGTAAACAAAGTCAAAGTAAAATGGAGCATTTGAAAGAATCCCAGACAGTATAGTTTTTATTTATTACTCAGGTTAGAAGTGTAGATACTAGGGTTTAAAAATACTTCTGTAGAAGTTGAAGTATCAACTGAAGCTTTATTACTCCAATAAAAGTGTAAAAGTACTGCTTTTAAAACTAATTAAAAAGTATAAAAGTAAAAGTAATGTTAGAAAAAAAAAATGCTTCGGGCGCCCCACAGGGGTATATAATGCACTAGCTCACCTCCTTATATTGTTAAAACTTGCAAGTTTATATTTTGCATCTTGTTTTTTAAGTCCCTAGTTTTGACATTGACAATTCACAATTCCCGTACCCAACCAGTTACCTTTAAATCAGTGTTTAGCCCCGTCCTCCCTTTAAAACCAGTCACAGTATGAAGATGGACTGAGAGGGATGAAAACCAATTTTGTCACTGTTGTTTTGACGGCTTCCTGCTAGTAGCCTGTTTGAAGAGTTTATAACTAGTGCTATGATTGGTCGAAGTCTTCTTTTCCCAACAGGTTGCAGCCCAATGTGGTTACACCCATAGATGAGTTGCCTAGCGCGTGAATTCATAGAAAGTTGAACTCAAAGTAGTGTTGCACCGATACTCTTACAGTATCGGTATCGGCAATAGAGAGTGCCAAAACCATATAGCTTATTGACTAAATGGCTGCATGCGTTTCTGCATTGTGGCAATTTTTATTTTTTCATAGCTCTGAAACTTTTTAATGTGCAATTACTCAACCAGTAAATGGTTCTTTCAAGGTTATTATATTTTATTCAGGATTAGACATAAAATAATAAAACATATAAAAAGTGGAACACTATAAATATCAGGATTTATAGGCATATATCAAGCATTTAAGTCAGAGTTGGTATCGGTATTGTTACTCGGTATCGGCAGATACCTGAAAAGCTGGTATCGGTATTGGTATCGTTAAGGAAAAAGCGGTATCAGTGCATCCCTAACTCAAACCCATCACTGGCTTTTCTCGCATTGTGAAGTGACAAATCGTAGCAGCGTAGTTTGATGTCTAAATGCGTATCTGCTAACAGTTGGCAGGTCAATAGGAGTAACGAGGCTATGTTTAAAATGTAAGGAGTAAAAAGTACAGATAATGGTGTGTAAATGTGAGGAGTAGAAGTAAAAAGTCAGCTGAAAAATAATTACTCCAGTAAAGTATAAATAACCTAAATCTCTACTTAGGTTACTAAGTAAGGTAACAAAGTATTTGCACTTCATTACTTGACACCCCTGTGGATATGCTAGATTTATTTTTTATTCTTTAACTATAAAAATACTTTTATTTACTTCAACTTATTGTACTTCGTATATTTTGTATATATTTGTATTTCTTTTATTTGTTATCTTCATCTATTGGTGAATGAAGGAACAGCAAAGTAAGAATTAAGATGACTATTCACACAGCAGCCACACTGTGTTGTACCCTGATGAATCTTTTGCATCTTATATATACAGAGACAGTGGTCCACAGACTGTTCATGGCTGAGAGGTACACACGAGGCAAAATAAAGCCAGAAGAAAACTTCATTAATTCCCCTTTATCACCAGTACGTATAGAAACGCTGAGGAAACGTGTAGTTTCACTATTTGTGTGGATAGAAAGTAAAGTTACTGTCATTTTGTTGTGTGCATTGCAGCTTTTAGGTCCTAACACCAACACTGTGTAGAAGTCCCAGTTAATTTCTTTGTAGAAATTTGCAAAATCTGTGGAATTCCCCTTTTTGGGCGGCCAGAAAGTGTATGCAGTAGGTTTGTTTAAAAAAAAAATGTTCTGACCAAACAGCGGAATAGCAAAAGAGATCTTTATAATGGGGCAAGGAAATAATGCTTGTTGTTTGATCATTTGTGTTTTATGAGTTTATTGGTGCCGTTCTCTTGTAAATGTGGTTGATAATTAACTGGCATTTTCACAGCCTGTGGAAACTCTTTGTCTCTCTCATAACCCACACAGACATCTGTTTATTCATATAAAAAATGTGTAACGCTCTTTGACTCACGCTGGCTGACGAGTTCTCCACTTGCTTGGCCAGGCCTGATCTGAGGGTGGGTGTGTGTGTGTGTGTGTGTGTGGGTGAGTGTGAGTGTGTTTGGGATAGGATTGACGTCTGGGAGAGCATGTCAGCTCTGTTAGCATCAGAGTGCAGTTAGAGGCTCGTCAGCTCTCCCCACCCTCACTGCAACCTGACAATGCAAATCTATGCAAATGACATTTCACTGGCGGACAGTTCTTTGCAGGGCCTGCGCTGCAGCAATGGCTTTCTCAGTTTGGAGAAACGAGCTAAAACGATGCTTTTGACTTACTTTTTTTTTGTTGGGCTCGTACTTTACTTCATATAAGGATCAGTAATCATTAGTGATCATTAGTAATTACTAGTAATCATTAGTAATCCGGCAATATAAGGTTTAGTTTGATGAGAATGTAAATTGAAGCCAAATAATAAAAAAAGGTCTCATAATAACAAAGGAGCTATAGAACTGTGTAATCTACAGTGCTATTCTAAACATCTAGGGACGGTTTATGGATGACCCAAGGTGTGGCAATTTCTACCATTTAATCTCTTTTTTGTCTCATAGTTTGTTTAAAATGTGAAAGATTCTGAGATTGTTGTTCAGCTTGTGTTTGAAATAAATATTTTGGTTAAGGAAGATAAATAAGATTACTATTTACACACCAGCCACACTGTGTCGTTACCCTGATGAATCTTTTGCATCTTATATATACAGTGACAGTGGTCCACAGAAGGCTCTGGCTCTTATTGCTAAAATGCAGATGCCTATTTAATTATTTTTTTGGGCCTGATTCTCAGCATGTTGGGTTCGTTTGGTTTAAAAGATAATAAATAATAAATGATAGCACTATATTTAGATGGTCCGCTGTAGGTGCTTTGTAGATGCTCAGTGTGCATTTAACTAAATAATTAGTTAATGTAAACTAAATATCTAAGAAATGAAACTCGGAGTTGAGTGGTAAGTGTTAAGGCTCTTAAAAAGTCTATCTTTAAATCTATCCCAAATCCTAAACCTAACCCCAACTTCAAGGCACTCAAAAGTTTAGGATCACTTTAGAATTTAATTTCATGCAATTTTCATGCAGTTCCTAAACAATACTGTCCATTTCATAATTAATGTAAGTGTATCAGATGATTTTTAAAGAATAAAAATGTTTGTATTAAAGCCTATTTTTGTATAGATGCTTATTTTACATATAGTCCTATTATCAGCAATTCTCAGTCCTCAGGCCTAAATCTCCTGGTACGGCCGCCAATCCAAGTTAAGGATGTTATTGGACTAATTGGTTGTTAAGGACACTCTTGCGTAATTGTGATGCACAGCTGAAAAACATTCTACTAATAAGTGAGTATAAAAGAGAACAACATTCTAGGTTAGTTTAGTATCTGAAGATCAGCAGTTGATGGCTTGCTGACCGGCTCACAATGACCAGAAAGAAACAACTTTCTTTAGAGACCCGTCAGTCCATTGTTGTGTTAAAGAAGAAGATACTCCATTGAAAACAAGAACATTTCACTGTGATCCCAAACTTTTAAGCAGTAGTGTATACCAATTCCTAAATCTAACTTGAACCACAACAAAAAAAAAAATCAACACATAAAAAAAGTGGTGGAAACATACAAAGCACGTGTCTATGCCAAGCCTAACTGATCAGGTGGTTTATTGAGATGTTGATAAATGAATACCAGTGTTATATAATTTGTCCTCGGTTAGAGTTTTGCAAACTTTCCACGTGTGTGTCCCAGCGACTAGAACTTTTTGATAGAAGTAAAAGTAACTAATTTGTCCTTATTGGCTTCATTATGTTAGCATCCCCAAAAGCAAACTCAGCTACAGGCATTAACTGTATACAGAGTTTTAGGTCCTGAGTGAGCTGGTGGAACTTTCCATTAGGGCTGAAACGATTCCTCGAGGAACTCGAGTAACTTGATTATAAAAAATCATCAAAGCAAATTCTTTGCCTCGAAGATTTGTTTAGTGTAATAATTGATAGAATACGCGATTACTAAAATAATCGATAGCTGCAGCCCTACTTTCCACTTTGGTTTCTGAATGAACATTAGCGCTTTGCGATGTCACCTGTGATGTTTTCCCTGTTTTGTGAGAAGCAAATATACATTTTTGTGCTTAAAGCTATACGGCATGTGGTTGATTTTGTGAAATAAAACAAGACGTACATTGTATGTTTATAGCTCTGATGTAAAAATCACGTCTGAGGATTTAATTTTTAGTCTTTTTGTGTTTTAAATTTTACTATATCATCATGCAAAGGCCTCTACTCATTAAAGATTAATTGAGAAGAAAAATTAAAATGAGTTATTATTATTTTTTTATTATTAAATAAACCTGACAGCCGTTCCTGAGACACATTGTGGGGGCTTCTTAGATATGAGCAAAACAATGTGATGAACGTTGACGCCTTTGTGATACGGCCACTGCAGGCCAGTCCATTCACTCAGCCATTACTTGTGGCGGTGTTTGTTTGTGTGATCAAGTGCTGCGATACAGACGCTGTGTTCCGAGCCAGTTCTTCTTCTGGGTTATTTCAGCTCGGGCTGTTAAAGAGCTCTCTTTTGCTTGACATAATGTGACTCATGCACAGAGCATCAGAGGGAAGGCTGATATTGTCTTTTTATGACTTGACCTTTGAGTTATTAGTTTCCTCTTTGATGAATAACTGTTGTCGCCGTGCCTCCGAATGAGCTGAAAGCATTTTTTTTTTTTTCGGAGCAGACTTTAAGCTTTCTGACAGTGGCGTTAGCACCTTTTGACACGGGACGGAAAAGAAATCTGCTTCCTCATTCGCTTTGGCAGAAGATATGAGGCGATATATTATGAAAAGTTACGATTTGATTAATTGAGTGGAAAGTTGTGAGAAGGTCAAGAGCAGTTTGTTGGAAATGACTTTTGGTTCACAGAAAATGACCTTTCTCTGCATAATTCTTGAGGGTTGTCATGTCTATTGGTGGGCCGAAGTGGAACTGGAAACAATTAGCATGACAATCTCCTCATAAGTCACTCATTCCACCCCAGCTAATTTAAACTTGTTGATCTTCTTTATATTGGTGGACTGCATGATGTGTACTAAGCGTGCTACGGTTTCTGTACAGCGTTGGACAACGTTTAAAGCCGCATATACACTGTAATGAATTGCTGTAAATTTACTGTGGATATATAACAGTATCTTACTTTTTATAATTACTGTGTATAAAAATTGTAAAATACTGTGAAATAATCACACAGTGTATGTAAATTAACTGTAATGCAATCAGTCGCCCAATAACAGCAAATAACTGTAATTTATCAGCATAATACAGTATTTTCTGTCAACCTTTTGAAATATGCACCATCATCCCTTTACAGTCCAGTCACTATCCATCAAAATCATACTGGAGATTACAGACTAATGTTTCTTTTTAATGATAACATTTTTTTTTATTAAACTGTCCAAACTGCTTCTACTCATTTAAGTGACAAAATATATGCAGTGGGCGGGGCCAGCCTATTTGGCTCAGATGATTTAAGATTGTTTCAGCTCATTTAGTCAGTGCAGGAAGTGCTGAGCAGCTTGTATTGTGTTTATTCGTAAAATAAAGAAAGATAATCTAAATCGGTTCTTAGACGAGGAGACACGTTTGGACTGCAGCTGTGGCGGTCCTCGTGAAACTCAAGAAAGAGGTAGCTGTTAGTGTCGCGTCTCCTAATGTTTGCAGTGATATGGTTTTGTCAGTATAATTATTAAACTTTTAAGGTATAAAATGTTGGTAGTTAGGTCTTGGTTAGCTTAGATGGTGTTAGCTAGTTATATAGCTAGCTGGCTGGCTAGTTGGTTAGTACCATAAATATACAGTTATTTTACTTCATATACTTAGGGCTGGGCGATATGGGAAAAATCTTATCACAATTTTTTTTTTCATATCAGTCGATATCAATATATATCACAATATAAATTTTTATCAGGTCACTAAACTGCTTCTACTCATTTAATGGACAAATGGGTCACTTAAAGTAAACTCTTTACTTTAAGTGAGAAGTGAAAATATCAAAATGTGAAAATTATTTGTTAAATTGCTTTTTAAGGGAACATTACACATCTGTATTTCAAATAAATTCATATACATATACATACATATATACATACATACATATACATACATATATACATATATACATACATATACATACAGATATACATACATACATACATATATATATATATATATATATATATATATATATATATATATATATATTTATGGGGCAGTATTAGTATGAACAGTATTCGCACACAGTATTCGTGTTAAGTAGGCTGTTGCTGGCCCTTTATGTTCGGGCTGAGGAGAGGACTCGTAGCGGTGAGTCGACTCTCTGTTCTCTCAAATGGGGAGTTGGTTTAGCGGTTCTGTTTTCAGTAGAAAATAAAGTTTCCCTCTTTGGGATTTTTGGTTATAAAGGTGGCCGCACCTACTGAAAGCATGGATTTATCCGGAGCGCAAGCTGCATTTACAAACAATCACTTGCGTGAAAGTTGTGTGAGTGTTTCACACAGAACGCTCTGTCAGCAGAGATGATCACAACAGTAGAACTGACCCGAGCACTGTGACGCCTGCGGTAACCACGTTACTAGCACGCGGGTTAAGCTGCCGCCACGCCTACACTCTGCACTGTGTGCTTCAAACAAACATGAAATGGCTGGAACTCCAGTTCAGCCACCTGATTGGTTTGGGGCGGCACTGTTCTCATTCTCATTGGCTGTTCGTGTTGTCTCTCAAAACATGGACGGAACTTAATTCTATCGACTTTCTATCGACTACGTCTTAAAGTTCTATCGAGGAAACGATATTTCACGATAATTATAGTTATCGTTTTATCGCCCAGCCCTACATATACTGTAATTCAATTTACAGTACAGTACTGTTAAAATAAATTACAGTAGATGCACTGTAAAATAACAGTAAAATATTGGTGTCTCTGCTGCCAGTATTTTACTGTTAATTTACAGTAAAAAATTTTTATTGTGTAGTAATGTAATATATAAATAGTCTGAAACGTTGTTTTTTCTGTAGTAAGAACTCGGCATCTGGACACATCCTGTCTGCGTTTGTATTGCTTGTAAATCAGTGACACTGTTTTGTAAGATTACAAAAACTTTGCTGCTTTGCAGTCCTTTGTTTTGTTAAAATCTGTAATTTTCTGAGACAAACCCATTTTTGTTGTGTATAATTAGAGCTCTGTAGAATAAAGACACACCTGAATATATATGTGTACTGTTCTTTGTGATGATTATATAGTTTTTATATAATTTCACAAAGCAACTCATCAAACTGGCTGAAAGTTCTCTCACTCACTCATCTATGTTAAGCAAACACAACATTCTCCACAAGGTGACATCAACTAGCAGTCTTTGGTGATTCATAACAGCAGTGCTTTCTTTTTGGTTCAACAAGGTGGGCTTCAAAACGGCTTTTGTTTTGGCTATGTACACTTGTTATTTTTGTTTATAATATAATAATATAGATATTATAAAGCACATTGTCATAAATTGCATATGCAAGACTATTTGAGATGACTTAGAGCTACACTACTGTGTTTCTGTTGTGGTCGAGTTGAGGAATCTGTTGATTGCAGCCACTTTAAGCACGTATTCAAAGACTTGGTGAGGGACTTGGTGGGAGTGGATTATCTACTATTGTCGTCACGATTTGATTAGTATAATTGTTCATTTTGCATTTGAGACCTAAAAATTAAGCTAGAGGTCTGCATTTCTACAGGACTCGTGGGTCCTACCACGATACCATGCAGTGCAGCACTAAATTTGAATGGCGTGCATGGGAGTGGGCAGTTAACTAATCAAGTACACAAAGTACAAGATATACATGCAGAAAAACCCTGCAAATGAATAAATATCTGTAATAAATAATAATCATGCAGTAAGTAGCATGCTTAATTAACGTAAGAGGAAAACAGTAAAACAGTCAATAAGAAGGTAATAAATTAGTTCTAAAGCTTCAATCACATGAACAACACATGAATTGCTTTGTATTGCTACAAAAATGGGGAAGCCTTTAGACGGTCGGTCGACTTCAGCTGTGGAAAGTGTTTAAAAGACTTTATAGGAGAGGCCAAAAACTGTCTTCACTTTCAATGCAAGTCAATGGACCCAGAATTCTTTCCAAGCTATTTTGGAGTATTACTATTCCATCATAAACTTTGCTCACAGTGTAAACGGCAGTTGGTGCATTTAATTGATGTAGAAAAACAGAAATCGATAAAAATGTCGATACATGTTTTTCTTTGATCAGCGACGATATCTAATATGACCCGACGCCTCTGACTTCTAAACCATTCATTCAGTATCTACTGGGAGACTTTTAGCAGTGCACAGACACCATGTTTTTAATTTGCCGCTAGCTGAAAGCGCACTGTTTATAGCCAAGACTATCAACTCCTCCCTCCATTCTTCCATTCTTCCTTGTCTATCATAGCATTAGCATCACAGACAGTTCTTTTAACCAGCTAGCGGTTTATTAGGTTAATAAGCTTTCAGTTAATCAATTGTTAGTCTTATACAAATCTCCAGTGCTAACTAACAAAGCTAACTTCTGACTGTTTGGAGGGGCTACATTTGGAGGGAGGGGAACATAGTATGTATTAGTTTGGGACAGAATGTCCACGCTGTATGTGGGAATGGGACAAATGTTGCCAGTTGTTGGTGGGGGTGGGATGATTTCTAGCATAGAGAGGGGTTTTAAAAATCTGGCCTCTACGTTGAGCCTGTACGTGTGATGTTGATATCTAATATGACCCGACGCCTCTGACTTCTAAACCATTCATTCAGTATCTGCAGGAAGACTTTTAGCAGTGCACAGACACCATGTTTTTAATTTGCTGGTAGCTAAATGCCCACGGTTTATAGCCAAGACTATCAACTCCTCCCTCCATTCTTCCATTCTTCCTTGTCTATCATAGCATTAGCATCACAGACAGTTCTGTTAACCAGCTAGCGGTTTATTAGGTTAATAAGCTTTCAGTTAATTAATTGTTAGTCTTATTCAGATCTCCAGTGCTAACTAACGAAGCTAACTTCTGACTGTTTGGGCTACATTTGGAGGGAGGGGAACATATAATGTATACTAGCCAAATATTTGCTTTTGCACATTAAAACCCTTTAGACTCTTTAGTTTGGTACAACACGGCTGCATGCAAGAAACAGCTGGCGTCTTTGTTTTTGGTAAAATGTGAGCGGGAACCTTTGCGGGCTAGTCAAGGCGCTGCTGTAGGTGGAATACGTTATAGCGCGGAAGTCATAACTTATCATTGCGTGCCTCGCTCTGCCATATGAAGCCATTTGGCAGCGGGGTGAGGCCCGAGCTGAAATGATGAAATATAGATGCACTTTTATCTGTTTTTTTTTCCTTCTCATTGCACTCTCTCCATAGGAAATGTGACTCCCACTCTTTGGCGTGTTGATAAGCCAGTTTCTGGTTGATGGGAGCAAATATTTAAGGTGTCCTCGATGCGATGCACATCTGCTTTGCAGCCCGAGGGTCAAACCCAGCACACAACAAGGCAACAAATGCTGATCCGGGCCTTCTCTGCGGCGAAATAAAATATGGCTCAAGTTTTCATTAAGGTGCTATTGATTAGCTTTTCCTGGCAATGAATTATGGGTGACATTAAATAAAAAGGAAAATATTTTTATGACTTTTCGGGGGCCATGCCAGAATCCACACGCTTCTCACTCACTAGCCTCGACAAGCGCTTTGTTTTCCCTCAAATTCTTGTGGCTTCTAGCAAAACTGGAGTGATGCTCTCTCTCTCTCTCTCTCTCTCTCTCTCTCTCTCTCTCTGTCTGTGTTTGTCTTTTAAGCTGTGAAAACCAACGTTGCGTGTTTTCGCGATAAATTGTGTCATCTTTGACGGTGCCAGAGAATTAAAGAGAGAGAAAAAAAAGAAAACCCAGACCTGGATAGCATGCAGCCTGCTCATTTCAATCAGCCTCGGCGGGAAATACACCCGCACGTGCTTGGCTGGCACGCAGGCAGCATTGTCGCAGAGTGAAAGGAGTGAAGGAGAAAGTTGCTGGAAGAGAGCTGCTTAAGGAAGACGGAAAAAAAAATCTAAAGTCGAGACAAGTGGAAGAGAGGCGAACGCCGGCGATGTCTGCGTGTAAATTTATGTTCAGCCCACTTTCAGAACATGTCCTACAGTGTTTTGTTTTATTCCAACATCAAAGGAGCTCGGTTCTCTTTTCTTTTAAAAGCTTAGCCTGGAGTTCACTTTTCTGCACGATTCCAGCCCACCGCGTGCAGATCGGGTTGCGGATCATGTTGTGGAGATGTACGGGGGCACGTTTGGGGAATAAAAGCCTAGGTGAGGCGCAGCAGTGATTTCTGAAAAGATGAAAGGCGTGTGGTTGTTAAGAATTTTTATCCTTCCTGTCTCTTGAAATGAGCCTGACAAACAATTGGGCTCTAAAATTACACAATGATATACGAGCGTAGGCTGATTCCTCTCGGCTTTTTTAAGTGACCTGCACTAAATGACGGAGAGGGTAAAGTCTGGGGTGGATTTTGTGCTTTTGAAAGCTCTTACTTTCTTGTCTTTGCATGTAGGCTGCATTGCTTAAAGCACGCCTGCTCCTGATGCAGGAAATGCAATCTTTCTGCAATCTAAGCATCTCTGTAAACGATAGATTCAGCCAGTTAAAGTAATTTGAACCCCTCTGACTTGGCTGTTTACATAATTTTCAATAGCTTCTAAATAACTTGCACTGTGTTCTATGTAGTTACTGGATAACAAGGCTTACAATGTACTGAGCCTACGACAGTAAGGGGTTAAAAACACAGATACCTGTGTGTACACCTATCAGCCCCATTATATCTGCTCATATACTGAAAGGAAAAAGAAAAAAAGAAGGTGGAGTTCGGGGAAGCTCTGGGCAAGCTTAACATCCGTACCTGAGGAACATTTGGATGTTTGACTAAGAAACATTTTATTTATTTATTTTTTTATTCGAATAATTACGTCTCTCACACCATCAAGTCGTATGTGTTTTGTGCTCCGAACGACATCTTGTTTACTGTGATGGGGAAAAGAACTCCAACGCCCGGCCCCTCCCAGCCCGGTGGATTTGGTGGGCCGATGTGTGCGTGACCTGAGCCGAGTTCATTTGTTTAATTTTCTCCTCTAGATTGATTGGCCTCAGCACTCACGAACGCTGAGTGACGAGGATTCAACTGGACATTTGTGAAATTCTGGGACAGAAAGCGTTTCTTGTGTGTCCGCATGCCGGGCAAGGGGAGATGGGCCCTGCAGCCTTTGAAACACGAGGCTTCAGAGATAGCATTTCACACCCAATAGTGCCGCCCGAGCGTGCAGCCCACATAAAATGAGCCCTCCGCCGTTTGGTTTTCAGTCTTTGCCGCGTTTCATGTCGACAGGTGCTTAGAAACATGCTGGAAAACACACATGATAAACCGTGAGCTTCTGTACACTATCTGACTTTCCCATGAGCTACCAGATGATGTAAACATGGTAAATACAGGACTTTACATTGGGTTACTTGGCAGCATAAACCCACATATTGCTACAATTTTAAGTATGAAATATTCCCTATAGAATATATACTACATCCGACAGCTATCAGTATAGAAACTGATGGTATGCCTGAGTAACTAAACTAAAATTGTAGCACAAAAACCAGGCATTAAAGGCAAATAATATATATATATATATATTTATATATATAAACACACTACTGCTCAAAAGTTTGGGATCACAGTGAAATGTTCTTGTTTTAATGGAGTATCTTTCTTAACACAACAATGGACTGACGGGTCTCTAAAGAAAGTTCTTTCTTTCTGGTCATTCTGAGTCGGTCAGCAAGCCATCAACTGCTGATCTTCAGATACTAAACTAACCTAGAATGTTGTTCTTCCTTTTATACTCACTTATTAGTAGAATGTTTTTCAGCTGTGCATCACAATTAAGCAAGAGTGTCCTAACAACCAATTAGTCCAATAACATCCTTAACTTGGATTGGTGGTCGTACCAGGAGATTTAGACAGAGGACTGAGAATTACTGATAATAGGACTATATGCAAAATAAGCCTCTATACAAAAATAGGCTTTAATACAAACATTTTTAGTCTTTAAAAATCATCTGATACACTTAAATTAATTGTGAAATGGACAATATTGTTTGTGAATTGCATGAAATGAAATTCTAAAGTGATCCTCACCTTTTGAGCGGTAGTGTATATATATATATATATATTTGAATTTTTAACCACAATAAAAAAGTAAGAAAAGTAAAAATCCATCACAAATGTTGCCAGTCTCTACGCATCTCTGCTACTCGCACGCTCAACAATGTTCACAACTCAGTCCTTGTACAGCCTGGAATATGTATGTATGTATGAGTATGCATGTTTTCTTCCTAAAATTAAAAGTAAAAGACAAAACGAAAAGAATTGAGGTCATCATGAGGATTATGCAAAGCAAAAATATCCCTTAATAGGCAAAAAGGTTGGGGGTGGGTGGAGTGAGGGAGGGGGGGGGGGGGTGATGTTGACACAACTCTAATGACCTCACTGCACTGTCTGAGCCTTATTGCAAAATCTATTGAAATTGCTGCAACAGAGATGTGGGAGCACTCTGACGGTGTTAACAAAGTCTTTTTAGCACCGCTTATGTAACCGTGGGTTTATTAGAGTATACAGCGTCAGACATCTTTTCTCTTGTTTGTTTGGTATCTCCACTTTTTCCTTTTTTCACAACTAATCTCCACTATGTCTGTGTGGAAGACGCCCGGGGCTCCCAGGCTGCCACTTTTAGTTAGTAATCTGAAGCCTTAGGTGTGTACCAGGTGTTTTACTTAGATTTATTTTTCCACCAGTCAAATGGAAAAGTGCCATGCTCTTCAACAGCACTGTTAATATGTCTTCTATTGCTTCGCATGATCAAGCCCCAAAACATGATTTTATTGCAGAATCTTGTTATTGTGAGCATAGCTTCCAGTTTACGTTTTCAGTTAATAACAGCTTTGGGCACACGGAGTGTCACAAATTAGCACTTTGGGCAAAAGATCAGTTGGCTCCATTCCCGTCAGCACCAGCGTGTATCGCCAGGACATGAGAGGAGTTAGTACTTGAGTTTGCACGCATACACAACATCACACACACGCACACAAACACACACACACAAACACACACACACACACACACACACACACATAGATGTTTTTGTTTTTTTGATGTCATGTCAGGACGTGTCTCATATATTGTGTGTATATATATTTACCGAACTGTATGTCTTAGTATGCCTAATATGTGAAATAATAATATGTGCTTTATATGTTTTGCATACACTACTGTGCAAAAGTCAGAGACCACCCTTCATTTAATTACTGTTCAGTCAAAACAGCCATTAACTGCATGTTATTACCTGCGTAAGGAAACTTAAAGGAAGAAACAGTGGGAAATCAAAATAGTTTTCAAAGCTAAAACTAGCCATTAAGTACAAGAAATACATTTTTTAGGAGTTAATTCTGAAGGAAATTAGATACATGATGATGGACTTCCATACAGAAGGGGAATGTCAAAAAACATGATTTTAAGTTTAAAAGAAACTGAGAAAACAGGACCCTTAAAACCCAGACAAGACCTGGTAACGCAAAATATTGTCCTCACCAGATAAACAGTTTGTAATGCTTTCATCTTTGGAAAATATGAGGGAAAATCCACTTGTATGATTTCTGTCCATCCTCAAAAAACAGCAACTCCATGATGCAGGCCTGGAAGAATGTGTAGCTGTTGAGAAACTCTCACTGAAAGAAGGACATTGATGAAAGAAGAACAACAGCAAAGTCACTGATGCTCACAGAACAATGGACTGACCACCTCAGAGACCTTAATAACACTAAAGGGGAATGAAACAACAACAAAAAAAACAACCAACTTCTAAGACTGAACTTTGGAGATATGAGACACACATCAGATTATTTTTCAAAGCTGAAATTCAAGTCTGCTGAAAAGAATAGAAGCTATAGGACATAGCTATGGGATTGTGGACACAGTAAATGTTTGGAAATATGTCATCGCTGTCCAATGAAAAACAAGTGTCTTCAAAATGGCAACTTTACAGGAGAGGACAAAAACTGTCTTCTCTTTCAGTGTAAGTCAATGGAACCAGAATTCTTTGCAAGCTATTTTGAAGCATTTCTATTGGTCCATTCATCATGAAATGTTTCCGCAATGTAAACAGCAGCAGAAATAGAAAAAAATGGAGATTTTTTTCACTCGACAGCGACGATATATATCGTGATGCTATAAATAGCTTAAAAATGAACATGTAGCTCCAGTAAAAGCAGTTTATCATTGTACAGGTCCTTACACTGTAGGTTCCCCCTGTTTTCCAGCATAGTCGAGCAATTTTTGTCTCAATCATGTTAAAAAAAAAACTTCACAACCTCATTCATACACGCTGCTCTCTCTCTCTCTCTCTCTCTCTCTCTCTCTCTCTCTCTCTCTCTCTCTCTCTCTCTCGTAAAAACACAGACCACTGGAACGTACGGATGTGCATGTTTTATACTGAATATTTCCAAGACTGATCGCTTGTCCTAACAAGCGTGGGCGTGGGCGTGGCTGGCAGTGGGTGCGAGAGGTGTTGCTCTGCACTCGTTTCCTGTAAAGGTTAAGAGAGGGAGAGAGAGGGAGAGAGAGGGAGAGAGAGGGAGAGAGAGAGAGAGAGAGAGAGAGGGAGACAGAGGGAGACTCGTTCATCCGGGTCGTAACCGCTACCATTCCCATGAGGGCCACGCATAAGGTCCCAATTAGGCAGGCAGCCCCCGCGCCAAGAGCATTTTGCTCACAGATTTGTTCGTGGAGAGAAATGGATGTCGCAAGTTGGGCCACGGCAGGCCAGGGCCCGTGGCAGGGGCGCAGGGCTGGAGCGCAGCGATTGAAAGCAGTTCCTTCTTATTACAAGTGGAATTTCCTCCTCGCTGATTGAAGTCTCAGCATATTGCTGCCACATTCCCTCCCACAAAAGAGCCGAGAGTTTTAAATATTTTTTTGGGAGGGGGCGCGGGTTATTCAAAGTAGCAGACCTCTCCCCTGACACCGGGCCATCTGTGACCAGAATTTCAAAGTGGCTTGATTTAGTGGACGCTCCCTAGGAACGACTGTTTTTGTCATAATTTGACTCCGGCAGTTTTTTTTTTTTCTTTTTTTTTTTTTTCAGAAGTGGCTTCCAGTGACTAACTGATTTATGTGATCAGCTCAATTACCAGCGGTTGTGTGGACGGCCGGATGAATTTACGCTCGCTTTGAAGTGAGATCTAAGCGATGTGAATTTATATCAGATATTGATATTGATATTCTTTTTCTTTAATAAAAAAAAAAAAAGAAAATCCAGAATGGAATGCAACAATAATCAAAGTCGTGCCATTTAGCTCCTCTGTGCTAAGTTAATGGAATCTCCTAATGTTTAGTGTGAAGCATCAATCATGCAAAAATCTATTGTTGCATTAGCCTTGAAAGAACAATAATAATAAAAATGCTATAATGGCTTTAGCTTCCTTTCCATAAATCATGGTGCAGGGGGTACAGTGGTATGTGTTTATTGGGGAGGATGACTTAACTTTGTGGAATATGCCATTTCAGCCATTTCAGGCTGTTGAGCACATGGAATATTGATGTGATGGTAAACTATAATCAAAGGTTTTTTTTTTTTTTCCCTCACCTCATGGCTGAGTACAGCGTACGGAGGTGTATATGTGTGAGCGAGCGTGCCGGTTCTGGCACCTTCGGCCGTGACTCTGGGCTGCGTGCTGGATAGCCACTCACCGTTCAGTTGTAAATCTTCAGTAAATGCATAAAAATGATGTCAAGCGGGAGATTTACTGTAACGCTGAAAATCCTTTTAAACAAATATTAAAATAAGGCAAAAAGCCGTCTGAAAGTCGTTTAGGAGGGCATCGCGCCTCAGTTTAGAAGCGAGCAGTGAAAGCTGACAGGCCGTCGGAATTTACATTGGTATTAGCATTTGATTGATGACACGCCGCGCACACTCAGGTTTTGTTAAGTTGCGGGTGGTAGTGGGGCGGAGTGATGGGGGGGGTGTTTGTTGTGGCTGCAGGATGCAGTAGCAATGTGAGTCTCATTCTGCCGGATGTGTATACAGTGAGACGCAGGGTATTAAGACAGTAGCATAAAACATGGAAAAGACAACAATCTATATCACACGGACTGCGGCCTATTAGCTGAGATTCGCTGGTGTCCGAACATTGCTAACACTAGAGACTAGGGGTGTAAGAAAATATCGAAATATCAAATATCGGGATATTATGTTTAGTGATACTGTATCGATTCTTAAAAACACAGTATCAATACACAGATTCCCAGCAGACAGTGCAGTGTGTTGTGTTTAAACCTCTGACCACTAGATGTCAGTGTTGTAATCCATTTACAGCTCCAACATCAACAAGCAGCACAAGGACGCAATGCTACTGTAAGATTTGGCAAACCTGTTCATATAGTGGTGTGTTTTAATAGTAGGATTTGAAAAATTGCAGTATATCGTGATATATTGAATCGTGACCGCTGTATCATAATATGTATTGTATCGCCAGGTTCTTGCCAATACACAGCCCTAGTAGACACTAGACATCAGTAGTAGCCCAATTGTTCTCAGTTAAAGAAGAAGCAAGAACGTACCCCAGTCTGCTCAAACTGCGTCCAGATCTTTTAAGGTCGTACAGACTTGCTGATGTGAACTTAACGTAACTGGCATCTAATTTAGACCACAGTTGTTCTGAATTCTGAGTGCCCTACAGAGTCTGGTTCAGAGTTCGAAGATTGTGATTTAGTGCATTTCCTGCCCACTGTATTCATACGGGGGGTGACTGGAAAGCTGGGGTTGCTGATTGAGCAGCTTTGATTGAGAGAACCTTTGGAAATGTATTCAAACCAAAGATTTCAGTGTCTGTTGACTTGAGTGCCAGTTTTCGTCCTAACCCTCAAATGTAGACGGTCCCTCACGTCTTCTATGACTTCTAAAGAAATCGATTAATAGCTCACTCAAGGTCCAGGCTTCAAAACAGCTTCTACTGGTTAGCTCTGTCCATTTCTACACATAAGAGAACATCAGAAACCACAAACAAGCCCATTTACCATTAATTGAAGCAGTTTGAGGTGATTGTGTGATGATGTTGATATAAAGAAGCTAAAGAACTGCGAGACACTAAACCCTGAGGCTAAACCCTATATGGGCTGAGGAGAAAATAGTGTGAATGCTCCAGAACTACCTCATGTGTAAAAGCTTACGCGTGCCGTACATTTTATGCATAAATTGTCTGTAAGCAGGAGCCGGGAGGGTTGTGTGAGGTTAAGTGGTAGCAGTGTCTGTGTTTGTGAGTGCCAGACTGTGACCTCTGCAAGCAGGGTTTAATATCTTCTGGATCTTTAGAGGACTGTAGCTGGATCTGTTCTACAGCAGGGGAGCCTGAGGAGCCCTCTCCATTACCCTGCTCTGTGTACAGCACTCAGCGCTCCTCCGATACCATGGGCGGAGAAGATAATGCTCTGCGAGAGAGGGAGGAAAAAAAAAACGGAAAGTATGAAATTAATAAAGCTTTTTAGTCGGCATAATCAGTCATTTTGAACTTGACTGAAGAGAGCAACAAAACAAATACATTTTGGGGAAAGAATACATGTATTTTAATGCCTTCAAGCAAAACTAATTAAAGACGACACCTCATTTGCATAAATAAGCATTATAATTTGCATGGAGGCACCAGGGAATATGTTGAGGGAAAAAAAGAAAAGGGGAACGCAATATTTTGCAGTCTGCTAATTTCATTTTATTTAGGATTTAAGCCTAATAAAGATTCATTTTGGAGGGGAAGAGAATAATCAAAGGGGGAGAAATTTGAACTATCTCCAAAGATGCAGCAGCCCCTATTCAAAGGGCCCTTTCAGAGTCAGGAGAAGCCTCCTAATCAGGAGTGGCACTTCCTGGCCCGGCTCCAGCGCCAACTCCTTGAAAGGTAAAAAATTTTAGAGCCCAATTTATTAGTATGCAGTTCTGGCATCGGTGGGTGAATTAATGGCGGTGACTGATAATGACTGTAATCGTGGCACAAATGGGGTGTTGAAATAGCAAACAACGGGCACCAGGCATGTAATGGGGGTTTTATTAATTACCCGAGCCGGGGCATGAGCGAGCTGCAGGATTTACAGTAGCGGTGGCAGCCGCTCGGCCTGGGTCGGCCCCGTCTAATCCCGCGGCGGAGGGGTCAGCGGGGAGACGGAGTGTGGTGGGGGGGAGAGGCTGCTCCCGCACTCACTTTAAAAGTGCTTTATAACAGGGCTGGCCTGCGCTGGGATGATGCAGGAGCGGCAATGACATCAGCTCGGGGGGGTGACTTGATGGAGGGGTGTTTTTCTGTGCGTACTGGAGGAATGTATAAGTGGTTGCTTTTAATTATGTTTGAGTATTTGATTCAGCTTTGGTTGTAAAGAGAGGATACTAGACGCTAAGTGAATAGTAAGTCTAGAAAGTAGATAAGAGTGCAAACACAGGGCTTAATCCTTAGTGAGGATTTAAGTTTAAGTTATAGTTGTCCTCAAACAGAAATAGACTATATGCATGGCTGGATTACTGACCGGGCCAGTGGGGCCAGCGCCCAGGGGCCCCTGAGGTCAGACCCAAAACATTTTGCAATGCCCATCAACATTTATGATACAATATATTTTTATTTCCAAGGGCCCTCCCTTTTAAGGATCTTCTGACTATTAGGGGCTTTGACCCCTAGCCATGCTTTTGGGGCCCCTAGCCATGCTTTTGAGCCCTAGCCATGGTTTTGGGGGCCCTAGACATGCTTTTGAGCCCTAGCCATGCTTTTGGGGGCCCTAGACATGCTTTTGGGGCCCCTGGCTATGCTTTTGAGCCTTAGCCATGCTTTGTGGGCCCCCTAGCCATGCTTTTAGAGGGTTATCAGCCGTGTTTTGGACGAGGCGTTGTGGCACTGCTCTGATTTCGACTTCTGGCTATTAGGGGTCCTAGGAAAGAGGGGGGCATAATTATAGAGGGCCCTGATTATGAAAGCCCCTACCAGGGGGCCCTAGAGAAGAGCAGGGTATACCTTTAGAGGGCTCTTGATCATGAGGGGCACAGGTTGGGGGGGGGTTAGCCCAGACTATCCTTAATCCGTCCTTGACTATGTGGAAGGTGAATACAGCACCTGATTTCACTGATCTCAGTTCAGTGGCTCTGTTTGGCGGTATGGTTTTGTATCAGTTGCTTGAGTTATCAAAAGCTTATTTGCTCCATCTCTATAGAGTTCTACCGAATTCTCTACTGTGTGTCTCAGATACATGTTCAGCTCTATAATTTGTTTGGTTTGTTTGATCTAGTCTAGAGATTTTATTTTGAGATATTCTGTAAACAAATTTGTTCACAATGATTTGATAAGATCATTTATCTTATTGTAGAACAACAGAGCGATCACACTATGACTGAGACATTGTTTTATGATAATCTAGAGCAGGGCTATTTAAGAAAGCAGGAAGGTCCAGTTAGAGGAAATTTCTTCAGACCAAGGTCTGGACAGTCATCATTTCTAACTTTATGATTCAGTACCATATCCGGGATATGGAAGTAACTGAAAGAACAAAAACACATTAGAAATGGCTTTCAGTATCTTTCAACAACAATTACTGTTTAAATGCTGAACTGAATGAATTATATTGTTGCTTTCCAATGAAAAACATGTATCTTCATTTTTGTCGATTTTGAGTTTTCTACTTCATTTGAACATGCCGATAGTTGTTTACATTGTGTGAAAATTTCATGATGACTGGACCAATAGAAATGCTCCAAAGTAGCTCCAAAAAAATTCTGGTTCCATTGACTTCATTGAAAGTAAAGTATGTTTTTGGTCTCTCGTGTAAAGTTGTAATTCGACAAAATGTAAAACTTAAAAAATGCTTTTGAAAAAAAAAGTACATCCTAAAAGTGCTTTTTTATAGAAGAAGTTATTAAACGGTGCAGTTTTCTGTTGTTTTCACATCTTGTTGGTTTGGAGCTGCCTCTGGGAAGAATAAACATCTATGTCTCTCCATTCCTGGTTAAAGAAGTTGTTGTTCACCGCACAGCTCTGATTGGCTGAGGAGTCTGTGAGTTTACTGCGCCGCCCATATACTGTAAAAATCATATTTAAGCACATTTATGGGGGAAGGTACCTGCCAGAGGTTCTACGACAGAACAGTACTTGAGCATGTTGAAGAAATACTTTGTGTGGTAGTTCTAGGCTGTGCGTTCTCTCGTATTTACTGCACTGGGTTATTTTGCTAAGCTCCCGGCCAGAAGAAGGGTGTGTGAGTGTGCTAGTAGAGAACAAGCAAGAGAGTCAAGAGATGTAAGCGGAGTCAGAAATCTGCTTATGTATAGTGTAGCTGTGGCCGCCAGCAGGTGGACCAAACAGAACCATAACTTACATATCGTCACTGTCCAATGAAAAACATGCATCTCCATTTTTGTTGATTTTCAGTTTTCTACATCATTTGAACACGTCAGCTGCTGTTTACATTGTGTGAACATTTCATGATGAATGAACCAATAGAAATGCTTCAAAATCACTTTTGGAAACAATCTGGTTCCATTGACTTACATTGAAAGTGAAGACAGTTTTTGGCCTCTCCTGTAAAGTTAACGTTTTGGTGATACTTGTTTTTTTTATTGGACAGTGATGATATGCTGAACACTTATAATAGTGTTACCGTTATCAGAATTCCATATAAAACAGGTCCTACGTTCACTGGTCAGTTTGGATAGTAAGTTAAATGATGTTGTGTGATTGTATGTCGTTTGATTTCACATCCCTCCAATCAGAATGACTTCTCAATGAATATGGATTAAAAAACGTGTTGTATTTTCTTTTAAATCTGAACAGCCATCTTCGGAGAAACACTGTTCTATGTACTTACCTCGTTACAGTGGGTGTGACGTGAGTGAAATATTGTATTGAAGTAGGCCATGATGTCGTGCAGAGAGGCGGTCACTAACAGAGCAGAGGCTGAGACGTAAGTCAGAGAGTTCTTGATGATAATTGGACCAGCTGTTCCAAACCACCTCTGTTTTGTACAGTATTTGCCCACTTTATTACAATATGACCTCAATACTGATTTTACAGGTTACAGGAGACTGACCTTCATCATGGAGCCATATGTTTAAGAAGTCGAGTTCTGTTTTCCTGGAAATCTCTTACATGAGCTGGTGTGCAGAAACACAGAGATGCAACAGAGTCTGGGTCGGTCTCCAGTCAAACGTGTGGCTCTCAGAAATGAAGTCTTGCATTGTAACATGGGGCAGGACCACTCAGACGTCAACTCATCAACAAGAGAGGGTTGATTAAAAATGTTCTTTATTACTCACGGAATCCTTAATGGACGGTAGACTTTAAAAATGGAAGAAACAATTAGAGTTTTACTGCTCGGTGGGCTCTGCTGATTTATATAAATCACACCAAGGGTGTAAACTTTCCAATAAAAGATAGCGCCACCCCCTGCATGCATAATCAACAAGTCCACGAGCCAACGGTGTTCTTATATTTCCTCACTGCCAGTGGGCTAAACTTAGTGAAACTTCAGAGGTACTTTGCTTCACCCTGATACAGAAGTAAGGTACACTCTTAAATATCACGATTCCTAAATGGTTCTTGGCTTGGACTTGTGTTTCTAGGGCAACCTCTAAATTGGTATTGGATCTTTTTCAGTATGGACGTTCTTTAAACTAGGCGTGGCCCACATGGCAAAAATATACCGTCACGATACCTCAAGACATTCTCACGATACACATTTACACATTACCTTGTTTTTGAGGTTTGACAAGGAGAAGAAACCAGTGGTGCCGAATTTAAAGCTATGAACACAAAGATGGTCTACATTTCACATACACAGAAAACATTCTTCTCTTTCACAATTATTGCTTCACAGCGTCAAACAGAATATGAATGTGTGTTCTCACCCAGTGAATTGATCGTATTACTAAGTAATGTTAGTGAGAATGCCGTTATTACCTTTAGAGGGCAGTAGTGAGTAATATGTTATTACTTAATATTTTTCACATTTAGAGGGCAGTAGTGAGTAATATGTTATTACTTAATATTTTTCACATTTAGAGGGCAGTAGTGAGTAATATGTTATTACTTAATATTTTTCACATTTAGAGGGCAGTAGTGAGTAATATTTTATTACTTAATATTTTTCACATTTAGAGGGCAGTAGTGAGTAATATGTTATTACTTAATATTTTTCACATTTAGAGGGCAGTAGTGAGTAATATTTTATTACTTAATATTTTTCACATTTAGAGGGCAGTAGTGAGTAATATTTTATTACTTAATATTTTTCACATTTAGAGGACATTAATGAGTAATATTTTATTACTTAATATTTTTCACATTTAGAGGGCAGTAGTGAGTAATATTTTATTACTTAATATTTTTCACATTTAGAGGGCAGTAGTGAGTAATATGTTATTACTTAATATTTTTCACATTTAGAGGGCAGTAGTGAGTAATATTTTATTACTTAATATTTTTCACATTTAGAGGGCAGTAGTGAGTAATATGTTATTACTTAATATTTTTCACATTTAGAGGGCAGTAGTGAGTAATATTTTATTACTTAATATTTTTCACATTTAGAGGGCAGTAGTGAGTAATATGTTATTACTTAATATTTTTCACATTTAGAGGGCAGTAGTGAGTAATATTTTATTACTTAATGTTTTTCACATTTAGAGGGCAGTAGTGAGTAATATTTTATTACTTAATATTTTTTCACATTTAGAGGGCAGTAGTGAGTAATATTTTATTACTTAATATTTTTCACAGTTAGAGGGCAGTAGTGAGTAATATTTTATTACTTAATATTTTTCACATTTAGAGGGCAGTAGTGAGTAATATTTTATTACTTAATATTTTTCACATTTAGAGGGCAGTAGTGAGTAATATTTTATTACTTAATATTTTTCACATTTAGAGGACATTAATGAGTAATATTTTATTACTTAATATTTTTCACATTTAGAGGGCAGTAGTGAGTAATATTTTATTACTTAATATTTTTCACATTTAGAGGGCAGTAGTGAGTAATATGTTATTACTTAATATTTTTCACATTTAGAGGGCAGTAGTGAGTAATATTTTATTACTTAATATTTTTCACATTTAGAGGGCAGTAGTGAGTAATATGTTATTACTTAATATTTTTCACATTTAGAGGGCAGTAGTGAGTAATATTTTATTACTTAATATTTTTCACATTTAGAGGGCAGTAGTGAGTAATATGTTATTACTTAATATTTTTCACATTTAGAGGGCAGTAGTGAGTAATATTTTATTACTTAATGTTTTTCACATTTAGAGGGCAGTAGTGAGTAATATTTTATTACTTAATATTTTTTCACATTTAGAGGGCAGTAGTGAGTAATATTTTATTACTTAATATTTTTCACAGTTAGAGGGCAGTAGTGAGTAATATTTTATTACTTAATATTTTTCACATTTAGAGGGCAGTAGTGAGTAATATTTTATTACTTAATATTTTTCACATTTAGAGGGCAGTAGTGAGTAATATTTTATTACTTAATATTTTTCACATTTAGAGGACATTAATGAGTAATATTTTATTACTTAATATTTTTCACATTTAGAGGGCAGTAGTGAGTAATATTTTATTACTTAATATTTTTCACATTTAGAGGGCAGTAGTGAGTAATATGTTATTACTTAATATTTTTCACATTTAGAGGGCAGTAGTGAGTAATATGTTATTACTTAATATTTTTCACATTTAGAGGGCAGTAGTGAGTAATATGTTATTACTTAATATTTTTCACATTTAGAGGGCAGTAGTGAGTAATATGTTATTACTTAATATTTTTCACATTTAGAGGGCAGTAGTGAGTAATATGTTATTACTTAATATTTTTCACATTTAGAGGGCAGTAGTGAGTAATATTTTATTACTTAATATTTTTCACATTTAGAGGGCAGTAGTGAGTAATATTTTATTACTTAATATTTTTCACATTTAGAGGACATTAATGAGTAATATTTTATTACTTAATATTTTTCACATTTAGAGGGCAGTAGTGAGTAATATTTTATTACTTAATATTTTTCACATTTAGAGGGCAGTAGTGAGTAATATGTTATTACTTAATATTTTTCACATTTAGAGGGCAGTAGTGAGTAATATGTTATTACTTAATATTTTTCACATTTAGAGGGCAGTAGTGAGTAATATGTTATTACTTAATATTTTTCACATTTAGAGGGCAGTAGTGAGTAATATTTTATTACTTAATATTTTTCACATTTAGAGGGCAGTAGTGAGTAATATGTTATTACTTAATATTTTTCACATTTAGAGGGCAGTAGTGAGTAATATTTTATTACTTAATGTTTTTCACATTTAGAGGGCAGTAGTGAGTAATATTTTATTACTTAATATTTTTCACATTTAGAGGGCAGTAGTGAGTAATATTTTATTACTTAATATTTTTCACAGTTAGAGGGCAGTAGTGAGTAATATTTTATTACTTAATATTTTTCACATTTAGAGGGCAGTAGTGAGTAATATTTTATTACTTAATAGTTTTCACATTTAGAGGGCAGTAGTGAGTAATATTTTATTACTTAATATTTTTCACATTTAGAGGGCAGTAGTGAGTAATATTTTATTACTTAATATTTTTCACATTTAGAGGGCAGTAGTGAGTAATATGTTATTACTTAATATTTTTCACATTTAGAGGGCAGTAGTGAGTAATATGTTATTACTTAATATTTTTCACATTTAGAGGGCAGTAGTGAGTAATATGTTATTACTTAATATTTTTCACATTTAGAGGGCAGTAGTGAGTAATATTTTATTACTTAATATTTTTCACATTTAGAGGGCAGTAGTGAGTAATATGTTATTACTTAATATTTTTCACATTTAGAGGGCAGTAGTGAGTAATATGTTATTACTTAATATTTTTCACATTTAGAGGGCAGTAGTGAGTAATATTTTATTACTTAATATTTTTCACATTTAGAGGGCAGTAGTGAGTAATATTTTATTACTTAATATTTTTCACATTTAGAGGGCAGTAGTGAGTAATATGTTATTACTTAATATTTTTCACCTTTAGAGGGCAGTAGTGAGTAATATGTTATTACTTAATATTTTTCACATTTAGAGGGCAGTAGTGAGTAATATTTTATTACTTAATATTTTTCACATTTAGAGGGCAGTAGTGAGTAATATGTTATTACTTAATATTTTTCACATTTAGAGGGCAGTAGTGAGTAATATGTTATTACTTAATATTTTTCACATTTAGAGGACATTAATGAGTAATATTTTATTACTTAATATTTTTCACCTTTAGAGGGCAGTAGTGAGTAATATGTTATTACTTAATATTTTTCACATTTAGAGGGCAGTAGTGAGTAATATTTTATTACTTAATATTTTTCACATTTAGAGGGCAGTAGTGAGTAATATGTTATTACTTAATATTTTTCACATTTAGAGGACATTAATGAGTAATATGTTATTACTTAATATTTTTCACCTTTAGAGGGCAGTAGTGAGTAATATGTTATTACTTAATATTTTTCACATTTAGAGGGCAGTAGTGAGTAATATTTTATTACTTAATATTTTTCACATTTAGAGGGCAGTAGTGAGTAATATGTTATTACTAATATTTTTCACATTTAGAGGGCAGTAGTGAGTAATATTTTATTACTTAATATTTTTCACATTTAGAGGGCAGTAGTGAGTAATATTTTATTACTTAATATTTTTCACATTTAGAGGACATTAATGAGTAATATTTTATTACTTAATATTTTTCACATTTAGAGGGCAGTAGTGAGTAATATGTTATTACTTAATATTTTTCACATTTAGAGGGCAGTAGTGAGTAATATGTTATTACTTAATATTTTTCACCTTTAGAGGGCAGTAGTGAGTAATATGTTATTACTTAATATTTTTAACATTTAGAGGGCAGTATAGAGTAATATTTTATTACTTAATATTTTTCACATTTAGAGGGCAGTAGTGAGTAATATGTTATTACTTAATATTTTTCACAGTTAGAGGGCAGTAGTGAGTAATATTTTATTACTTAATATTTTTCACATTTAGAGGACATTAATGAGTAATATTTTATTACTTAATATTTTTCACCTTTAGAGGGCAGTAGTGAGTAATATTTTATTACTTAATATTTTTCACATTTAGAGGACATTAATGAGTAATATTTTATTACTTAATATTTTTCACATTTAGAGGGCAGTAGTGAGTAATATTTTATTACTTAATATTTTTCACATTTAGAGGGCAGTAGTGAGTAATATTTTATTACTTAATATTTTTCACATTTAGAGGGCAGTATAGAGTAATATTTTATTACTTAATATTTTTCACATTTAGAGGGCAGTAGTGAGTAATATTTTATTACTTAATATTTTTCACATTTAGAGGGCAGTATAGAGTAATATTTTATTACTTAATATTTTTCACATTTAGAGGGCAGTAGTGAGTAATATTTTATTACTTAATATTTTTCACATTTAGAGGACATTAATGAGTAATATTTTATTACTTAATATTTTTCACATTTAGAGGGCAGTAGTGAGTAATATTTTATTACTTAATATTTTTCACATTTAGAGGACATTAATGAGTAATATTTTATTACTTAATATTTTTCACATTTAGAGGGCAGTAGTGAGTAATATGTTATTACTTAATATTTTTCACATTTAGAGGGCAGTATAGAGTAATATTTTATTACTTAATATTTTTCACATTTAGAGGGCAGTAGTGAGTAATATTTTATTACTTAATATTTTTCACATTTAGAGGGCAGTAGTGAGTAATATTTTATTACTTAATATTTTTCACATTTAGAGGGCAGTATAGAGTAATATTTTATTACTTAATATTTTTCACATTTAGAGGGCAGTAGTGAGTAATATTTTATTACTTAATATTTTTCACATTTAGAGGGCAGTATAGAGTAATATTTTATTACTTAATATTTTTCACATTTAGAGGACATTAATGAGTAATATTTTATTACTTAATATTTTTCACATTTAGAGTACATTAATGAGTAATATTTTAATAAACATGACACCACCCACCCCTATCTTTGAACTTATCATTGATAAAAACAATTCCTTCATGTGAATTTAAAGTAAGTAACCATTAAAAGTGGTTCTTATCACTCCAGTGAAACCCTATGGTCTTTATTGGGGATATTATATATAATTTAATGGTAATCACTGCTCATTGCTTCTGGCTCTCTGGATTCTTGCCCTTTGTCCGTGGGGGCTTCGTCTGGGGTCTCCCTCTTTCCTCCTCTGTGGTGTGCACGCGGTGGCCATCGGGATGTGTGGCCTCAGGTCTTCTGAGTTCCTAATGGGCTGTGGATGGTCTGGGTCCCCTGGGTCCTTCCCTATCTGCCTCTGGAAAAAAATTAGGCTCATTTGTTTAACGCCATGGATCGGCTAAACTGGAGACATATCGGCTGATCACATATTTTGATTAAAAATCGATACTGATACTGATACTTCCATCGATCCATCCTTCCATCCTTTCATCTCTAATATATATATATTGTTTTTTCTTTTTTCTTTTTTTTTCTCTTTGCTTTCATTTGTTTGTTTATTTAGTTGTTTATTATTATTATTATTATTATTATTATTATTATTGTTATTATTATTATTATTATTATTATTATTATTATCCCTTCCTTTCTTTTTTCCTTTTTTCTCACTCCTCTTTTTCCTCTCCTTTACTGCCTGTCAGGCCTGGCTAAATAAATAAATAAATAAAATAAAAATATAAACATTAACAAGAATCTGCTATAGAAACCTATAGAGCTGTTCTACATGAAATATAATATATTAATATAATAAAAAATAAGTAAATAAATCACATGGCAACGTTTCTCTTTCTCATATGGTTACACTAATGAAAATGATGTGTTTAATTTTTTTATATAAGTTAAACAAAAGGAAGTCCAACAAAAAACGACTTGATTGCCCTTTATTTCTTCATCTCGAGCAAACTCCACCCCCACCCCGTCCCCTCGTCCCAGCACCAGAAGCGCGTACAGAACACCCACACACAGACGCACTACAAAGGGAGCAGCTGGGTTTTATTTCAGCGAATAAAAGCAATAATGGTTGGAGGCCTTTGAAATCATTAATAGATAAAAAGAATGAAAGATCACATTACATCTGGAGAGAGATCGAAGTTTGATCACTCATCTCTCAGATGTGCCATTCAAAAAAAAGAAAAAAAAGAAAAAAGGAACGTTGCATTCAACATGTTTGTGACGAGCGCTAAACGACTTCATTTACTATAATCCTCAGACGTTGGAGGATGTTGCGGGATGTTGGCGCTGGGTGAAGTGTCGTTGCCGGTTTTAGTGTCTCCTTATGTGTGTTTGAGAACGTTTGATGACTTGTAATAAATCTGGGTGGTACCTGGCGTGCTCAGGGTGGTTAAAGAAGAATATGCACACCCTGCATCTGTGACATAACTGTCATTATCTCTTAGAGGTGGGGCGCTTTAAAGAAGGGAGAGGAGAAGAAATCAAAGGAAGGGGGGTGGGGAGTGATTTTCTGTACTTATCTGTTTTTATCGTATAGCTGTTGACTGGATCTCGCGGGATTGTATGAGACTAGTATTTGTTAATTGAAACTGGAGAAATCCAGTGTATTTGATAGCAAGACATGCAGTTAAAGTGATGAAACGATCAAATTCTGAGTGTGTGAACCGCGAGTCTGTGATACTCAAAAGTGTCAGAAGTATTCACATTCAGTACTCAGGTAGCAGTATAGATACTAGGGTTTAAAAGTACTTCTGTAGAAGTTGAAGTATCAACTGAAGCTTTTTACTCCAGTAAAAGTGTAAAAGTACTGCTTTCAAAACTACTTAAAGTATAAAAGTAAAAGATGCCATTAAGGACAAAAGCTTAGGCCGCACCACCGGGGTCTATAGTGCGCTAGCCCACCTCCCCAAAAACCCCATTCTTCTAAAAGCCATAATGACTATAATGTTATATTAAAATGTTAATGTTGATAAATTTGGGATGCGCTAGGCTTCCTGTTTCAGCCGCTTATACATCCATTGAACATGAATGTAGTTTAGTACAATGTAAATATATTAAAGAAGTATATCTGTTACTACTGAGCATTAACATGAGTTTCATGGAGCAGAAGATATGATGACTAGTTTCCTAGAGGACTAATTTGGTAGAGTTAGAGCTGGGCTATATGGGAATCATTATCGTTACAGTGATATGTAATATTATAATGTGTAGTGGTTAGTACGGTGGTGTAGTGGTTAGTACGGTGGTGTAGTGGTTAGTATGGTGGTGTAGTGGTTAGTACGGTGCTGTAGTGGTTAGTACGGTGGTGTAGTGGTTAGTACGGTGGTGTAGTGGTTAGTACGGTGGTGTAGTGGTTAGTATGGTGGTGTAGTGGTTAGTACGGTGGTGTAGTGGTTAGTACGGTGGTGTAGTGGTTAGTGCGGTGGTGTAGTGGTTAGTACGGTGGTGTAGTGGTTAGTACGGTGGTGTAGTGGTTAGTATGGTAGTAGTGGTTAGTACGGTGGTGTAGTGGTTAGTACGGTGGTGTAGTGGTTAGTATGGTGGTGTAGTGGTTAGTATGGTGGTGTAGTGGTCAGTACGGTGGTGTAGTGGTTAGTACGGTGGTGTAGTGGTTAGTATGGTGGTGTAGTGGTTAGTACGGTGGTGTAGTGGTTAGTGCGGTGGTGTAGTGGTTAGTACGGTGGTGTAGTGGTTAGTACGGTGGTGTAGTGGTTAGTATGGTAGTGTAGTAGTTAGTACGGTGGTGTAGTGGTTAGTATGGTAGTGTAGTGGTTAGTATGGTGATGTAGTGGTCAGTATGGTAGTGTAGTGGTTAGTACGGTGGTGTAGTGGTTAGTACGGTGGTGTAGTGGTTAGTATGGTAGTGTAGTGGTTAGTATGGTGATGTAGTGGTTAGTACGGTGGTGTAGTGGTTAGTATGGTGGTGTAGTAGTTAGTACGGTGATGTAGTGGTTAGTACGGTGGTGTAGTGGTTAGTATGGTGGTGTAGTGGTTAGTACGGTGGTGTAGTGGTTAGTACGGTGGTGTAGTGGTTAGTAGTAGTGGTTAGTATGGTGGTGTAGTGGTTAGTATGGTGGTGTAGTGGTTAGTATGGTGGTGTAGTGGTTAGTACGGTGGTGTAGTGGTTAGTATGGTGGTGTAGTGGTTAGTACGGTGGTGTAGTGGTTAGTACGGTGGTGTAGTGGTTAGTAGTAGTGGTTAGTATGGTGGTGTAGTGGTTAGTATGGTGGTGTAGTGGTTAGTACGGTGGTGTAGTGGTTAGTATGGTGGTGTAGTGGTTAGTATGGTGGTGTAGTGGTCAGCACTGTCCCCTCACAGCAAAAAGACCCGGGTTGGATTCCCGGTCCGGGCTGTTCTGTGTGTGTATGTTCTCTCCGTGCTTGAGTGGGTTCCTCCGGTACTCCGGTTTCCTCCCACAGTCCAAACACATGCATGTTAGGTTGATTGGTCACTCTAAATTGCCCGTAGGTGTGAGTATGTGTTTGCCCAGTGACGCTGGGATTGGCTCCAGCATCCCCATGACCCAGACTAGTGAGTTAAAGCAGAGGATAATGGATGGATGGATAATAGTGTGTAAATTGTAACACAAATAACTGGATTTATAGTTTTAAACTATTTTTGATATTTGCAACTACTTTATCTGTTCTAACTGAGCAGATGTATGAAAACAAATACACTATAATATATCATGTATCAGAAATCAGATTTCTTTCCAAAATCGTTCAGCCCTACAGTTGTAATAATTGCGATCATAATAGATAAGAAATGATTATTCTTTTTTTTTCCTTCTTCTTTCTCCCTCTTCTTATTGTTGTTGTTGATGTTGTTGTTGTTGTTGTTAGAGTGGACCTTATGGACCCAGACGGCAGCTCTCGTGTGTAAACTCAGAGTCCTGCATGTTAAAAAGGGCTGCAGTTGTCTGTTGGATTTTTTTTGGGCTAGTTTGTGGGATATATGTGCCACAGTGTGGTCAGAAGAACATTGTTGATGTTGTTGCAGCCACTGGAACGTCTGATAAGCTTTTCTGATGTAACCACCGAACACGGATCTGACCACTGTAGTTACTTGGAATGCAAGGCACTGCAAACATACACCCTTCAATTATTTGATATGGCATTGTTTTTGGGCAAATAACACGTCAGCTGAAAAACTAGGTGGTTTCTGGTTAAACACGAGGCTGAATCATGTTCTGAACACACGCGCTCACCTTTTCCCTGCTAAATAGCACTGCCCGAATACCAGGTTATCATCAGGAAGCCCAAACTTCGAGATATCCTACAGTTATCTACACAAATTAAAACAAAAGTCAATATGTTGAATATCTCGTTTGCTTAGTGGCTGCTTTTGTAAAAGATTTGTACCAAAAATATGGAGAAGAGTGAGAGTATAAGAAGTGATTAGCCTGTGAAGATTTAGAGCTTTGAGTGTTTAACTATTGACCTATATGTTTGAGTGGCTTGTGATCAGAGGTGTCAAGTAATGAAGTACAAATACTTTGTTACCTTACGTAAATAGAAACTTTGATTATTTATACTTTTACTGGAGTAAATATTTTTAGATAAGATTTTACTTCTACTTCTTAAATTTACACTCCATTATCAGTACTTTCTACTCCTTAAATTTACACTCCATTATCAGTACTTTCTACTCCTTACATTTACACTCCATTATCAGTACTTTCTACTCTTTACATTTACACTCCATTATCAGTACTTTCTACTCCTTACATTTACACTCCATTATCAGTACTTTCTACTCCTTACATTTACACTCCATTATCAGTACTTTCTACTCCTTACATTTACACTCCATTATCAGTACTTTCTACTCCTTACATTTACACTCCATTATCAGTACTTTCTACTCCTTACATTTACACTCCATTATCAGTACTTTCTACTCCTTACATTTACACTCCATTATCAGTACTTTCTACTCCTTACATTTACACTCCATTATCAGTACTTTCTACTCCTTACATTTACACTCCATTATCAGTACTTTCTACTCCTTACATTTACACTCTATTATCAGTACTTTCTACTCCTTACATTTACACTCCATTATCAGTACTTTCTACTCCTTATATTTACACTCCATTATCTGTACTTTCTACTCCTTACATTTACACTCCATTATCTGTACTTTCTACTACTTATATTTACACTCCATTATAAGTACTTTCTACTCCTTACATTTACACTCCATTATCTGTACTTTCTACTCCTTACATTTACACTCCATTATCTGTACTTTCTACTCCTTACATTTACACTCCATTATCAGTACTTTCTACTCCTTACATTTACACTCCATTATCAGTACTTTCTACTCCTTACATTTACACTCCATTATCAGTACTTTCTACTCCTTACATTTACACTCTATTATCAGTACTTTCTACTCCTTACATTTACACTCCATTATCAGTACTTTCTACTCCTTATATTTACACTCCATTATCTGTACTTTCTACTCCTTACATTTACACTCCATTATCTGTACTTTCTACTACTTATATTTACACTCCATTATCTGTACTTTCTACTCCTTACATTTACACTCCATTATCAGTACTTTCTACTACTTATATTTACACTCCATTATCTGTACTTTCTACTCCTTACATTTACACTCCATAATCAGTACTTTCTACTCCTTACATTTACACTCCATTATCAGTACTTTCTACTCCTTACATTTACACTCCATTATCAGTACTTTCTACTTCTTACATTTACACTCCATTATCAGTACTTTCTACTCCTTACATTTACACTCCATTATCTGTACTTTCCAATCCTTACATTTACACTCCATTATCTGTACTTTCTACTCCTTACATTTACACTCCATTATCAGTACTTTCTACTCCTTACATTTACACTCCATTATCTGTACTTTCCAATCCTTACATTTACACTCCATTATCTGTACTTTCCAATCCTTACATTTACACTCCATTATCTGTACTTTCTACTTCTTACATTTACACTCCATTATCAGTACTTTCTACTCCTTACATTTACACTCCATTATCTGTACTTTCTACTTCTTACATTTACACTCCATTATCAGTACTTTCTACTCCTTACATTTACACTCCATTATCTGTACTTTCTACTTCTTACATTTACACTCCATTATCAGTACTTTCTACTCCTTACATTTACACTCCATTATCTGTACTTTCCAATCCTTACATTTACACTCCATTATCTGTACTTTCCAATCCTTACATTTACACTCCATTATCAGTACTTTCTACTCCTTACATTTACACTCCATTATCTGTACTTTCCAATCCTTACATTTACACTCCATTATCTGTACTTTCCAATCCTTACATTTACACTCCATTATCTGTACTTTCTACTCCTTACATTTTAAACTAGTCTCGTTACTCCTATTTCATTTCAGCTTGTTTTCATTCATGTACATTTACATTCCAGTAAAGATTATTAATAATATGTCTTTGAAGTTTTACTTTTTGTAACATTATAATACTTATAGACAACTAGTCATCATATCTTCTGCTCCATGAAACTCATGTTAATGCTCAGTAGTACACAGATATGCTTCTTTAATATATTTACATTGTACTAAATTACATTCATGTTTAATGGGCGTATATGCGGCTGAAACAGGAAGCCTAGCGCATCCCAAATTTATCAACATTAATATTTTAATATAGCATTATAGTCATTATGGCTTTTAGAAGAATGTGGCTTTTGGGGAGGTGAGCTGGTGCACTATAGACTCCTAAGCTTTTGTCCTTTATACTTTAAGTAGTTCTGAAAGCAGTACTTTTACACTTTTACTGGAGTAAAAAGCTTGAGTTGATACTTCAACCTCTACAGAAGTATTTTTAAACCCTGGGATCTATACTTCTACCTAAGTAATGAAGTAATGAGTGAATATCTCTGACACCTTTGCTTGTGATGAAGTCTAAGTTTTAATCACTCCTTTTCAAATTGCTTTAGTTTCAAGTATTTTAAAAGAACTCTTGTCAGTGCTTTGTTTTCTAATCGCCTTTGAAAGTTTCTGGGGAAAAAAAACAACACAGGAATATGCCAGACCGTGTTATTTGTTTTTTTGTAAAGTGCCTTTTGGGCGTGTACTTTTTTGCAGTTTGTGAGATCATGCTTAAAAAATGTGGTGAAAAACATTTCATGTTATGACACATCAACCCCTCGCTTCTCCATAATCATCTGAATTTTTTATACCCGACCATGCAGTCGCTAAACACGGAACGAACATTCTGTTCCTTCGCTTTGGTCTGTTTTGCTCCTTTCTATTTTGCTTTAACTGGATTCACTGCATTCAGGTGAATTAAACTTGGCAGCATTCTTTCTAGGTGATGTTGCTTCTCTCTCTTTTTTTCACCGTCACGCCAAGTCTTTTACGCAGTTCTGGTGAAACAACAACAAAATGCCACGCATGAGGAAATGAATCAGTCCTTTCAACCAAAAAACTCAAGTTATCTGGTCTGATCGAAGACAGCATTGCCACTAGTTGGTCCACAATGTGGCCAGACAGAGAGAAATAGTGAATGTTTGTGTGTGGGCGTGATTATATGTGTGAACACGACATGCTTACATCAGATGCAGAGATTAAGGGCAGCGGCGTGGTGGAGGTGACTGTAATCTCCCGGCCTTATCTCGCCACATTCTTTCTGTAAATGTGGCAGTATCGACATTCTGCTTATTTCCTTTAAAGCATTCCAGAGACGCTGCAGGTGCAGCCCGGTAATGTAAAGTAAGATTCATGAGCTGAAAACAAAGAATTCTCTAACAAGCAGCCCTCTTTGTGCTTCACTGCTTAGTTCAGCTTTGCCTGAGGTCCATGTTGTGAATTCATAGATTGTGAAACAGCAAGTTTAGGGTTAATGTGGTAGAAATTACAATGACTTCCCCCACAACGATCTTCCGGCCGCGTGGTTTGATTAGGAAGATCAAGGAAAACATGGGCCGGCGCTTGTTAAGCATTACTATCATACTTTAGGCCTTTCTACCTTTAAAGAGTTCTACGTCCAAAGTCAATAAACAAGAGAAGAAGAACTAACGGGTGAAACGAGGAGTGCGCCACTAGACTGAGCAGGACACCCTCAAGACCTAGCTTGGCCTTTGTTGTTCACCCATCTGATCTCCCTCACGCTAACATGGTTAGGAGAATGAAAGGATGTGGAATAAATAAAAAAATTAATTAAGAGATGTTTGCAGGAACTAAGTAAGGAGAATGTGTTATGTTTCAAGTTTTTTAGGGGACTATTCTCTGAGGCAGTTATAATTTGTGTTAAATTCAATAGGATTAATAAATGGAAGAAGAACCAACAGGTGAAGAGTGAAGAGGAGTGCACCACTGGACTTAGCAGGACACCCTCAAGACCTAGCTTGGCCTTTGTTGTTCACCCATCTGATCTCCCTCACGCTACCATGGTTAGGAGAACGAAAGGGTGGAATAAATTAATTAATTAATTAAGAGATGTTCGCAGGAACTAGATAAGTTAAAAAAGAATGTGTTATGTTTCAAGTTTTTTTAGGGGACTATTCTCTGAGGTAGTTATAATTTGTGTTAAATTCAATAGGATTAATAAATGGAAGAAGAACCAACAGGTGAAGAGTGAAGAGGAGTGCACCACTGGACTTAGCAGGACACCCTCAAGACCTAATCCGGCCTTTACTGTTCACCCATTTGATCTCCCCCACATCATACGCTTTGGAGAGTGGAAGGGTGTGGTCTAAAGGTTAGTGTTAGGTTTAAGGTAGTTAAGGGTTAGATTTAGAATCATGGTTGGGTTTTAGGGTAAGGTTTAAGATTATGATTAAGTTTTAAAATTGGAATTGTGATTACATCTAAGAGTTTTAAGATATGGAGGGTCTAAGACAGTCTCTGTTGCTTTAATGAAAGAGTGTGTCCTAAACTAATTCTGAATCTATTTAAGGCTGAAGTAGATAGTGTGTGATTTTAGTCTGGTTGAATATTTTAAGTTGATTTTGTTTATTTATAAAATTTATAAACATCTTCCGTAGTGTACCCCAGTGTCATCGGGTGTTTCGGCCTTTAATCACTATGCGTTTATTATTTTTTAAAATGTCCTACACGTACAGTAAATAAGCAGAATGCAGGAAATCACTGCTCAGAAAACCAATAAGAATGATTTTAAAATTTCTAAATATGTGGTCTTTCACATCGGTTTTGACTTTGTTCTGGCTCCTTCCGTGTGAATGCGGCATGGCAGAGCTCTCATCTGCTGCATGCATCAGAGTAAGCCAATTAGCCATATAATTAGCATTGTAATTAGCAGCTATAATAATTACTTTTATTTATTATGTTTTTAGTTTATTTATCCACTGTAAGGGAGGAATGCACGGCCGTTAGTTGGCCTTTTCATCCTGTTGTTTTTGGCCTTCAAGAATTTGCAAATTAGCATATATCAGTGTGTTTGCATGGGGGTGGCAGGGGTGTAGCTGAGGGTTAACTCTGCAGTTGAGTCTGGTGTTGCCTCTTTCTACACATAGAAAACGTGTTCACTTGTACTCGTACGTGTAGATTTGTATTGACTGGTGTCCTCTATCCTCCATTTGGTGGGGAACGTAGAGTTAGAGGTCGAGTTCAACACAGTTTGGGTGATTTATCCGCTCTAGCACATCAACCAAACTTCATAATTAAATAATGATTGGATCAGGCATCCTCCTATATAGAAACTAGAGATAAACCGATCAGCGTTTTTGAGGCCGATTCTGATCGCGGATCACCTTTCAGTGCGATCGGCTGATAGCCGATACCGATAGAGGGCAGAGCTATATGCCACGGCAAGACTACATATAGTTATTAGTGCAAGCAAGTCATGAAACATGGTCTAAACTGGTTTATTACCATTTTTAACAAGCTCATGTGAAACAGCATATTATTTTTAACAAAATTAACAGTAAATAAACAAAGTAAATCAAACAAATATCCCCAAATACTACAATCATTACATTTAGACCCTTAATTTAAAACTAAAAAAGATGATTAAATAAATGCAGTCAAAACTGCAGTCATTAAACTCAGACTCTGTTATTTTAAACTAAATCTGAAATCATTAAATGTAGAATATTGAATTGCTGCTGTTGTTCTGTTCGTACCGATCAGATCTGGTCTGTATGGTGTTCTGGGTTGTCTATTTTGTGTTAGCTGCGCGTGCTAGCTCTGCTGTTTACTGATACTCACTGTATTCAGCCGCGTGCAGTGCTGTGTCAGATCAGTAGAGTTAAATGTCTTTGGTTCCCACAAGACACGCTGATTTTACACATTTTAAAAACGCCCTGGATGAGTCTGCGTCACATACGGTAAAACACTGCCAGACAGACGACATGCTTTCTATAAGCGTATACTTTTCTAGTGACTCCGCTGCTTTAGTCAGTCTGTGGAAAATGAAAGGGTATGTGTTTCCAACTAGCGGTTCAGATAGGAATTGCAAGGACCTGACTGGAGGGGGTTTCAACGAAACACTAGCTGGAAATACAGAAATAGGCTCATTGATCGGCTCTCGGGATCGGCTAAACTGGAGAAATATTGGCAGATCACCGATCACATATTTTGATTATCGATTCATAGCCGATCGCTCCTTCCATCTCTAATATATATATATTAGAGATGGAAGGAGTGATCGGCTATGAATCGATAATCAAAATATGTGATCGGTGATCGGCCAATATTTCTCCAATATATATATATATATATATATATATATATATATATATATATATATATATATATATATATATATACGGAAGTACATTGTGGTGTATAGGGCTCCTCGAGTAATTCGATTACAAAAAATCATCGAAGCAAATTCTTGCTTCACACTGTTTCACACGGGTAACTTTTACTGTTGCACAGCGCGCGCTTACGGTGTTGCCAGGTGACACGAAGAAGACGTGGTTTGATGGTGCGGATTGTAAAATAGAGAAGGAGAGAGAGAGAATAAGGAGAGAGAGAATAAGGAGAGAGAGAATAAGGAGAGAGAGAATAAGGAGAGAAAATAAGGAGAGAATAAGGAGAGAGAGAATAAGGAGAGAAAATAAGGAGAGAATAAGGAGAGAGAGAATAAGGAGAGAGAGAATAAGGAGAGAGAGAATAAGGAGAGAGAGAATAAGGAGAGAAAATAAGGAGAGAATAAGGAGAGAGAGAATAAGGAGAGAGAGAATAAAGAGAGAAAATAAGGAGAGAATAAGGAGAGAGAGAATAAGGAGAGACGAACAGAAGAGACGCAGAAAACCATACACAGTGTCTAAAGTCTACTGTAAAACCGGACTAGCCGAGGGAGCCGTTACTGAGCGCCAGCCTGAAGAAAGACGAGGCTGAAGTTAGCTTCTTATGTAAATTCCGCTTTTCCACCTAAAGCCTGGTTCACACTACACGACTGTTTGAGTCGGTTTTTGTGCTGTTCACGCTACATGACTGGTCTGCAACACGGGGTCACGAATTACACGACTTTCACTGTGGAGAATCGCCGACTCTTCTGGCTTCGGTCCAAAAACACGAGCTAGCAATACCACGTAGAACATTTCCAAAACAAACGTCAACAAACCAGCGATACGAGTTAACACTGCGCTGATTTGCAACAAAGAAGAAAAAGGTATGAAGATGGATAAAGACACAGGCCAGCAGGGACTGTCTGTTCTGCAGAGAGAGTTGGAGGTAAATATTTTATTAAAGAAAACGTACGTGTCGCCCGCAGCCGCAGAGAGATTGCGTGACCGGCGACGCGGTTCTCTCTCTATGGGATCCCACTGGCTGTAGCTAGACGCTGCTGTTGACTCACAGTCGCCGACTGGACTAGATATTAAACATGCTAGGTGTTTGCTGAGCGTCTGCGATTAGTCAGCGAGCACTCGGCGACAGGTCGACGAGTGTCTTTTAGCCGTTCACACTACACGACTGAGCGAGCACCAAGTGGTCGCCGATTTGCCTCCGAGCAGAGGTTTTGGTCGGCGATGTACAAAAAACAGTCGGCGACTGAAAAAACAGGCTAAAATCGTGTAGTGTGAACTAGGCATTAAATGATGCCGCATGTTAGTTATGGTTATATGTAATGACTAGTTAAGAAAGTAAGTCAGTGTGATGGTGAGTTGAGATGAAGGCTAGTAAAGCGTGTATGTTAGTTATGGTTATATGTAATGACTAGTTAAGAAAGTAAGTCAGTGTGATGGTGAGTTAAGATGAAGGCTAGTAAAGCGTGTATGTTAGTTATGGTTATATGTAATGACTAGTTAAGAAAGTAAGTCAGTGTGATGGTGAGTTGAGATGAAGGCTAGTAAAGCGTGTATGTTAGTTATGGTTATATGTAATGACTAGTTAAGAAAGTAAGTCAGTGTGATGGTGAGTTGAGATGAAGGCTAGTAAAGAGTGTATGTTAGTTATGGTTATATGTAATGACTAGTTAAGAAAGTAAGTCAGTGTGATGGTGAGTTGAGATGAAGGCTAGTAAAGAGTGTATGTTAGTTATGGTTATATGTAATGACTAGTTAAGAAAGTAAGTCAGTGTGATGGTGAGTTGAGATGAAGGCTAGTAAAGAGTGTATGTTAGTTATGGTTATATGTAATGACTAGTTAAGAAAGTAAGTCAGTGTGATGGTGAGTTGAGATGAAGGCTAGTAAAGAGTGTATGTTAGTTATGGTTATATGTAATGACTAGTTAAGAAAGTAAGTCAGTGTGATGGTGAGTTGAGATGAAGGCTAGTAAAGCGTGTATGTTAGTTATGGTTATATGTAATGACTAGTTAAGAAAGTAAGTCAGTGTGATGGTGAGTTGAGATGAAGGCTAGTAAAGCGTGTATGTTAGTTATGGTTATATGTAATGACTAGTTAAGAAAGTAAGTCAGTGTGATGGTGAGTTGAGATGAAGGCTAGTAAAGCGTGTATGTTAGTTATGGTTATATGTAATGACTAGTTAAGAAAGTAAGTCAGTGTGATGGTGAGTTGAAATGAAGGCTAGTAAAGAGTGTATGTTAGTTATGGTTATATGTAATGACTAGTTAAGAAAGTAAGTCAGTGTGATGGTGAGTTGAGATGAAGGCTAGTAAAGAGTGTATGTTAGTTATGGTTATATGTAATGACTAGTTAAGAAAGTAAGTCAGTGTGATGGTGAGTTGAGATGAAGGCTAGTAAAGAGTGTATGTTAGTTATGGTTATATGTAATGACTAGTTAAGAAAGTAAGTCAGTGTGATGGTGAGTTGAAATGAAGGCTAGTAAAGAGTGTATGTTAGTTATGGTTATATGTAATGACTAGTTAAGAAAGTAAGTCAGTGTGATGGTGAGTTGAGATGAAGGCTAGTAAAGCGTGTATGTTAGTTATGGTTATATGTAATGACTAGTTAAGAAAGTAAGTCAGTGTGATGGTGAGTTGAAATGAAGGCTAGTAAAGAGTGTATGTTAGTTATGGTTATATGTAATGACTAGTTAAGAAAGTAAGTCAGTGTGATGGTGAGTTGAAATGAAGGCTAGTAAAGAGTGTATGTTAGTTATGGTTATATGTAATGACTAGTTAAGAAAGTAAGTCAGTGTGATGGTGAGTTGAGATGAAGGCTAGTAAAGAGTGTATGTTAGTTATGGTTATATGTAATGACTAGTTAAGAAAGTAAGTCAGTGTGATGGTGAGTTGAGATGAAGGCTAGTAAAGCGTGTATGTTAGTTATGGTTATATGTAATGACTAGTTAAGAAAGTAAGTCAGTGTGATGGTGAGTTGAGATGAAGGCTAGTAAAGAGTGTATGTTAGTTATGGTTATATGTAATGACTAGTTAAGAAAGTAAGTCAGTGTGATGGTGAGTTGAAATGAAGGCTAGTAAAGTGTGTATGTTAGTTATGGTTATATGTAATGACTAGTTAAGAAAGTAAGTCAGTGTGATGGTGAGTTGAGATGAAGGCTAGTAAAGCGTGTATGTTAGTTATGGTTATATGTAATGACTAGTTAAGAAAGTAAGTCAGTGTGATGGTGAGTTGAGATGAAGGCTAGTAAAGCGTGTATGTTAGTTATGGTTATATGTAATGACTAGTTAAGAAAGTAAGTCAGTGTGATGGTGAGTTGAGATGAAGACTAGTAAAGCGTGTATGTTAGTTATGGTTATATGTCATGACTAGTTAAGAAAGTAAGTCAGTGTGATGGTGAGTTGAGATGAAGGCTAGTAAAGAGTGTATGTTAGTTATGGTTATATGTAATGACTAGTTAAGAAAGTAGGTCAGTGTGATGGTGAGTTGAGATGAAAGCTAGTAAAGCGTGTATGTTAGTTATGGTTATATGTAATGACTAGTTAAGAAAGTAAGTCAGTGTGATGGTGAGCTGAGATGAAGGCTAGTAAAGCGTGTATGTTAGTTATGGTTATATGTCATGACTAGTTGAGATGAAGGCTAGTAAAGCGTGTAAGTTATGGTTATATGTAATGACTAGTTAAGAAAGTTAGTCAGTGTGATGGTGAGTTGAGATGAAAGCTAGTAAAGCGTGTATGTTAGTTATGGTTATATGTAATGACTAGTTAAGAAAGTAAGTCAGTGTGATGTGAGTTGAGATAAAGGCTAGTAAAGCGTGTAAGTTATGGTTATATGTAATGACTAGTTAAGAAAGTTAGTCAGCGTGATGGTGAGTTGAGATGAAGGCTAGTAAAGCGTGTATGTTAGTTATGGTTATATGTCATGACTAGTTAAGAAAGTAAGTCAGTGTGATGGTGAGTTGAGATGAAGGCTAGTAAAGCGTGTAAGTTATGGTTATATGTAATGACTAGTTAAGAAAGTTAGTCAGTGTGATGGTGAGTTGAGATGAAAGCTAGTAAAGCGTGTATGTTAGTTATGGTTATATGTAATGGCTAGTTAAGAAAGTAAGTCAGTGTGATGGCGAGTTGAGATGAAGACTAGTTAAGCGTGTATGTTAGTTATGGTTATATGTAATGGATAGTTAAGAAAGTAAGTCAGTGTGATGGTGAGTTGGGATGAAGGCTAGTAAAGCGTGTATGTTAGTTATGGTTATATGTAATGACTAGTTAAGAAAGTAAGTCAGTGTGATGTGAGTTGAGATAAAGGCTAGTAAAGCGTGTAAGTTATGGTTATATGTAATGACTAGTTAAGAAAGTTAGTCAGTGTGATGGTGAGTTGAGATGAAGACTAGTAAAGCGTGTATGTTAGTTATGGTTATATGTAATGGATAGTTAAGAAAGTTAGTCAGTGTGATGGTGAGTTGGGATGAAGACTAGTAAAGCGTGTATGTTAGTTATGGTTATATATAATGACTAGTTAAGAAAGTTAGTCAGTGTGATGGTGAGTTGAGATGAAGGCTAGTAAAGTGTGTATGTTAGTTATGGTTATATGTAATGACTAGTTAAGAAAGTAAGTCAGTGTGATGGTGAGTTGAGATAAAGGCTAGTAAAGTGTGTATGTTAGTTATGGTTATATGTAATGACTAGTTAAGAAAGTAAGTCAGTGTGATGGAGAGTTGAGATGAAGGCTAGTAAAGCGTGTATGTTAGTTATGGTTATATGTAATAACTAGTTAAGAAAGTAAGTCAGTGTGATGGTGAGTTGAGATGAAGGCTAGTAAAGCTTGTATGTTAGTTATGGTTATATGTAATGACTAGTTAAGAAAGTAAGTCAGTGTGATGGTGAGTTGAGATGAAGGCTAGTAAAGCGTGTATGTTAGTTATAGTTATATGTAATGACTAGTTAAGAAAGTAAGTCAGTGTGATGGTGAGTTGAGATGAAGGCTAGTAAAGCGTGTATGTTAGTTATAGTTATATGTAATGACTAGTTAAGAAAGTAAGTCAGTGTGATGTGAGTTGAGATGAAGGCTAATAAAGCGTGTATGTTAGTTATAGTTATATGTAATGACTAGTTAAGAATGTAAGTCTGTGTGATGGCGAGTTATGTCCGTAAATGATCTGAGCTTTGCTTAAGAACATAACCACAAAAAATAAAAGCCTGAACTTCATTCACATTACCATTTTGATTATAGTTACCAACAAACACACTCTCACAAGAACATACACCCCTCACACACACTCTTCCCTCACAGTGATGCATTAAATACACAGTAAACTAAATATCAGGTGGTGTTTGTAGCAATTTGGAGCCTAAACTGCATCAAATCTAATACAGCAAGTATATTCAGTTTAGTTAGTTTGCACTAAGCGGGTCAGCAAGTGTAGGACAAGCTTCAGTATAATAAATGAGTGTACAGTAGCCAGTCTTGTGAACTTACAGTATGATATATTGGTCTAGTAATACTAATAGTAATAATAATAATAATAGTAATGATTAAAATGTTTTCTTTTAAACTGTATTATATGCAATTTAAGCAATAAAGGTTAAGAAACCTGTCTTATTTTATCTTATATATTTACTATTGCTTTTTAATTTAAAAATATATATATTTTATCCGATTACTCGATTACTAAAATAATCGATAGCTGCAGCCCTAGTGGTGTACAAAGATGAGTCATTAGTCTCATTCTTTGTTTTCAATTCTCGCAGTGAACTATTGAAGACCTCTGCAAGGAGGTCTTCTAAAAGACATTCAACACATAAGCAGGAGACTTCCTGCTCCAGAGCAAAGACAAACTGCTTCATCCATGACTCTCTAAAAAAGCTATATATTCCATTTTATCACCATGACTGCCTTTCTCACTATGTTGCTCAGACACTGAATGCTCTCTTGCGTCTTTTTACAAAGCCAGCAGCTCCCTATTTCTCTTTGAAAGGGTAGCATGCAGAAATGCACAATCTAATAAGAGCAGAAGATGGATGATAATGTCTTTTTATTAACTTACTGAGTGGTTTGTTTTGGTAAATTGAAAGTCGTATTTTTCTCTCTAAATATCTAATTGGGCTTTTGGCAGATTTTACAATGAAATGAAAGCTGTTATTGTGCCCCTGAAACAGCCATGTTTGTAAAATCCAGTGTAAAAACCGGCTGCTGACAAAACTAATAGAAAATGATGTATAAAAACTGTCACATGAACTGAATGCTGATTCGTCTGTGCGGTGTTTGCTAGAAACCTGCTAGAAATATCCAATAGAAAAGCTTGTGTATGAAGGCTCTGTCTTGATGTTTCTGTAGCTATCAGCTGGAGGAGATGTAAGTGTCTGCATGGTTTCTGCATGGCAGCGGCAAGAAGAGAAAGACAAAGTGATACACAGACCAGAGTCCTGCTGAAGAGTCCAGTCCACTAGGAAAGTGAGTTGTACACCAATCCGCCCACACGCTTATATATAATCTCATAATAATGCAATGCTTATGACGTTTTTGTGGTTTTATGTACCAAAAACAGTACCTGACCATTTTCTAACCTCTCTAGAGCTCTTCAATCTAGACTATAGACTGTTTTTATTTCTCTGCCTTTAAGGTAATATATGTAAATCATGTGTTCTCTGATTGGATGCCCGTACGGTGCCTCATTCTAAAGGTGTATAGGCCGAAAAACAATGAGTGTGAATAAGCAGATATATTCATATAGATATATTGAATATATCTAAATGTGTTGGGTTAGGGTTAGTTTCAGTGTATGGATTATATGTTTTAAAATTTTATATTGCAGTGCCATTATTATACATTAGGCCTGGACAATATTTATATTTTCAACATGATATTTAACAAATATATAATGGCACCATTATATATACCAGTATCATGCAATATTCAGATTTAAAAATTGTGATATAAAATTGAATGGAATCTCACACAGTGTTACTGAATACTTAGTAGCGAAGAAAACACAAACTTCAGAAAGGAAAATTTCATTGCTTTGAAAACTTTTCTTTCAAATCAATCTGTAGAATTCAGCAAACCACACGCATTGCAGCATCATCTGCTGGAAAAATGTACAGAATTTAATTTGAAGTAACAATATGCAAGATTGTTAGTTTAAAATATTCCAAAATTAACGAAAATGATCAACAGAATGTGAAGAAATAACTGTTTTGCTGGTATGTCAAAAACATCTATCTAGTGAAGTTAGCATGTACCTTAAGCAAGAAACCATGTTCAGCAGCAAACAAAAGAAGTGATATAAGAAGAAGCAAAACTAGTTTAAGGGCAAGTAAAGAGATGAAGTCACATTGTTTCTTTTAGACTGGTAATCACTGAAAGAGAGAGAGAAATCGAGTGTTTTCTAGTGATATGTTGCTCCTTATTTGTTTGGAGTATGGATTCAACAGGTTGGGTCATCCTACATATTGTTCCTTTAAATGGTAAAAACAGAATTCTTTGGGGGACGCCACTATTTTATGGCCACTGTGTCACTAAGATTGTAAAACTGAAAAGCAGTTTGGGTATGTTAATATCACTGTATACCGATATAGACAGTATACTGCCCAGTCCTAATGTTAAAGTAAAGAGATTCAGCCCATTCTTTAAAAACGTGTACACCTAACTAGCACTTTCGAGTGTAATCTCAAAACAATAGAGTCAGGAAGTTTTGAAGTGACTGTAATAAACTGGTTTTAATATTTTTGTTAATAATCGATAAGTTTTTTTTGGTCAGTCCTCATACCCCAACATTTTTCGCTGTATTTAATAGATCTACACGGTCGCATGCCTTATGCAGCGCCAGTGAAGCAGATGAAGATATGAACGTGTTTATGATTGTCTTGGATTGTCACACAACACAAAAGCCGACGGGCGGCGGTACAATAGCAGGGACTCTGAGCAATATTGAAGTTGCACCTCTGGTTCACAACACAGCTTAATTGAGTCACACATGCAGAGGAGCAGCCTAGCCACATCATGATACCCAGAGGCCTGGATTAATTAAGGGCTGAAAGCCCAGGAGGACCCAGCGTTCAGCAGGTGCCTGTGTGACTTCCTCACTCCTCGCCTCTCACTCATGCACGAGACAGTCAGCGCGCCGTTTCTTTATAAATCTGCAGTGAAGCGGCGGCTTCTGTTTGCTTTGAAAGCATACGTTGCCGACCGTCGCCGTGTACAGACTTTTAATTTGCCGTTTATTTGGGAACGATGGCAGTGATGCTAATAATGAGCTAATGTTTTTAACTCAGTCAGATGACTTTCTATGATAATTGTTATCCCATGATGTACATGATTTTCATGTAGATACAGTTGTATGCAAAAGTTTAAGCACCACCAGTCAAATGACATGTTTTGTTGCTTCTCTGAGTGAAAGCAAGAACAAGTCCTGTACACACTTGTTTAAATTTGAAGTACTATTTTATTTTATGTGCTTATCTTATGAGATATATGTAAAATAAAAAACATAAAAAACATAAAATGTGGCGTGTGCTTTATTTTTCTTTCAATATCGTCGCTGTCCAATGAAAAACATGTATCTCTAAAATTGCAACTTTACAGGAGAGACCAAAAATATACTTTACTTTCAATGGAAGTCAATGGAACCAGACTTTTTTCCAAGCTGTTTTGGAGCACTTCTATTGGTCCATTAATCATGAAATTGGTACACAGTGTAAACGGCCGTTGGTGTGTTCAAATGATGTAGAAAACTCAAAATCGACAAAAAATGGAGAAACATTTTTCATTGGACAGCGACAATCTATTATACTCTACAAATAAATAGAACTTATACACTAAAATGTTAAGATGTGCTTAAACGTTTGCATACTACTGTAAAATATTTGGCACCAACACAGTTATTTCCCAAAGTAAGTGAACTGAAAGGTTTTGATGGAATAGATTTTATTCATGTTCACATACCAGTCAAAAGCAAAGCAGCTATGGAGGAGTTTCCCGTACAGCATTGCTTACAGGCTACGATTTCTCTCTAATCCAAAACAAGCTGATTTAGCCAGGCCTGCTCACCTCTCAGCACAAAATAAACACGCTCACCCCCCACCTGCTGGCTGCAGGAATGGACCCCCTGCTCCCCCGCTGTTTCAGCCATGCTGCTTCGCTCTCCGTTAGCCTTGCTAAGTGAATGGGGAGCGGCAGGTCTCCGTGGGTAACGGCTGCCATGGAGGCACCTGGCAGGAGAGCGAAAGAGAGGCTGAGATTGGCAGTGGGCGGTCGAGGATGAGCCGGGAGATTTTACGGGGTCTTATCCCTCCCGCCTCCCTCTCTCTCTCTACCCCACCATCCTGCTGTGCAGGGGTGGTCAGGCCCTTGGGGGCCCCCCCCCCCCCCCCGCCCCCCTCTCTTTACCAGAGGAGACGTCTGCCAAGAACTAGAGGAAGGTAGGCCTGTCGCTGGGAATGGGCAGAAAATTGAGGTTAACAAGCATGGCGCATGCTAAGTGGTGACGGGAGTCCCCAAGCTATTGGTTAGGGCCCGAGTCCAGCAGCGTCTTCTTCCACTGCCAGCATCCACTGGCTCGCGCTGCTGGCTGGAGGTGACCAGCAGTGCCTGTCGACTTGACGCTCAAATTAAGCTATCGCAACAGTGTGAGGGAGCTCACTGCAAATGGGACATGGCTCCTTTTGGCCCAGGATTTTTTATTTTCAAGAGACAAGAGAACGAGGCCTCTGTTTTTAGTGGAAGATATTAACCCTTTAAACCTGAGAGGCACAAAATGCTAGGCACTAGTAGTCCACTATGGGTTGCACAGACCAGTTGAATGTTGACATGTGAACTTTACTGTTTAGTGATGATACCAGTTGTCATTGGTTTCCCGAAAACAAGCCCTGTGAAGTTAATATTCAGTGATTACACCGAGTGACCTCCGTGAGAGTCATGGCAAGGCCATCTAGGGTGCGCCTAAGTCAGATTTCAATTACCTAATATAAAAAACTTCCAGTTCCCTAAAGGCTGCAGCGATGCAGGGAGGAAAGGGCATGTCATGTTTTTCTGACCTGTATAGCTTTGTCATGGATTCTCATTTTAAACATGAGAATTTAAGTGCCACGCGTTGCACCGGATTCCCTTCTTCTATGAGTTTACTCATAATTTACTCACCAGTGTCTCAGTAGCAATAGTGAGCAATAGGTTTCATTACTCAAAATGCTTAAGAACTGCCTACCTTGTCTCATTTACGTATTGCTAAAAGCTTCAATAAAGCTTAAATCACTTGATGAGATGACATAGTTTTTCAGTCTGACTGTGCCAGAAGGGCTCATTGTTGTCACGCTGTGCAGAGCAAGCAACTGCTTGTTACTGGAGACTAGTTAATATTCTTGCATTAAACTTGCTTCAATTTGAGATCTTGTTTAATATAGGGCCCTTTATTTTTTCCAACAAAACAACAACTTAGAAACGAGTTACATGGTTGTTTCTGAATATTTCTAGTAATCACTGAATAATAAGTGTTAAGGTGCATAATTGAATAAACTCAGTTTGGCTCTGACTAGAGATGGAAAGATCGATCGGTTTCGGTATCGGATGATTTTTAATCAAAATATTTCTCCAATTTAGTCGATCATGAGAGCATTTCTGTATTTCCAGTTAGCGTTTCGTTAAAACCCCCTTCCTGAAACTCCCTCCGGCCAGGTCCCTGCAATTCCTATCTGAACCACTAGGTGGAAAAACATATCATTTCATTTTCGTCAGACTGACTAAAGCAGCGGCCTCGCGAGAACAGTTTATATCGTCTGTCAGGTTTTGACATGTATGACTCATCCAGGACGTTTTTAAAATTTGTAAAATGAGTGTCTCGTGGGGAAACAAAGACAAAGACATTTAACTCTAATAATCTGATACGGCACTTAAGAGTACACCATGCGGCTGAATACAGTGAGTATCAGTAAACAGCAGAGCTAGCACGCGCAGCTAGTAAAAAACAAATAACCCAGAACACCATACAGACCAGATCTGACCGGTATGAACAGAACAGCTGCAGCAATTCAAGATCTACATTTAATGATTGCAGTTTTGGTTTAAAATAACAGAGTCTGCGTTTAATGATGGCAGTTTTGACTGCATTTATTTAATTAGCTATTTTTAGTTTTAAATTAAAGGTCTAAATTGAATGATTGCAGTATTGGGGATATTTGTTTGATTTACTTTGTTTCTGATTTTGTTTAAAATATTATGCTGTTTCACATGAGCTCGTTAAAAATGGTAATAAACCAGTTTAGACCACGTGCCATGACTTGCTTGCACTAATAACTACATGTAGCCGTGCTGTGGCGTATACCCCGCCCTCTAACGGTATCGGCTATCGGCGGATCGTGCTGAAAGGTGATCGGCGATCAGAATCGGCCTTAAAAACGCTGATCGGTCCATCTCTAGCTCTGACTGTATGTCCTCTTTTCCTAGGCGGGCTGTGCACTACTGATTGTGTGTAGCTGTGGTCTGGCCTACGTGTAAAAACAGTCTAGTCCTCTCCAAGCAAAAAAGCCAACTTTCCTCTCACTCCACCATCTAGAAGTCAGAACCCCAGGGAACGCCATGTTCTATGTGGTATAATAAGGCTAGCTGATATAATGAAGGTCATTGTAATCAGAGTTAATATGGCAGGGAGTCAAGGCACTGCGGCTTTATTTGAGGGTTAGGCCCAGCATCGTGGGCCCGGGGGAGCGGGCTGATAGTGTTATCAGTGCTAACCTGACTCTAATACAGGCACGGCTCTGCTGTTAGTGTCAGCGGCGCGCTGAACTTTCCTCGCTGATATCTACAGTGTGAAGGGGCTGAGGATTGAGCTACTGAACGCTCCACGTCCTGCTTAAATCCCCTTCCCAGGTGTCTGAGGGCCTCCGTGCTTTCCCCTCCACCTCGCCTAAGACGGCGTTTCCAGATGGCAGAGGGAGCTTACGCACTGTACTTTCAGTCAGATGTACTTGTTATACTCTTAAATAGAAGGCTGAGTTGCAGTGTTTTCTTTAAGACAGCAGCTCAGGAGAGGTCTTTCAAATCTAATCCTCTTCCCCTCAATCCAAGGGCATGCAAATCTCCCTCGTTAACACTGGACCGTGCTTGTCGAAGGGCGATATTAAGTTGTTCTGATGAAGAGTTACAGTCCGGGCTCCCTTTGAATGAGTCTGCTGATCTAAAAAGAGGCCACATCAAGGGAGTGTTGGGTTTTTTTCTTCCTCTCCTTTTTTTATTTGGAGTTTGTTCTTTTTTAAAAGGGTCTAACTTAAGTTAAAGCGCAGTCTGCCACACCTCAGTTTTATCAACCAAACACACTCTGGTGAATAATTTATGCCGTTTTTATTGTCTTACCTCACTTCTTTGCATTATGCAGCTTTTTGGAAGAAGACGGCTACATGGCTGAAGCTGTGGCTGGTACTTTGAAATGCAGGAAGAATGAAAAGTGTATGACAGATGCTTTAAAATTCTTCTAGTAACAGAGAGAACAAAACATGAATAAAACAATTACTATTATTATTATTATTATTATTATTGACTATGTGCATGATGACATTGCAATACCACGCTGCAAAAATGTGATATTGTGCATCATAGGAAATAGACAATGTATTAATTATTATAACACCCAGCCACCAGTCAGTAACATAGTTATTAAGCACATTTTCCAGTGAACCCAGTATTAACAATCAAATCAGATTTGCCTAGGTGTGGTAAGATAATAACCCCTAATTATATGAATAGTAGGCAGATACAAAACTGTTTCATTGTTTAAGCTCCAGAGTTCACAGCACCAATCAACAACTCACTTACTCAGGAAGTTCATAAGTAGCTTGTGCACCAACATTAATACATTTATCATTTATCAAAGCTTTAAGAGATCCTGAAACTGTAAACCAAGTTTTGAGTATAGTAATATAATAACTAGAGATGGACCGATCAGCGTTTTTGAGGCCGATTCCGATCGCCAATCACCTTTCAGTGCAATCGGCCGATAGCCGATACCAATCGAGGGCGGGGCTATATGCCACGGCAGGGCTACATGTAGTTATTAGCACAAACAAGTCATGAAACATGGTTGTAACGTGGTTATCTAGAACTATAAACTTAATCACTCTGGCTGTGGTTCATTTAGCTCTCTGGCTGTTGCTGCTGCTGCTGTTCGTACCGGTCAGATCTGGTCTGTATGGTGTTCTGGGTTATTTGTTTTGTGCTAGCTGCGCGTGCTAGCTCTGCTGTTTGCTGATACTCACTGTATTCAGCCGTGTGGGGTACTCTTTAAGTGCCGTATCAGATTAGTATTGTTAAATGTCTTGGTTCCCCAGCGAGACACGCAGATGTTACAGTATTACAGAACGTCCTGGATGAGTTTGCGTAACAAACTGCCAGACGGACGATGTTTTTTATCAGCGTATGCGGTGAAGGATGCCGCTTCAGTCAGTCTGTGAAAATGAAACGGTATGTATTTCCACCTAGTGGTTTAGATAGGAATTGCAGGGAGCTGTCTGGAGGGGGTTTCACAGAGGGCTCCTCTTCCTGGATGAACCGCTAGCTGGAAATACAGAAATCAGGCCCATTTGTTAAACGCCATCAATCGGCTAAATTGCGAAAATATCGGCCGATCACTGATCACATATTGTGATTCAAAATTGGCCGATACCGATACATAGCTGATCGATTCTTCCATCTCTAGTAATAACTCATTAAAAAAAAAACAATAATGGTAATAGTAATAATAAAGAGTGTTTCTATGGATCATGACACATACCACAGTGCAGAACTCTATATGGGATTTTCTGTTAATTATGCCGAGCAGTGTGACACTGTGATATCATAGTTCTACTGAGGTGCATGCTCCTCACTTTTCTGTAACACTCATCCTAGATGGTAAAATATTAAACAAGCGATTATGTGTTTAAATTAAAGGCAGTTCAGACAGACATTATTGTGGTCATTGTAATTTTAGTGTTTCTCTGTTATCTGGCTGTCAGAACTTGCTCTGTGTCCCCCATTATACATTTTCACAGCATGTGAATGAAAATGTAAGATGCTAAATATTTAATTGGTGAGTAGTCAACACAGTATCTAACATGATTTCACCCCAAATACCTGCCAGTGCGAATCCACATTTCAGTGCCTGGATTCCAGGTGTTTCAGTAAATAGAGGCAACCCCATTCGCCAGCTTCCTGCTGAGATTCTCCAGTTCCACCTTAAATTGTGTAGCAGTCACATTATGGTGCCTTAGGTTGGTAAACATGATAACTGCTGCACCATTTAAGGTGGAACAACCAAACTGGTGAGTAGAAAGCTGACCTCTTTTCATCTTCCACACTTCTTTTTTCTATCTTTTCATTGTTCTTGTTCTCTCTCTTGTTTCTTGTCCCTTCTTCTTTCATATCCAATTTTTATTTCTATTTATTCACCCTTTTTTCTTTCTCTCTTTTTCTTTCTCTTCGTATGCCACTCAGTTACTTTTTTACTCTTTCCCTCTCTCTCTGTCATCATCTCTTTTTCTTTGCATTATGGTGCCTCAGGTTGGTCAACATAATAACTGCTGCACCATTTAAGGTGGAACAACCAAACTGGTGAATAGAAAGCTGACCTCAGCCTCGCGTCATCTGTTTTGTTTCATTTTGTTTCTCTGTATTCTTTTCATCTTCCACACTTCCTTTTTCCTCTTGTTCTCTTTCTTTCTTCTCCTCCCTCTCTCTTTTGCTGATCTTGTTTCTTGTCCTTACTCCTTTCCTATCCAATCCTTATGTCCCAATGTATTCACCCTTTTCTCTTTCTCTCTCTTTCTTTTCTCTTTTCTGGTCCCCTCTCTCTCATTTTGTTTCTCTGTATTCTTTTTATCTTCCATTTTTCATAGTTCTTGTTCTCTCTCTTTCTTCTCCTCTTGTTTCTTGTCCTTACTCCTTCCCTATCCAATCTTTATTTTTATTTATTCACCCTTTTCTCTTTCTCTCTCTTTCGTTCTCTTTTCAATGGCGCTCAGTTACTTTTTTACTCTTTCCCTCTCTCTCTGTCATCATCTCTTTTTCTTTGCATTATGGTGCCTTAGGTTGGTAACCAAACTGGTGAATAGAAAGCTGACTTATCCTCGTGTGATCTGTTGCTTTTTTCTTTTCTTTAGCTCTTTGCTCGTCCGTATAGGGACTGTTTGTACAGTCAGTCTCACAGCAGCTCGTTCCATGTTTAGATTTGTTGTGTATTTGCTGCGTTTACGCTGAACGCTTACGCCGGCGCTCAGTAGGCGTGACTGCAGTGATTCCTGCCAACTGTGGCGCTACGTGCACACTCTCTGTTAATTACAGCATCGAAAGCAGTTGCATTGTTTGAGCTTCAAAGTTTGCGAAAACACCTGGAGCCAAAAAGCAGCGCCGCCCAGCACGTTCATTAGTGCAGCAGCGTCGGTTTTCTTAATTCAGGTTTAATTAAAATATTATATTTTACATTTTATTCTCAATTCATGCACCTAGTTTTAAGAACAGGATGAAATCAGAGGTTAACTTTAAATATATAATAATAATAATAATAATAATAATAATAATAATAATAATAGCACTGTCCCAGAGGCTGTCCTGGTGCCTCTCTTTTCCCGCCTTCTCTCGCTGTTCTGTGTGTGTATGATTGACTAACTGTAGATTCCCCAGGAGCACATACAGTGTGCTGTTTAAAGAAGTCCCCGCTGACAGGCTTCATGGAAAAGGATGAAACAAAACAAAACAAAACGAAAAAAAAAAAAAAAAAAAAGGCGGTCTCGGGACCCCACGTTTGATTTCTTCCCTCCTTTTTGAGAAGTGGCGGGCTGATTGTGTGAGACAGATGAAAGGGCCGTGCAGGGCTGGGGTGCCTCTATTCAGGGTGCACCTCCAGAAAAGCTGCCCCGTATCTCAGCGCCGGTGCCTGGCTGGCCCTATCACTCAAACGTCCCGCCGCTCTTTGTGTCTTTCTCAGGACGGCAGTGAAATCATCTCTTTTGTCGCGCATCATTAGTTCCATCTGCTGCGTGTGAGCCGGCCTGTCTGTTCCGAGGGCAGACCGCCGTGATGGTGGCCAGGGGCAAAGCCAAAGACCCCCGTCCTGCCACTCCTGCCCCGACCTCCTCATACTGACGATGCGTCTCTCTCTCTTCCTCGTGCTCTCGGTGTCACTTCATTTTTTTTCCCCTCTCTCACTTTCTTTCTTTTTGTGTTCTCTCGTTCGCTCTCTGCCCAGTTCTCTGCTTCTCTCACTTCTTTCTTTCTTTCTTTGTGCTCCTCCTTATTTACTTATGTGGTCTCTTTCTGTGGGGTCTCCATCGTTCTCCCTCTTCTCTTTTAGCTTTTCTCTCTCTGTTCTCTTTCTTTTTCTGGTCCCCTCTCCCTCATTTTGTTTCTGTGTATTCTTTTTATCCTCCACACTTCATTTTTCTATTTTTTCATATTTCTTTTTCTCTCTTTCTTCTCCTCCCTCTCTCTTTTGCTGATCTTGTTTCTTGTCCTTACTCCTTCCCCCACCAATCCAAATGTCCTTATTTATTCACCCTTTTCTCTTTCTCTCTCTTTCTTTTCCTGCCTCTTTTTTTTACTGATCCTTCCCTATCCAATTTTTAATTCTCTATTTATTCACCTTTTTCTCTTTCTCTCTCTTTCTTTTCCTGCCTCTTTTTTTTACTGATCCTTCCCTATCCAATTTTTAATTCTCTATTTATTCACCTTTTTCTCTTTCTCTCTCTTTCTTTTCCTGCCTCTCTTTTTTTACTGATCCTTCCCTATCCAATCTTTATTTCTCTATTTATTCACCTTTTTCTCTTTCTCTCTCTCTCTTTCTCTTTTCTATGTCACTCGGTGCCACTTTTTTACTCTTTCCCTCTCTCTCTCTGTCATCATCTCTTTTTCTATTCTTTTTAATATTTATTGCTTTTTCTTTCTCTTTCCAGGTTTTCTTTTTTTCTCTCTCCTTTTTTCTGTTTTTGCTCTTTCTTTTCCCACTCTCCCCCCATCTCTCCCTTTCTGCCTCTCCTTCTGCACAGATGACACACTGGGCCGCTGCATGTTTACTTATTTATTTATGTATCCGGGGGAAGGCAGAGCTCATGCACATTTTAGGTTTTACTGACTGGATGCTGGGGTGTTGGAGTGGCTTTCCGAGAAGAAAAATCCACGTTCCTGTTGCGGAGCGCTAGAGCTGCCGTGGTGTTTAGAGAGATGGACACTGTGTGGTGTTCCGTTAGAGGAAGTTGGCCGTGTGTGAACATTTATTAAGAATGTTGTTTCTGCACCATATTGGAGAAAACTGACAGTACAGAGTTTTCTTCTGTGTTAATATAAAAAAATACATGAATTCTCAACAGATTTCTGGAATGGAAATGATTTAATGATTTAGATTGCCTAGAAAATAAGCATTTACTTTCTACTGGAGAGACCACTGTTGAGTGTGAACCATTGTTTATTGAAAGTTAATGCTATACAGCTGGTTTCAACACTGCAAGAAAAGCTGGAGAGTGCTGTGAGTGTAATTCGTGGTATGAAAAACACTGAATCTCAGTAAATGATGTCCTATCAGACGGGCTTCTCTTGTAGATCAGTCATGGAGGAAGAGAGCGGTGTAAGGTTTCTATGTCAAGCAGTAAAGATGTTGTAGCTGAGAGTGTTGTGATGATGGTGAAAAGATTGTTGTGCAGCCATTGGCGTAGGGACCGGGGGGATATCAGAAACAGGTAGATTTGTCCCACCCAAAAATTAAAGCACAGAAAAAGTGAAAACTGTTTAAAAACGTTGATTTTAAAAGCACGTTTTTGGCAGTGCTCGCTATTTGCATGCTGTGTTTGTTGTTAGCAACGGGCTCTGGTTGTTAGGTGGTCTGGGTCTTTTACTTTGCCTGTTCTGCAGACTGCAGACTGCTATGACACTAAATACATAATGAAATAAATAAAATAAATAAATAAATTAATTAATGAATAAATAAAAGGACACTATCGTTAGAAGTTACTCCACCAGTAAATGGTATTTTTCAAGGTTATTATATTTTATTCAGGATAAGACATAAAACAACATATAAAAAGGGGAACACTATAAATATCAGGTTTTATAGCAATATATCAAGCATTTAAGTCAGAGTTTGTATCGGTATTGGTACTCGGTATCGGCAGATACCTGAAAAGCTGGTATCGGTATTGGTATCGGTAAGAAAAAAGTGGTATTGGTGCATCCCTAGATTTTAGTTTTAGTCTAGTATTAGCCGACTAATTATCATAAGAATACAGTCTAGACTAATTCTACAGTCAATTCAGTTGACTAAAATATAAATAAAATTATTTAAGTTATTATATTTACTTACACGAAATGAAACATTTATTAACCAGTTCTGGAATATCATTCATCTTTGAAAGACCAATACACACACAAACAGATTCAAGAAACAACATCAGAGCTCTTCAGTGCATCCCTAGTTTTTAGTTTTAGTCTAGTATTAGTCGACTAATTTTCATAAGAATACAGTCAAGACTAAATCTATAGCTGAATCGGTCGATTCAGCTGACTAAAATATGAAAATAAATAAGTTATTATATATTCTTACACAAAATAAAACATTTATTAACCAGTTCTGGAATATTATTTATTATATTATTATTTAAAAGCACGTTTTTGGCATTGCTCGCTATTTGCATGCTGTGTTTGTTGTTAGCAACGGGCTCTGGTTGTTAGGTGGTCTGGGTCTTTCACTTTGCCTGTTCAGAAATATCCTGCAGCCTCGTTGGTGCATCGAGTAGTTTGCTCCAGCGTTTAAGCAAGTCAGTGATGAGAGCAATGAATAGCAACAATGACCATATATACTACAATAAAACAGCTTTAGTATAATTTGTTGTTATGGTAACAGACTAGGAGGGTTTGGGTTAGCTAGCGTTTATATTAACTTTAGTCAGAAAGCACTCTGAAACATAAAGTTACATTACTCTCTGACCACGCCCCAAACTGCAGACTGCTATGACACTAAATACATAATGAAATAAATAAAATAAATAAATAAATAAATAAATAAATCAAGAGGGTGCTGTTTGGGACACAGCCTTACTGTCTAACATTAGTGTTAGTCTAGTCTAGTCAGGAAACCTCAACATACATTTTCTGTCATTTAATTTCAGGATTATGCTGCCAAAGAAAATAATATATTTTTTTTGTTATATGTGTATATAATCCAGATATTGCATGCATAGTTTAAAAGTTTTCTAACAAGGAAGCATGTGATGTGGAGTATCTTGTTTAATTTAAAGTGATCTTTAATTGGATTTATCTAATAATAAACAGAAGTACACATAATGTTGTATTTTGTTTATTTATTAATAATTTACTGTAATTCCACAAATGTTGTTCTACGTCACTAAACATACAGTGATTTACTACCTAACCTACAGTGAAATCATCAGTATTTTAGGGAATAGGGTGGGCTTTGATTCATATTAGCAAATGTGTCCCCCCAATGTCAAGCCCGCTACTACGCCCTTGTGTGTAGCCCTTAAAACTAGTAACTAATTAAAATAAAGATATTCTGAAAATGTGTGCTTCGGTGCTAAGAGAGTCTTGGAGATCCATTATTTAGTTCATAATCAAACACTCGTGCAAACGTGTGGTTAAAAAAACAAATGAATGCAGTTTAGTTCACGATAGCATTTCTAGATTCAGGTATCGATTTCCCTGCTCTGCATAAAAAGAAAGCTAAAGTTAGTTGCTATGGTAAACTTTGCCTGCTTAGTATTCGTTTAGGTGGTCACTGAAGTTCGCTGCTGCTGATTTTCTTGCATCACAGTATCTATGATGCACCAAACAGATGTAACATTTTCTCTCGGCAAGGAAATATTTTATTCATGATTTACATGAATGATAAATCTTCAGAAAGTCTTAGTGCTGATGGGCATACACAATTTAACATCTGTCTTCCTCAGAATAATTAATAGCGCAGCAGAGCACTGGGGACCCAGACGTCAGGACTTTTCCTCTCCTTCTCTTTCTGTAATTATTGTCAAAAACAAAGCAGGCGTGGATTTGCATCTCACAGTTGTGTCATTGTTTTCCCGGCCAGGAAAACAAAGCGGAGACCTGATTAGCAGAGCAACTTCTCGTAGAAGTTTTACGGGCATGCATTTTTGATTCCGGGGGAGTAATCAGCATCGCCACTCAATCTTTTAGGAAAGCCGAATCCTTATATGACTCGACGTGAGCCAATTGTGAACTGATTTTGATATTCATGGCCTGTTGTAACAGTCTGTAGCTTGGGGCGCTTGAACTTGTGCGGTTTCGTTTGACTTTCGCCACACCCTTTCCACCACCTCGTGTTTGAAGGCGATTGGCTGGGCCCAGATTGGCTGCCCGCCCCCACCACAGCTTTTAAACGACCTCGTTGATTATGCACATCACAAGCTGCATGCATGAGTGTGAATTCTGGCCTATGGAAGCGCACTGGACTCTTGAGTCGTCTTATATGATCTGACCTCATACGTAGCGCGTGGGACTAGAAGTGAGCTAATGCTACTACTCCACAGTTCGCTCTAATGTCTGTCTGAGAGCAGATACATGATGGAAATGAGTGCAGCAGATTCCTGGACCTGCGCACTGAGTGCAACACTGGACACTATTGGATAAACGGCTGTGTTTCTATCGCCCTGAGTGACACCCCACTGCCCAAAATCCAAAGTGCTGGATCTGTTGGAGCCATTATGAAATCAAAAACCCTCAGAAAAGGGCCACTATTCGGTTTGAATTGATTCCCTGAAAACTCCTGCAGTGAATATGCTTTCATTTTGATGGTATTACTATGGACAGAATGTATTGTGTCAGTTTCACCTCTCCATTACTTTGTCCATTAGGGTGAAACCGCCTGATTTTATTTCTCGCACTCTATTTTCTGTGATAAAATGGAAATTCAAACGCTTATTAAGTCTGAGTGACACCTATGTCCGGGAGCCAGAAGGAAAGTAAGTCAAGTATATCTCGTTTCAGTTCATTTTTGTTCAATTTCCCTCTCGTGATCAAATATTTCACTTTCCAGTAGGGTCCTAATGGGAGTGTCAGTTTCGGGCCTTTTTTTCCCCACTCCTCCGCTGCCATTACCGCCTCTCTCTCTCTCTCTCTCTCTCTCTCTCTCTCTCTCTCTCTCTCTCTCTCTCTCTCTCTCTCTCTCTCTCTCTCTCTCTCTCTCTCTCTCTCTCTCTCTCTCTCTCTCTCTCTCTCTCAAATTTCTACCTGTCAACAATAAAAGCGCAGGTCTCAATTTTAACCAATTTCTCCCCCCACTGCGAGGGCGCTTAGCGCTGAGCGGAAGCGTTCCCAGCACAACGTGGATGTTTCAGCTGCTTCTCCTAACCCTTAGAAGTTAAGAGTTATTACTTTCCCTTTGCTACCCTTTTTCAAATGTAATTATGTAATTACACATTTCATTACCAAATGCATGTTTTTGACAGCAAATTTTGATTTAGTTTTAGTCGTAGTCTTTTGACTCAAATGTCATTTAGTTTTAGTCATAATTCAGTCATCTGAATAGTTTTTAGTAGTGTTGCACCATGAAGCTTATTGACTAAATGGCTGCACGTGTTTCTGAATTGTGGCAATTTTTATTTTTTCATAGCTCTGAAACTTTTTAATATGTAGTTACTCAACCAGTAAATGGTGCTCTTTTAAGGTTATTATATTTTATTCAGGATAAGACATAAATCAACATATAAAAAGGGGAACACTATAAATATCAGGTTTTATAGCAATATATTAAGCATTTAAGTCAGAGTTGGTATCGGTATCGGTACTTGGTATCGGCAGATACCTGAAAAGCTGGTATCGGTATTGGTATCGGTATCGGTAAGAAAAAAGTGGTATCGGTACATTCCTAGTTTTTAGTTTTAGTCTAGTATTAGTCGACTAATTATCATAAGAATACAGTCTAGACTAAATCTACAGTCGATTCAGTTGACTAAAATATAAATTGAATTATTTAAGTTATTATATATACTTACACGAAATGAAACATTTATTAACCAGTTCTGGAATATCATTCATCTTTGAAAGACCAATACACACACAAACAGATTTAAGAAACAACATCAGAGCTCTTCAGTGCATCCCTAGTTTTTAATTTTAGTCTAGTATTAGTCGACTAATTTTCATAAGAATACAGTCAAGACTAAATCTATAGCTGAATCGGTCAATTCAGCTGACTAAAATATAAAAATAAATAAGTTATTATATATTCTTACACAAAGTAAAACATTTATTAACCAGTTCTGGAATATTATTTATGTTTGAAAGACCAATACACACACAAACAGATTTAACAAGCAACATCTGAGGTCTTCTGTTACTGCAGAGTAAATAAGAGAAAACTGTTATTTTATCCTTTATCACCTTTTTATTTATCTCTTATTTATTTAATAATTGTTACTGCCATTACCGCCTCTCTCTCTCTCTCTCTCTCTCTCTCTCTCTCTCTCTCTCTCTCTCTCCTCGGCTGTTTCAAATTTCTACCTGTCAACAATAAAAGCGCAGGTCTCAATTGTAACCAATTTTTTCCCCCCACTGCGAGGGCGCTTAGCGCTGAGCGGAAGCGTTCCCATCACAACGTGGATGTTTCAGCTGCTTCTCCTAACCCTTAGAAGTTAAGAGTTATTACTTTCCCTTTGCTACCCTTTTTCAAATGTAATTATGTAATTACACATTTAATTACCAAATGAATTACGCAGCGTGTTACATCCCCGTCTGATTTACGTCCCATACATATCGGCAGCTCAGAGTCTGGGACTCCTTTTCCAGTTCGCTGTCAAGTAGTGCCAGAAATCAGCCAAACTTGGCTACAATGGTGTTTTCCTTCAGACTTCGCGTCAATAAAACGTCTCCTAGTCTGCTCACAAACGCAAACGTGGTATCGATTGAAAGTTTAGAGTCTTCAGACAGAATGTATCGCTCGCTTCAACGCTCTAAGCGCGACGAATAATTCATGTTGAGTCAAAACTTTTCTTTCGCTGGAGCTGAACTGCAAGTGGGAGTGCACTCCTGAGACCTGAGACAGGATCTGCTGCATGGGTGTCGCCTTTATTGTAGCTTTTAGCTTTTATTGAAGATATGTACTGCGGAGTAGTACCCAATGGTATGTTGTTCAACGGGCACTCGTTTTCTCTCATTTTCTTTGCAGCTTTTATCTGAAGCGAACGCATAATGGATCCACCTTCAGCACACCCAGGTTTGAGCGTTACGGGTGCTGACAGTATTTATAGCAGCGTATACAGTACATATACAGAGGAGAGGCCCACACTCTAGAATAGCAGCATGACAAATCACAGTACAATCAAATCCAGGAGTCTCAACGGCACGAATGCATCGTATATTTAGTTGGAGTTTAGGTTTTGAAGCAAGCTTTCAAAAGCTGCATCACTTTAAGCCGAACAAACATGACCTCCTGCTTCATGTCTCCTGCTTCAGAGGCCTTCAAATGTCCTTTCAATAAAACAAGCTCAGCTGTGAAACCTACAGGAACTGTGTCGTGCAGGGCACCCGCCTCCCCCACACCCCCCCAATAAGCCTCCTCATGCTACAAAAGCCATTTCCCTTTGCTTCCCCCTGGGGAGTCTGTATTATTCGGAGTTTTCTTTATCTAACCTTATCAGGAGGGTCTGGGCTGTTTTTGTTATACGCTCAAGTCTTTGTAGCTCGTATGGAAAGTGTGTTTATTTAAGCCTCAGTCATCAGGACCACATAATCTGTATGTTTTTTAATGTCAGAGTGCATCCTTGCTCGTAATATTCTGAAGGATATTATGTCTTACTTTGTTAAGTGTGCTGGATCACATGACCGCAGAGGGAGGAGGGAGGACTTCTATCTTCCATTAAGAGTGTTGTGATATTTTCCGGGTCTTGGTCTACAAAACATTGACATTGTAATTTGTTTGTTCGCTGCAGTTCATAACAGTGTTAATTTTGATAAAAAATTTTGTCATCTGAATTGTTTTAAGTAGTTTTAAGGCACTTACACACAGTATCGGTATCGGCAATAGTAAGTGCCAATACCATTAAGCTTATTGACTAAATGGCTGCACGTGTTTCTGAATTGTGGCAATTTTTATTTTTTCATAGCTCTGAAACTTTTTGATATGTAGTTACTCAACCAGTAAATGGTGTTTTTTAAGGTTATTATATTTTATTCAGGATAAGACATAAAACAACATATAAAAAGTGGAACACTATAAATATCAGGATTTATAGCAATATATCAAGCATTTAAGTCAGAGTTGGTATCGATATTGGTACTCGGTATCGGCAGATACCTGAAAAGCTGGTATCGGTATTGGTATCGGTAAGGAAAAAGTGGTATCGGTGGATCCCTAGTTTTTAGTTTTAGTCTAGTTTTAGTCGACTAATTATCATAAGAATACAGTCTAGACTAAATCTATGGTCGATTCAGGCAACTAAAATATAAAAATAAATAAGTTATTATATATTAAAAAACATTTATTAACCAGTTATGGAATATTATTCATGTTTAAAAGACCAATACACACCCAAACAGACTCAACAACCAATATCTGAGCTCTTCTGTAACTGCAAAGTGAATAGAAAACTGTTATTTTATCCTTGTATCACTTTTTTATGTATTATCTCTTATTTATTTTATAATTGTTACCAGTGCTGTTAATCTAATTAAATTACATGCTCTGTAATTAACTGATTTACATTAATTGCATTTATCACTTTTTGCTATGAAAGTATTTTTAATTGAGCAATTCAAATAAATTTTAGCATAACAGTAAATCAATGAATGAAAAACTGCCACATCTCTAGATCACAGTGTTTACTAGAGACACACACTGAACATTACGTGCACTGATACATTTAATAAAACTAGCTAATCTGTTTCAAGTGTACGGAGCCATTTGGGACATGATAATCAAACGCAGATGGTTGGAGTTAGCTAGCTAGTTTCCCGGCTCTGGTCCGGACACACTGCCCTGCATATATAACGTTTCACCTGCTTCCCACATACCTGATCCAACTATTCTGACCATTAACACCAGCTTACTGAGTTAATACAGCGTTTACAGCAGGACACGCTCTAAACTGTACAGGACAGTGTGCTTTCAGGACTAGGATTAAGAAAGGCTAAGGTAGCGTTAGCAGCATTAAAGCTTGCTGGCGGTGGTGCTGGAGAGCTGATGTCCAGCGCGGTGGTGATTTTCTCTAAACACAAACACTAAACTCTCTTTCTCTCTGCTGACACTGTCTAGACTACTTAGTTCCATCATGAGTTCGCAGGCTCGTATGGTCTTCCCGGGTTTAGACCAAATTTGTGCAAGTGTGCGTTTGGTTGACGAAGTAGCATATACGTCGAAGTAGTTATGATTGGATGTTTACCTAACTTGTTCTTGTCTTTCACAAAACTAAATCAGTTCTGATTGGATGTCGTCCCTGCCAAATATTTTCGTCTCATTTTTATTTGTTGACAAAAGTGTCAATCAGTTTCGTCATAGTTCTTAATCCTCTCATGTAGTTTTTATTTAGTTATTGTCTCATTTTTGTCATGAAAAAAAGATTTGTTGGTGAAAACTATGACGAAAATAGTTTGTCAACAAAATTAACACTGGTTCATAGCACAGTGTTGTAATTCACATATAAAGCTTATGACTGTATTTTCACTTTGCAAATGTTAACTGTACTGGTTTTATAGTTAGGTATTGGCTTTATACTGTACCATTGTACCATTTTCTATATAATTTATATGGAAAAAATACATTTTCAGCTTAATATAGCTATTCAGAGATGCCATGGAGTGCGTTTATTTATTGTAAATCGTTTTCGGATGTCTACTTAAAAGATATGCCACTTACGTTGGGGCGAAAGATTCCTTTTACCAGCCTGTGATGTGAACCTAGAATGAAACAAGCTGTTTCCTCTTTTTTTGGTGAGCTCATACACAATCTGATAAGGTGGCTTCCAATTTGCCAGCTTGTTTTTGTGAATTTTTCATTCCACCTTAAGTGGCGCTTCATTCAGTTTCTGCCACCTGTACAAGCTGTAGCATTTAAGGTGGAACGGAGCATTCGATTAAGAAGCTGGTGAGTAGAAAGCCAGCTTCAGCCTCGTTTTACAAATGAACTCCAACCATGCCTGTTGACAGTTTGGGTCCATGGAATGGCTATGGAAGGTGCTGACATCCCCATTAAAGCCTTAAATGATAGATTTCTCCACATAGTCCACTATTTTTTCCACTCGGCCTGCTCTGGATTGCATAAAGTACCAGTCACTTTGCCAATTTGCTTTTCAAATAACTGCAAATAAATAGCTTGCTGTAAAAATCCACCTTTTTCATTTCTTTGGCAAGATTACTGACCTGTATCTCCCAGAACATTTCATTCTTTTTAGTGACCTGCCGTGTTCTCCTGTACTGATGCCTTATAGACCTTTGATAGCTTGCTTTTGTTATGGGAACCATTGCACTGTAAGCATTTAGCATCTGACAGAAACCTCTTTTTTATGTATTTTGAACTGCAAACAAGCGCCCACTGTATGTCGTATATCTAATATTTATTTATTTTTTGTTGTTAATCAGTGCTAAAACTTTAAATCAGTATGCATCAACTTTGTGCCAGCAAACACTAAATAACTATCTCTGAGAGAAGTGTTACAATAACTTTGACATTGCATAACTGCGTAGGAGCCCATGTACTCTAGTACTCCACCATAAGAAAGTGTGCCAGTGCTGTAGAAAGACGAGCACAAGATATTTACTCAAGCTTGTCCTTCACGCAACATCACATCTCCACTCAAGTACGTTTTTAATGTTTAATCCAAAGAAAACATCTAAAACCAACACCAATTACTCTTTCTTTCTCTTCTATTCTGATATGATGAAGGCTTCTTTTGAGATTGTATGTGGAAAACCGTTCCGTCCGAGATTTATGGAGATTTGCGGGCTCTGCTTTTTGCACTAAATGTGTCTAACGTTTTCTCTTTTACTTGATCAACTGCAGTTTGTTTGTGCAAAGGGTAATAACTGTTGTGTTAATCTTTTTTTCATTTAAATGATTTATTTTCTCGTGAATGGCCAAATGTTTCTGCGTACTCTGACATTCAGCTGAACCCACTTTTCCCTTAAAACATATGATTCCACCCCCCCGTCCTCTTTTTGCACCATCATAGGAGGATAATTGTACTTGGGCCAAGAGCGTATTGGACCATTAAACCACTGCCTCTCCCAGTAAAGCTATTCTCCTTTGTGTAAATGCATTGGAATTACTTTCAGGGGGCGTTGCAGAGAGAATATGTGGAAGGCTACTTATTCTCCTAATGATTCTTTGTCCTTTTAAAAGTCATCAGGCTCATTTATAAGTGGATATGTACAGGGGAAGAGTTGCCCCCGGAGACTGAGGTCATCTCCATCTCCTTGTCCAAGGCCAGGAAGTAAGTTTGTGTGAGTGGACCCCTGCCAGTTGAGGTTGGTCATATTGGTAATGTAGGTTATACATCTGTACCGTAAGTGAGGGCAGAGGCTGAGTGTTAGCGCGCCGCTCCATAGGCTGCGTCGGAGGGTTCTGCCAAGTTATATAACCTAGGATATTTGGGTGTATAGAGATGTATATATTTCACAAGGGTGTCTGGAAAAATATTTTGCATGGGTGTATCCTAAGAAACTATAATCCTACCGCAGTACATTGTTAACACCTACCTTCTGTGGTTTTGTCAGGTTTCAAAAGTATTGCAAAAAAGCATTGCCAAAGAAAAGGAGCAGTATGAGGGAAGGAGGCTCAGATTAGCACAGTTCAGACAGACTCCTCTCTATTCAAAACACATTAGTCCATGTGAGTAATCTTACCTATTTTCATTGTCAATATCTGAGAATACTGCTGAGCGGTATAAAGCCTATGCCAGCATGCTGGTGTTGAATTCATATAACCAGTGTAGAATTTTAGCAGCATTGGGAGTTACAGTAGACTGTTGGCGGGAAGATGTCGTTTACTGGGTGATTCAGATTGTTTTGGATGTAGTGTTTAAAATAAATTGCTAGCTTTCTTTTTGTAATGGTCTTTCTGGCCAGTTAATGCTCACAGTATTGTGTAAAGTTCCCCTTTGGTGCAATTTACAGAAACCAATAAAACAAAACCAAACAAGATAGGCTTGTAAGACATCAGCACTCAGTAAGTCTCGCCGATGATACATTCAGAGACATTGGTGATGACCCTTCAACTCCAAATATGACACCAGAGTAGTTACAGCACATGGATGGTCAGGTTATGCTTGGTAAACTGTATCAGTGTTTAGCTTGAGTTGAAGCTTTCTCTGTTTTGGCTTGTTTTCTGTCACTGTGTAAAAGATGCATGAGGCTGATTTCATAGTTGGAAGCACTGTTGGAGTTAGGTTTTGTTAGAGCACATACTCTACATATCAAATAAATGCAATGACAGCATTAAGAAATCAGGCTGTTGGTGTGAAAAGTAGACTAAACAGCAGAGAAGTTACGTTTTTAAACATTAGTCAGCCTTAAAACATTAATTCAAATATAAAGTGGTTGGTATAATGCAGTGTGTAACATCTCTGCCTTACATCTCCTACCTGGGCAAGCACCCCTACTCTATATCAGTAAGAGTCCTTGGGCAAGACTCCTTACACTACCTTAGTCTGGCTGCATAAGGGCGTCTTCCAAATGCTTTTAAACTAAAATCATATCAGACTGAAATATTATGTACCATAGTACCAGTTAATATTAATAATCTTAAAGTTTCTAAATACTGTCCAGCACTTACCAGGGGCGGGGCAGATAGTTTTTAATATTATATAAAGGTGATGTAAGTGTTTTATCTTATTTCATGATCATCGTTTCTCCAGTTTGTGTATCACTGCTGTTGTCAAACAGGTACTCCTAATGTGAACTTGGCCCAGTGTGTTTGTGGCTTTAAGGGAAGTAAGGGGTTATCAGAGTTCAGAGAAGGGTTTCACACAGAGAAACTATGTGCACTGTGGCTTCCCATCCCTCAGCGATTTTCCTGTCTTTACTTTAAAAAAAATTAAATGGTTGACTTTTTTTTTCTCTTCTTCGAACTGTGGCTGGTTCCAATTATGTGTTTTGTTGAGTTTTCACCCCTTTGTGTTCATGACTTCAGTCATGGGCAGGCCACAGCGCTGCTCTCAGAGCGGAATCTGCTGAATCACTCCGTCTACTGCTCAGCATGGCCTTTCATGGTGAAACATTTCTAAAAGACTGAAGATCTTACCCCGAGGACATCCTCACCTCCCCTCGTCTACTGCGGTTCACCAACATTTAATAGAATATGGTACAATAATTATAACAAGTTAAAATGATCATTCATCATTCAGTTTTAGCTAGGAGGTTGTATTAAATACTTAATTTTAAATTTAGGATTGCAGCAGTGGTCCGAGGAACGTGCAGTCAACACTCGGAACATGCTTAAAGATAACGGTGGCAGAAATTGTTATTTGGAGCGATGCCATAGAAGAGGCCTGCCCATGGACCAAAGCTGGCTCTCGCGAATGTTGACAAGAGTATGCTTATCTTTACTTATTGGGATAATTTCACATTTTTAATTCTATGTTAACTTATTTTTTCAGATAAAGCTGCTAAAAGTGAGTTTAGTAACAGCACACAGTGTACACTTTGGGTTATATAGGGTTATATGTTGTACCGATGTTCTTTTGGTTTGTAACAATAGCTGAACTCTTTTTTTTTAGATTCTTTTAAGATAACTGTACATGCATTCAGCGAAGAACCCCTTTTAACATTCATTGTAATCGTTGGCGTAGCAACCGGGGGGGTGGGATGAGGGGTCTATGTCCCATTCAATATCAGAAACAGGTAGATTTATCCCACCCAAAAATTAAACCACAGAAAAGCGGAAATTGTTTAAACACACTTTTATTTAAACGAGCTGTGTTTGTTGTTAGCAACAGTCTCTGGTTGTTAGGTGGTCTGGGTCTTTCACTGTGTTAAGGCTTGTGTTGAGATGCCTGCTCAGATATCCTGCAGTCAGCAGCTTCACTGACCTGAGCTCTCGCCTCGCTGGAGCGTTGAGTAGTTCACGCCAGCTTTAAATGCGAGGTCAGTGATGAGAGCAATAAATAGCAATGATGACCATATATACTGCAATAAAACGGCATTAGTATAATGTGTTGTTATGGTAACAGACTAGGAGGGTTTGTGTTAGCTAAAGTTTAGATTAACTTTAGTCAGAAAACACTCTGAAACGTAAAGTTACATTACTCTCTGGCCTCGTCCCAAACTGCAGACTGCTGTGACTGTGAACGACAAGAGAAAGAAAATATTTTGGCTCTCTAGCATAGACCATGAGTCTATATGCGTAAAGCTCAGCTCCTGGAGAGAGCTCACAAACTATATATATATATACATATATTTAATATAATTCAAGTTTCTGTGAAGTATCTTGTTTAGTTTGTAAAGTGGTCTTTAGTGGGATTTATCTAATAATTAACAGAAGTACAGATAATGCTCTATTTTGTTTATTTATTTGTAATTTACTGTAATTCCACAAATGTTGTTCTACGTCACTATACATACAGTTATTTACTACCTTACCTACAGTGAAATCAGCTTATAGCTAATATTTTAGGGGATAGGGTGGGCTTTGATTCATGTTTGCAAATGTGCCGCCCCCATGTTAAACCCGCTCCTACCCCCTTTATCTAAATGACCTTTGAGTTGTCGAGATTCTCTGTACAGCCACTTTATTATTTGATATGTTTTTTAATGCAGAAATGATGCACACGTTTAATTTAAGTATATTCAGTGCAGTAATGTTTTTCTAGCGTAGCTGGAGAAAAAATGCTGTTCAGAAAATCTTCCAAGGGCTGATAAAGAGACACATGGAGTTTATTGGATTTTCCTGACATTTTAGCAGCTGCGAGATAGTCGCTGTCCCTTGGGCCCAGCCACACTGTTCAAATCCTCCCAAGGTCAGCTTTAGGAAGAGAGAAGATGAAGAGGGACGGAGCTGGTAACAAAAAAAAAGAAAAGTAAGTGGGATAGTGAAATAGACACAAGACTGCGCTGCTCCCGTGTACTTGATTTTTATTTATTTATTTATTTATATTTTTTTGTGGTCTTTGACGTCATGCCGCAAGTTGCTTCGTGGCTCGAGCCACATCAGATGCGAAGGCAGCGGCTAGCGAAAAGTGTGGGTGAATAGGTCTGTTTGAGTTGAAAATTCAAGGGGAAAGGAATCCATCTGGAGGATGAATAATTTAGATGGCTCAAGTTGGTTCCTGTTGCTGTTGTTTGTGCTGCGCATCCCCCCTCCTCCTCCTCCTCCTCCCAGCAGTCCCCCGAACACTCACTGCTCCCCAGGCTTGTTCTCGATGCTCTGAGGTTAGCTCTGCCGCTGTACACGAGGGACTGGAGAGTGTATAAACTCTCTCAGAACAAACCTTCTCTCACACCCTCGGCTTGGTGTTCCGTATCTGAAACCGTGTACCAAATAAGGACTTATCTGGGCATGGCCTGAACCCCTGCGTTCAATTGCTGGCGTACTGGATGCTTCTGTCCGCAGTCTTCTCAAAAGGGCTGAAAGCATAGACTATTATATATATATTGATATTTTGAAGCCTGGTATCCAGGGTGGAGTTTTGAGCACATTGATTTTCAGCAGTCACTCGTTCCTAATAGAAGGTGATTAATACATTCAGGTGTTGCTTCTGAAATGGAAACTATGTAAGAACTGGACAATCTTGCTTTTTTGTTTGTACGGTGAAAGCATTGTTGTTGTTTGACTGGTTTAAACTGACGAAACAGCTGAAATTAATTTGCAGTTGATGTTGAGTATAGTACACATCACTCCTATACTCGTAGGAGTGAAATCAGATCATGGAAAAATAGGCTTCTGTCTTTATAAAGCACTCCAGTGTTGTCAAACCAATCTCTGCCTGCTGCGTCTGCAACACACGGGTCACCTACAGGCAACAATTGAATTAGTAGAAGCAGTGGAAATTAACTTATATGTATTATATGTAAATGATCTGCATTCTGATTGGCTGCATGTATTGTGTCTCATTGAGTAAGCCAGTAATGTTGGAACACTCCCTATGACTTCAGTGTAAATGGGCTGGGCCCAACTTCAATTTCAATTCAATTCAAGTTTGTGTAGCACTTTTTACAACCATGTTGTCACAAAACAGCTTTACAGAAGTTTAAAAACAGACAGTTATACTATATATCCTCCAGTGAGCAAGCCAGAGGCAACAGTGGCAAGAAAAAACTCCCTCAGACTGGAGGAAGAAACCTTGGGAGGAACCAAGACTCTCAAGGGGAGACTTGTCCTCCTTTGGTCAAACAGTATTTACAGTTTAATAAACTAAACATCAAAGAAAAGCTGAGAGAATCTCTGTTTGAGGTCTGGATGTCAAAGCTTTAGAAACTGCTCAGGTAGAGGCAGTCTCTGACTGAGGCAGTCTCTGACTGCCCAGTTGAATAGATATATAGGTGAATAGGTATATGCAGATTTGTTGGTTCTTAATGAATCGCAGCACAGGTTTGTAGTTTGTATGAGATAAATGGTGGATGAACGCTGTTTACATACACCAGAGACATGCATTCTGATGAGTGTTGACATTGGAGTCTAACCAGCTTGGTTACAGGAGTATCTGGCAGGGTTCATGGAGTGATGATCAGTAGGAAAAACAAAAACTTGTCATCTTACACATGGTTGTTTCCCCTCAGTGGACAATATACCACCGCGTTAGTTTGGCAGAGAATATTTCACTCCTTGAGGACCTGGCTAACATCAGCTCGAGTGCCAGCACCAGCTCGGCATCTTCCTCACATCTTCAACAATGCACACTAGACAATGAGCACACAGCAAAATTAAAAATGTAGTATATCGTCACTGTAAAAACACTTTACAGAAGAGACATACAAAAACATACTTTACTTTTAATGTGAGTCAATGGAACCAGAATTTTTTCCAAGCTATTTTGAAGCACTTCTATTGGTCCATTCATCGTAAAATGTTCACACAATGTAAACAACCATAGACATGTAGAAATAAACAAAAATATAGATGCATGTTTTTCATTGAACAGCGACGATGTATGTACTTCTGCACAACTACAGCACAGATTATTGCTATGGTTGAAACCTAAAGCTGGTGTTTTACAAAATAGGTGAAGTGGTGTGCATACATTCTTTATTTACCTGTGAGCACCTGTAATAAATGACCAAACAGTGGTTTCAGTATTTGAATACTGGCACTAACGTTTGAGTACTGAAGTGCACTATTATATACTGTATCAAACTCATTTATTTCACAAAAAAAGAGAGAAATCTAGTTTTCTATCACATGGGCTGTTCAAAACCTGTAGTCGGTAATGCAGTCATATGCAGAGGTTTGGGCGCCCCAGGGCACATGACATGTGTTGATTTTGTGAGTGAAACTAAGTTTAACTGAGAACACACTTCTGCACTCTTTAACCCTCTTTGACTTCTGGGTGACTAATCAGAGGGTGTGTTCCTGACTCGTCAACCAATTGGAGGCTGTTTCTGACTTGCTGACTGAAGAACATTACTCTATAGTGAATCTATAGTGTGCAACATTTTCTAGATCTTTGTTCTTTTTTGTTTTTTGAGTAAGTTAACACACAATAACTGTAATTTTAACGACTTTTAACGATTTGTTGAATTTAACAAATGAAGAAAAATAAAACATAAAATGTGACCTTTAAAAAACACGTCTGGTACGTTTGTATTTTATTGTATTTCATGTTTTTTTCATAAGAAACTCACGTTAACAAAATGCCCATGTTATTTAAAAAATCACTTTGGAGAATTAATAACAAATGTTAAGAAAAAATAATAAGATAGCATAGTCGAACACCCTAAAATATGGGGTGCTATTTTCAAGGCCTGAAATACTAATTTAAAAGTCAGAGGTGTCGTGTTGGATCTCATGGGATGTCATACGTCTTTTACGTGTTAATCTCACACACACAGGCTCAGAAAGATGGTCTGGTTCAATGCTTAGGTTTCAAAGGCATCAGCATTTACGCAGCTCCAAATCCCCAAAGCTTACATAGTGCAGCTTTAACCGGATGCATTCAAGCTCTTGTATATGACTGCAGAACCCGAAGGGCAACCTGCCTATTGGCTTCTATTATGCGTGTGTTTTGAGTCCATGGGCTTTATGTTCTTTTACTAGATACAGGGAAATTATTGTTTGTGGTAGTTGACCATATCCTACAGATGCAGCAGATAGAGATTAGGTTGAAAAATGATGGGGTATTCCTTTAAGCTTTTTTCTTTCTTTCACTGTTGCTGTCTTAACCCCCCCGCCCCTCAACCACACACACACACACACACACACACACACTCACACACACACACACACACACACTGCTGTATGCTTCCACTGTGTGTGTCTGCGAAGGCAGAGCGTCTCTCTTTAAGAGAAGCTGAAGAGACGGGGGGTGTTCGGGGGGTTGATGTGACAGGCCTTTGGAATCCCAACCTCTCTCTCCTGGCGCCCGCACTAATCAACCCCTGTAATTTATGCAGAAAATATGATTTATATTTAATTTCACTACACTTGCATTGTTAATTTGAGATGTAATTAACGCGTCGCCACGGCAACTAATTTCTCGATGCCGTAAATTATCGCCGCCTTTTCATCAAAATTCAGTTACTTTGGCTCCTGTGTGCAATGTACTGATGCAATTAGGTTACCGGGGCAACCTGAAAGTGTTCATTTTCTTTTGTGTAATTGCAATGAGGCAGAAGTTTTTATAACACGGAGTCATGTTCACTTTTTTGTTAACAAAGAGAGCGCACACATCTTAGCACCTCTGCAGTAGGGCTGTAGCTCGGCTGTGGTACGACAAATATGCCCTGGCACTCTTCTGAGCATCTTTTTCTTTTCTTTTTTGTTGTCTCTTTCTTTCACTCGCTTGCCCTCTCTCATACAGTGCATGTTCAAACGTACATTCAAGAGTACTGTTATTTCTAAACGTCGTAGAAATGCATGTCTGCACTCTCGCTTTTCTTAAACAAAGCAGTCTACCTGCCATTTATAAGACCAAAATATTATATATGGACCAAAATATCATACATAGACCAAAATATTATATATGGACCAAAATATCATACATAGACCAAAATATTATATATGGACCAAAATATCATACATAGACCAAAATATTATATATGGACCAAAATATCATACATAGACCAAAATATTATATATGGACCAATATATCATACATAGACCAAAATATTATATATGGACCAATATATCATACATAGACCAAAATATTATTTATGGACCAAAATATCATACATAGACCAAAATATTATATATGGACCAAAATATCATACATAGACCAAAATATTATATATGGACCAATATATCATACATAGACCAAAATATTATTTATGGACCAAAATATCATATATGGACCAAAATATTATATATGGACCAAAATATTATATATGGACCAAAATATCATACATAGACCAAAATATTATATATGGACCAAAATATCATATATGGACCAAAATATTATATATGGACCAAAATATCATACATAGACCAAAATATTATATATGGACCGAAATATCATACATAGACCAAAATATTATATATGGACCAAAATATCATACATAGACCAAAATATCATACATAGACCAAAATATCATATATGGACCAAAATATCATACATAGACCAAAATATCATACATAGACCAAAATATCATATATGGACCAAAATATCATACATAGACCAAAATATCATACATAGACCAAAATATCATATATGGACCAAAATATCATACATAGACCAAAATATCATACATAGACCAAAATATCATACATAGACCAAAATATTGACCAGCAAACCTTTCAATTTACATTTAAAGCAAGGCTTCCTACTCCTATTCTCCTAAAACAATAAATGTGCCTAAGGGACTTCTATGGAGTGAGGCCATGGACCTGAGCGTGGGGAACTCTGGTCCTAAAGGGCTGTGATTTACCTGCTCAGGCACACAGGATTCAACTCATCAGCAAACTTCCAGGTTTAAATAATACTCTAGAGCACAAAATAGAAAATATAAATGTACTGGACTCCAGCCTTCAGTTAAACAACCACCATGGGTTCCCAGAAGCACCTTTTAATTAATGATTCCTATAGAATTTGTTTTCTAAATGAGATGAACAGATCTGAGAACACCATTCATTGCTTTCATTTTAAAGTTTCATTTTATATATATATATATATATATATATATATATATATATATATATATATATATATATATATATATATATATATATATAACTGAAAATTACACCACATCTTCAGCATTTGTGTGTCTGCTCTTTTCCTTGTATACTTTTTGAAAACTTGTTTCTTAGAGAAGAAAGTAAAAAATCCTCCAACAAATTTAGAGATGTCGAGGCTCAGATTCGGACCGGTTCCGGCAGCTTCTTCGACTTATTTGCTGATGTTCTTTTTTTTTTTTTTTTGGTCAGTTCCTCTTTCTCAGTAACAGCTTCTCAACATCCTTTTAGACCTTTAGCATTGAGTGTCTTCTCTCAGTGGAAGGAAGGACAGAAACACATCCGGAGTTGTTCAAGGATCTTGATTTATTCCTCTCTCAGAGATGAAAGCTTAAGTACTGTTTATCTGATGCAGACAGGTTTGGTAATCTAGCAGGTCCTGCTCGGTTCTTGGGAGGCCTGTTTTCTCTGAATCTTTTAAACTCCAGTTTTGGAAACTTACTGTATTTTTAGCTTGTGTTGATGTTCCTCTTCCTTATGCATGTGCATTGCCTTCTCTCCAGTCTCCTCAGAAGTAACTCTGTATGAATGAATGAAGGTTGGATGGTCTGTTGGGTGTGATGTGTTTTAGAACCTCCACATAACATAATAGATCTGTTCTTCCTATTTGTTGTTCCTAGAACGTTATGTCTGAGGTAAGAAATTAGGTTCTTATTATATTCTAGGTTATCATTTGAATTTTCTTACAGCAGAGGAAAGATACACATCTGCCTCATCTCTCCATCCCCTAAATCCATCCTTTTGTTCTGCGTCCACTGCCTGCCTCTTAACGAAGAGGATCTAATTTGCTATCTCTGTAGAGGCCGCCGGTGTGTGTGTGTGTGTTTGGTGCTTGGAGTTTGCCCCGAATCCGTGCGCTGGTTGGCACTGAAAGGGCATGTGTTTTCTGCCCGCCTTGCTGGTCTCCAGTGCCCACTCGTCTCACCGTGCACCCCTTCCACCAAACCCCTCCCATCACTGGCCTGCAGTGGAAATAGCAGGTCATTGGCTCCTAAGCTCTGGTTAACTGAAAAGGTAATTAAATTTGTAAGCAGGCTTTTTGAATCTTTTGAGCCTTCCCAATAATACGGGCGGGGATTACAGCAGCTTCCTGAGGCACAGCTGTAGTTTGACTCCTCGGCAGCCGAGGCTAAGGCCTCCTGACCAGACCAAATCTGTAGCTCCAAACCCATAATTGGCTTTCATTTCCCCCCTTATGGTCCTGGATCTCTGCTCCACCAGCGATGGAGGGACACTTCTCTTAATAAAAACAAAAAAATAATAATAAAAGGAAAGGAGAGTTCAGCTGACGGCAGGAGAAGAAATACATTTATGGCACAATTTTGCTAGATAGTGTTGATACAATTCAATATGACAGTAATCTTCAAATATATCATGATGTCAGCTGAGATTTTAGTTTGCTTTCAATGGTGATCATGAAAAGTGCATTAATGGTGAACATGCAGTGGTTATAAACTGAGAAACAGAGAAACGTCTGTCCTTATGATGCATACTGAATGCCGAAGTAAGTTTTGAGACATGTTAAAACTTTTTTATAACTTTAAAGGTAGATATTTGGGGGGTACTTAGGATCTGGCTAATTCTTTAACTAAATGATCCCATTAATGAGGAAAAACTTAAAATATCTATTAAAGTTGGTGCTATATCACTAATGTATTAATTAGCCTATAGGTCAATTGCTAGCTGTAAGGATTTGTTGAGTACCAGAGAGATTACCAATGGTTATTATATGATATGATTATATGATATATCTGTGTATATCATGCTGGGTCTTGTAGTGAGGCAACACAGATAAGCTAATCTGCACTACATTACATTACATATTACATATCCTAACTAATAACATATTAAAAATTAGTTTGAGGCTGTGATGCTGCTTTAATGACCCCATGCTCCATAATTACTCATACTTTGTAGTAATACCATGTCTTACACACGTGTCGTAGCTAGGGCTGTGTATTGGCAAGAACATGGCGATACAATATGTATTATGATACAGCAGTCATGATTCAATATATTGTGCTATATTGCGATACTGCAAGCAAAGTGATATATTACGATTTTTAAAATCCTACTATTAAAACACACCACTATATGAACAGGTTTGTCAATGCTTACAATAGCATTGCGCCCTTGTGCTGCTTGTTAATGTTGGAGTGGAGGTGAAAATGGATTACAATACTACCATCTAGTGAGTCACTGTCTGATAGAAATCTGTGTATTGATACTGTGTTTTTTATTATCGATGCAGTATCATGAAACATAATATCCCGATATTCGATATTTGGATATTTTCTTACACCCCTAGTCCTAGATCGTGTTTTGTTTTGGTTTATTCTCATATCAGACCACTCTGAAGCAAATGACAAACTGTGTTGAACTATGTTTTTGATATCCACCAACACAAAACTTAGTTAGAAGCTTTTTGTTTTGTCAGGCCTGAAATATCAATGATATCAAATCATACTGAAAATCTTCTGATACTAACGCAGGGTACCGGAATAGACGATACATCAACGAGCGCTACTGGAAAGCGGAACAGTGCACCATTCTTAGCTTTAAGCAGCAGCCGCTTTCGCCTTTTCTTCTGAAATAACGCTCAAATATTACATCTGAATTGATGTTCGGTTATTTATATATAATCATAGTTTCCCTCGAAAACATTTGTCTGCACGTTTATGGCTGCGTTTCATCATTTTAAAAGATTTTTCTCCGCTCGCAGCGTCCCAGAGCGTCTCGCTCGCGCAGCTGTCGGCAGTAACCTCGACATGTTCTCGGTACTTTGATATCTCCGTTGTGTTTGATTCTCTGTGATTTTACCAGGGGATTGTCTTGCTGTATCCATTTCTCAAAGAGAGGGGGATTCGGGGGGGAAGGTGTCTTATCCTGCTCCGCTGTCCCTGCTGACAGAAAACAACAGATTACCATCATTTACAGAGACAGCGTAATGCATGGGGGGAGAGCTGCTGGCCTCTTTGGACGGGCTCCTTGGGGACCCGCTGGAAAAAAAAAAGAAAAAGAAAAGAAGCACCCTCTTTAAAAGCATGCCCCTCACCACACTGGTGACACATTAGATTTCCACTACGACTACTTTGGTGATATTATGTTTTCGGCAGAAGCCGAGCTCCGAGTGACTAGCCGCCGAGCAGCTTCAGATGAAGTGGCTGGAGTGTAATTACTGCTGCTACTTTTCACCCTTTGATCAAATGTTGTTGTTTTTTGTGTCTGACATTTTCTCCATGTGTGTCGAGACAATGCGAGGAGCTTCTCCTTGTTTATTCATAATGCATGCTGTTCTCGGAGTAGGGGCGGTAGACTCTCGGGCTAGCCCGTGTACCTAATTACACGTGTTTTATCGTGAGCTGCTTCTAGCACCGCGTTCAAAACCACGTACGTCTGGTGCCGAACCAGTCAGACACTGGGGAGGCGATTCCACTTGGACGTCTCGGAGACGGACGTTAAAAATGATTTCCAGCTACACTCAAAAACAGGCTTTGATCGCGTTTTGATGGGAGCGTTTTAGAAAGTTAAAGGTTCCACATAAAACTGTGGTGAAGGGCTAATGACATGGTGTTCACGAACGATTTCAAGCATCCCTCTATTCGGGCTACTGTAGGCGGAAGCTTGGCCACCGACTTATTCACGTTGATCTCGACCTGTCTGGGTTCCGTGCTGGGAAGAATCCATCACAACAGTCCTTTATAAGCAAGTAGAGTAAAAGTAAAGACGGGGGTCTTTGAAGTTTTTCCCCCAGGAGAACTACTTCTGAGTCCCAAAGAGTGTTTCTATGGATATCATGTGGATTTCATTTAACCTTTTACAGAAGTTTAGAGAAGCCCCACATGTATAGACTCTATAGCAGGGGTCACTAATAGGCGGACCGCGGTCTGGACCCAGACGTTGTCCAGTGCGGACCCAAACTGATAAACTATTGAAAAGGATTTAATTTCGATGGTATTTATTTACAGTGGCGGATCTTTTCTTGTCTTTACGTTATACGACACTCTCAGCCAATCAGTTCTGTGCATATTCGGGAGTGCAGCAAACACACAGGTGAGGTACGAAGCAAGAAGTCGAAGAATAAAGTGAGTCAGAACGAAAAACTTGCTCTAAAAAAGAAGTCAACAGTATAAACTGACTGTTTAACCAGGAATGGACCGAAACTATCAAGTTAAACTTCATTAATAGTTTAATTTCTTTGAATCACTTCAAAGTGATTATTGTATGTTGGATTTTTTACTGTTTTAGTAGTTTATGAAAGTACACTTAAGGGACAGGGACAAAACAAAGTTCCCAAATGTGCTGAACTGATGTATAAGGAGTGTTTAGGCCTGGACTGCTGTTTTAATAAAGCAGAGTATTTTGAAAGCAGCTTTAGTAAAAGTTAAAGACCACTCTGCAATTAATTAATTGACTTATACTCTGTAGTAATACCATGTCTTACACACGTGTCATAGCTAGGGCTGTGTATTGGCGATACAATAGGTATCATGATACAGCAGTCACGACTCAGTATATTGTGATATACTGCAATACTGCAAGCAAAGTGATATACTGTGACAACTCTTACTATTAAAACACACCACTATATGAACAGGTTTGCCAATGCTTACAATAGCATTGCGCCCTTGTGCTGCTTGTTAATGTTGGAGTGGAGCTGAAATGATGTCTGCCAGGAATCTGTGTATCGATACTATGTTTTTAAGAATACAGTATCACCAAACATAATATCCTGATATTGGATATTTTCTTACACCCCTAGTCATAGCTTCAAGTCGAAGTCGAAGAATAAAGTGGGTCAGAACGAATAACGTGCTCTAAAAAAAAGTCATCAGTAAAAACTGACTGTTTAACCAGAAATGGACCAAAACTTGCTCACTTAGTTTTGGAAAAGACCGCTGTATAAAAACCAAACATGTTAATTTGTAAAGCTGAATTAACAAGAAGACGCACGTTTTATTTACTGTTTTTATAAATAAACACTTTAAGATGCACTTTTTTTCAAAAGCATTCTGTTTTTTAATGTAGCCCTTGTTTTTACTTGATATGAGTTAAAAACATTTATTAGAAGTTTTATAAATAAATAATTCGGTTCAGCATTTAAACAGTAAATATACTGAAATATACTGAACTATACTGTCTTTCAGTTGCTGATGGTATAAGATGCTGATACTAGACTACTTCAGTAAACAGGATACACCACTGAATCAGAACACAAGTTAGAAATGATGACGGTTTGGACCTTGGCCTGAGGAAATTCCCTCTAACTGGACCTTACTGAACTCTAATTAAATACCCCTGCTCTATATGTTACAGGTTTTTATTCCTAGAAACATTTATCCAAGACAAAACCCATTTGGAACACCCTCGTTTTTTAGAGTGTGATAAAAAAGAGTGGCTCCAGCATGATAAACTTGACATTTTCATATCTCAGGATAAGAAACAAAGAAAAAAAACATCTACAAAAAGTTTATTAAGCGTGTTTACTTATTGAAGTCTAAAGCAGTATTTGCTTTTGTCACATTTATTCCCATTTTACCAGCGCGAGGGCCTCTGGAAGACGAGTTACCAAGGAACACAAAATTTTAATTAGTGTATTTTAATCATTCAGGCTTTTCGAGCTAATCCACAGACCCCTGAGAATTCCCAAGATGCAGCTCTGTGCTGCTTTACCATTTATTGTTGAGTCTATTATAATTACTGTTAGCAGGTGGGGGCTGGGAGACGTTTATTATGTTTTTCCATCTTTATTATAATTACTGGGGGAAAAAATTAAAGGATGCTGTTTCATTAAGTTTAGAGATGATGCCATTTTAGCCTCCTGTCCTCGCCTCCATCTCATTGCCCTTTTTTTTTGTGTTTTAATGCCATTACGCTTGCTTTCGTTCTCTGATATTTCTATACACAGTGCAGATACACATATAAACGAGAAACAAAAGGAAAGGAAGCTGGTTTAAAAGAAAAGAGGGAAAAGCAGAAGAAAGAATGAACGGTTGTCTTAATGAAGTGCTTTCCAGAGGCTGCTTCTCAGAATCCATCTATAGCTCTGAAAAATGTGTGTGTGTGTGTGTGTGTGTGTGTGTGTGTGTGTGTGTGTGTGTGTGTGTGTGTGTGTGTGTGTCTGCCTGAGCGCACATCTTCTAAAATCCAAATGTTTCTGATGGAATAATTGGATCTGGATCAGAACCCATGAACAGACAGTAGAATGTGTTTTCTTCGTTTTCCCTCTCCGCAGTAAATGAAGATAAGAAGCTGTGAGTAAGTCTTTAAGCCTCTAGCTTTGGGTGTTCTACAGGGATTTTTGAATCTCCTCGAATTGTCTCATTTAATGTGAGTGTCTGTTTGTGTTTGTAATCATTCGCTGCTCCTTCATAGGCAGCCGGTCGGACTTAGGAGCGAATTTCGAAGGGAGAGATTTTTTTCTTAGGCTCTGTCCTAATAAGCACTGTCCTCGTTTCTGCCTGTTTCATGGGAAATGATTTGATGTGAACGAACTGCTCCAAGCTCCCAAAGTGTCTGTCTTTACTGTTTTATATCCTTTATCTTCACTTTCCACTTTGTTATGGCACACAAATACACACAAGCCAACGCTTTCTTTATCTAGTTAAACTTCATTAATAGTTTAATTTCTTTGATTCACTTTGCTGTGATTATTGTATGTTGGATTTTTTACTGTTTTAGTAGTTTATTAAAGTACACTTAAGGGACAGGAACGTGCTTGTGCAAAACAAAGTTCCCAAATGTGCTGAACTGATGTATAAGGACTGTTTTGGCCTGGACTGCTGTTTTGATGAAGCACAGTATTTTGAAAGCAGCTGCGGTAAAAGTTAGAGACCACTCTGCATTTAATTAATTTACTTAACAGCTATTTAATACAAGTTGTTGATTTTTCAGCATCCTGAAAAAGGCAGAGAAAAAAAATGATATATTTAAAAAAATTATAATTTAAAAAAAAAAAAAAAAAAAAAAAAAAATATATATATATATATATATATATATATATATATATATATATATATATATATATATATATATATATATATATATATATATATAAGGATCACTTTAGAATTTCATTTCATGCAATTTCAGATGTGTATCTGATGATATTTATAGAATAAAAATGTTTGTATTAAAGCCTATTTTTGTTTAGAGGCTTATTTTGCATATAGTCCTATTATCAGCAATTCTCAGACCTCTGCCTAAATCTCCTGGTACGGCCACCAATCCAAGTATAGGATGTTATTGGGCTAACACCTGTGTAGTGAAGGTTTATGTGATGGTGCAGTTGTGGTGGTCTGTCAGGGCTTGCATGGTTGTTAGAAGTCCACGTGCAGTCTTGTGTAAAGAAAATGACATGTTTTTTGTTTTTTTAAAGTTAAAAGTAATTTAAAATGAAAGAAAGAACACACGTTTTTAAGCACAAAAAATATATATTTTTTGTCTGTGCAAAAGCTATTATATTATAAATTATATTTAATTTAGATTTTTTTAATTGCTTATTTAATGATAAAATCATGCACTACCTTTAGATGTGTTAACTTTTTTCATGAAAAAAAACAAAATTCGTAATTTGACTGTGATTTTTCAACATTGGCTTGACTGTTTCACATTAAAAGGCTATTTCCTGTTTAAAGAAGTTTAGAAAACTCTGCTTTTTTCTTGATTTGACTTTCGCCTTCCTCACTTTTAACAGTGTAATATTTATAAAAGCCATTAAATTTGGCAGGAAATATTCATGTGCTCTGAAAAACACTAATATTAAAATAATGCGAATAACGTTAATACAGTAAGTAGTGTTTTAAGTATGTGACTGTGTTAGCTAAACCATGTCCAAACCTTCCCTCACTGCAGCTCAGTATTATTTGTGGTTATCATAAATATAAATTGCTAGTTTGGTTCATCAGTCCCTGATCATGTTAAATCAAGTGTACTGGAGATGGAATTAAAATCCCATGAGATTGCTGTGGGGTCATCCAGTAGGGCTCCTCAGATTAGCTCTAGAACTTACTGTTTACTTTTTTACTGTTAATGTTAATCAGTATCTATTCTAGTTATATATGGTACGTTTATACTTGTACACAAAAGCACCTGCTGCTGAAGTTCTGCTTAGATGTTTAATTAATAAAGGATGGTCTCTGACTTTTGCACAGTGCTGTAGTTTACTTCTTAATGTAGCTGCATAGTATGATCTGTTATGGCATCATTTTTTTCTTCCCAGTCTAAGCTCTCCTCCCGCTGCCCCATTTCTAGAATTCTTGCATGTCCAATGTGTATTTAGCACCAAATCATGGGACTATTCCTGGGCCCCTCTGCACTGCGTTGCTGCCTAGGCTGTTTTTTCGTGTTTTCATGGAAAATTCCACATGTCCTTATGAGCTGCGATTCATGAGAAAGCAAAAATACATTTGGAGACAGATCCTGGGGAAAAAAAATAAAAAAATTAATTAATGGAACGTTGCAGCGAGCGAAAGGCCAGCGCAGGCAATTATAATGTCTTTGTGAAGTGTCAGGATTTTGGAATTATAGAATCAGCCAGGATTGGCGGCAGTAATTATGGTGGAAGGAGGAAATCTCCTCACACCTTTGCTCACATTTAACAATTCTAAACTCAATTTCTGTGCCTCGGCTCTTTTTGCCCCACTGAGGCCAGTAATTAATTTAATAGTTCGGCGTGCCTTAATCAATTCAAGCCTTCTTAGAACTTAACCTGCAACGTTTCTGAAAACTTTATAAGAGCCGTATCTCTGCCGCAGAGCTTGAGCCTTAAAAACAGACAGCAGCTCTGTGCTGTAGCCAGTAAGCAGAGGATGAGTGATCCGTTCACCCAGCTGAGGGTACCAAAACCACAACAGAGTTTCCACATGTTGCACGACGGTGGAGGGTCTTTTCCATTGAAAAATCCACCTGTCCCTCATCTCCCATGATGCCCACTGCTGTAATCCACACATGGCTTAAGCTAGGCCTTTGTTGGGCTACGTTGCCATGAAGATTGTCTGCTCTACCGTGTGTGCTGTGATGTGGATTTAACTCCTGTTTTCACAGATTAGGACCAAAGAGTTGGCTTTGGAGACTGAAGTCAGTGTTCTGACTTTGTAGAGACACTTAAGGGTTAGCTGCAAGATTTGTTATGTCTGAGGAGAGCTGGTATTACTCGCGAAAGCCAAACAGCAGCTATTTAGACTGCACATTGTCTGACGGACAATTGTTTTTCATACATAAAACATAGTCAATAATCATTCTGGTAAAAGGCTAAATTAAATTTGGACGTGTCGTTGTCTTATTGTGGCACTGAACTTAATTGAGGCTTATCGCGGCCGAGTATTTGTGGTAATGTCTTCGGCCGCTATAAAATAACCTATTGATTTTTTTTTTTTTTTTCACACAAATTTTAAGATTTGCCGAGATTAGATTGTTGGCAATCAAGGAGGATCAACAATGCACACCGAGTCCTTTTTTTAATGACAAAGTTGAAGTAGAACATTTTTGTCTTGACCTCAGAGGGTGTGCTATTGATTAATTGATTGGCCACGTCTGAAAAAAGACCTGGAGGTGCCTGAAGAAATCTTGAATAAGACTCAGATCTCAGAGCAGTGAAACTGAGATTTTACTGTAGCCGACAGGAGCTGTCTTAATTGCGATTGAGATCTTTCACAGCTTCCGGCTTTAGACTCTCTGTGTTCAGCGCTGTCCTCTATAGTGTCTTACACGGTGAATATCCTCGCTGTCATATCAAAAACATGTAATTTCCCATAAACCCATAGAGTGGTCCACAGTCTGTCTGTGAGTGGTCCACCGTCTCGTTACGTTAACTTACATTGCTAAGTTTCCATATTCGAGATATATGGTTCTGTTATAACAGCAGCAGTAAGGCATATCAATGAACACATGGGTGCCAACTCCCATCCAGAATGGAGCGATTTGCGGTGTTGATGTTTTTGTGTGGACTCTTCAGGGAAGTAAAGACAAACATGCAATTAGTGCGTGCTGGGGCTCGGGAGGGGCCGGGGGAAGATGGCGGAGAGTGGCGTATCACACACAGGAACTGAAATCTCAGGTGAGGCTCAGGCGAGTCACCTGACAGGCATCTTCCACTTCAAAGATTCATCCCCTTGTGTGGATTATAGGCTGTGGATATCCCCTGAGCTGAGGATGTGGAGTGTTTTTGATGGCTTACTACTTCCACCGACACTTTTGTTAGCCTGCGCAAAATGGGATTTTTCTCACTGCAAATAAACCATAACTTGGCAAGTGAAAGCAACTTTAGTGGCTTTATTTCTTTTATATATATATATATATATATATATATATATATATATATATATATATATATATATATATATATATTTAAAATACCGCTCAAAAGTTTAGGATCACTAAAATATTATTTCATGCAATTTTCATGCAATTCACAAACAATATTGTCCATTTCACAATTAATGTAAGTGTATCAGATGATTTTTAGAATAAAAATGTTTGTATTAAAGTCTATTTTTGTATAGAGGCTTATTTTACATATAGTCCTATTATCAGCAATTCTCAGTCCTCCTGAGATCTCCTGGTACGACCACCAATCCAAGTTAAGGATGTTATTGGACTAATTGGTTGTTAGGACACTCTTGTTCAATTGTGATGCACAGCTGAAAAAATTCTTCTAATAAGTGAGTATAAAAGAGAACAACATTCTAGGTTAGTTTAGTATCTGAAGCATTAGCAGTTGATGGCTTGCTGACCGACTCAGAATGACCAGAAAGAAACAACTTTCTTTAGAGACCCGTCAGTCCATTGTTGTGTTAAAGAAGGAAGATACTCCATTAAAACAAGAACATTTCACTGTGATCCCAAACTTTTGAGCGGTAGTGTATATATCTTCGCTGCCTAAAAGAAAATGTATTTCCATTCGTGAGGATCGTTTGAAAGCGACAGCTGTCAATGAATGAATGAATGGACCAATAGAAGAGCTCAGAAATAGCTTGGACAAAATTCTGGTTCCATTGACTTGCATTGGAACCAGGAGGGGATACTGGTTTTTTTTTCTTTGGAAAAAGCAATATATATCTATATATCTATAATATATGAGTGACTTTATTTACCAAAAAGTGACATAATTCATTTTTTACATCTACACATTTAACTGTATTTATCCCTTAGAATTAAACAGGCTGTTCTTTCGTAATTGTTTCGTAAATTATCTCTCTTCTGATTGGCTGCCCCGTAGTGACCTTCATTAAAATAGCAGTGCAAGCCAGAACACTCCTTTCACATCAGTTCGGGAAGTTTGTTTTGCAAAACCATGTCCCTGTCACTTTTTTAAATAACATTTTACTTTTCATTGCTGCTCTACAAATATAATGCTAGCTAGCATTACCACTGGGCTCCGACAACCGACCTAGCCGTGTTAGTCAGATCGTCCAGCGTGAACACCATCTATTTATTTTTTATTTGTTGTTGTTTTAACGAATAACACAGCACCTATTCAGCATAACATTAATAATTTATTACTGGTTAGTCCCAAGTACAAAACTCAAAACGTTCTTTGTATTGATGTTGTTGTCTGTTTGCAATGGGCGGAGCTACACTGCTATAGGTGGCACAGTTATTTATTTTTTTTGGTGTAAAATTAATTTTAAGTTTGGTTTCAGTACATTTAACAGGGTTTCTTCTAAAACTTCTCGATTGTTGAAGAGCATGGAAAATGTGTCGGTGGTACAAATATTGTATGTACTGAAATGATCTTCTTAGCAGATTGTTTTGCGTGAAGTAATGCTCGAAGCACAGTGATTTGCCAGTGAAATAAATCATTTCGTTTTCAGATATCATTTTCTCTTGCTGTTGGTTTGTGGCTCCATCTGTGGCTTTGTGAACTCGCAGAGCTCCTTAACAGCGCTGACCTGCCACGTTTGTCATAATGCGTAATAAGCTGAAAATCCCTTTTGAATGTCATGTGCGTACATCAGCATCGGCTCCAGTTCGCTTGTGCTCTGAACTCCATTTCAAAGGTTAATGTCGAAATCTGGAGCAAATTACCTTAAAATTACTTACAATGCTATTAAAACCCCAAATACGTCTCTGTTGTGGCAGTAAATTAATTTAAACAGGGAGGTATTGAGGAGTCCTTAAAAAAAAATAAAAAGCCAAGGCCAAAAAAGGAGCAAAAGCCTGCGAGGAGAAGGGCGGCGTAATGCTTCTGGCAGAGCAAACGCATGTTTTAAATGAAGAGAAAAAGAAATTGGGCTTAACTGAAACCATATGGTATTGCGCTGGAGAAGCAGTCTGCTTAAGAGGATCATGGCAGAGTAATAAAGGCAGACAGGAAAAGGGCACGTGTGGCGCTTTGGGTGCATGATGGGCATTTTTTTCATTCAGAGCAGGTCCTTTAAAGGGCCAGTAGTGCAAGAGTGAACCCTATTAATCAGAGTGCTCAATGCTTAAGTGGAATCTGGACACCCCCTGACACGCGTACACACATACACGCACGGTCATGGGAGTCTTAAGCCAGTGCTCTCAGAATGCTATATTTCCTATTAGTACTTTGTGTCTGTAATTATTACCATTAAACCAGGCGCCCTTGTTGTACCCTATGTAATTTTGTAATTATAATTAGGATTTCTTGATCTTGTCTCGTCCCTTGTTCTTCTCGATATGACTGCGGAATTGAAATGTGTGTCTAAGTTTAATCATAACAGCCCTCTGGATAAAGAGGCATACTGCACCAATTACTCTCTCTTCTCCCAACAGATACGCTTTATGAGGCTTCGTCATGACATTGTCAACTTCTCTTACTGAATGTGGAATTTTGAAACCATGTTTCTCCTCATTTTCGTGGCGTTTAGCCTAATTAAATGAAGGGAGGAAAAAAAGTTTAGCTCTTGTGTTGGTGCTGTCGAGATGAGGGCAGGTTTTCTTCAACATTCATGCGAACACTTTATCGGTGCGCGTCTTATTTAACCTGATTGGTTTTGCACATGTGTACGGATTTGAACAGGACAGACTGAAATGACGCTGTGTAGCTTCCAGTTCCAGCATATGTGGAGAACTGCACTGTAAAAACAATGAGTGATGCCAGAGAACAGAGATTTTCAACCAGTCAGCAATGGACCGGTACTGGATCATGGATCATTTAAAGCAGGGGAGTTAGTAGCCTAGCTGCTGAAGTCCACTATTTAGTTATTATTAGATTAAAACTCAATTCCTGCCATTAAATTGCCATTACAAACAATTTTAAACATATCTTGCGTAGCAATTTAAAAAAACACAATATTTAATACATTGCAATGGTGTAGTAAAAATAAGGGCTGGCTGAAAATGTACATTTTTTTACATAACCATGCACAGTGTAGTGTATGAAACAAAGGTTTTTTCTTTATAGCGTCCACTATAATGTTCTCAAGCTAACACATAGCCACAAGCTACTAATATATAATTTGGAGATATACTATTCAATATATCATGTGGAGATATACCATTCAATATACTATTTGGAGATATACCACTGAGTATACTATTTGGAGATATACTATTCAATATATAATTTGAAGATATACCATTGAATATACTGTTTGGAGATATACTATTGAATATACTGTTTGGAGATATACTATTGAATATATTATGTGGAGATATACCACTGAATATACTATTTGGAGATATATTGTTCAATGTATCATTTGGAGATATACCATTGAATATACTGTTTGGAGATATACTATTGAATATATTATGTGGAGATATACCACTGAATATACTATTTGGAGATACACCATTCAATATATCATGTGGAGATATACTATTCAATATATCATGTGGAGATATACCATTCAATATACTATTTGGAGATATACCACTGAATATACTGTTTGGAGATATACTATTCAATATATCATTTGGAGATATACCATTGAATATACTATTTGGAGATATACCACTGAATATACTGTTTGGAGATATACTATTCAATATATCATTTGGAGATATACCATTGAATATACTATTTGGAGATATACCATTCAATATATCATATGGAGATATACCATTCAATATATAATTTGGAGATATACCATTGAATATACTATTTGGAGATATACCATTCAATATATCATGGAGGAGATATACCACTGAATATACTATTTGGAGATATACCATTCAATATATCATGGAGGAGATATACCACTGAATATACTATTTGGAGATATACCATTCAATATATCATGGAGGAGATATACCATTCAATATATCATGGGGGAGATATACCACTGAATATACTATTTGGAGATATACCATTCAATATATCATGGAGGAGATATACCATTGAATATACTATTTGGAGATATACCACTGAATATACTGTTTGGAGATATACTATTCAATATATCATTTGGAGATATACCACTGAATATACTATTTGGAGATATACCATTCAATATATCATGGAGGAGATATACCATTCAATATATCATGGGGGAGATATACCACTGAATATACTATTTGGAGATATACCATTCAATATATCATGGAGGAGATATACCACTGAATATACTATTTGGAGATATACCATTCAATATATCATGGAGGAGATATACCATTCAATATATCATGGAGGAGATATACCACTGAATATACTATTTGGAGATATACCATTCAATATATCATGGAGGAGATATACCATTGAATATACTATTTGGAGATATACCATTCAATATATCATGGAGGAGATATACCATTGAATATACTATTTGGAGATATACCATTCAATATATCATGGAGGAGATATACCATTCAATATATCATGGAGGAGATATACCACTGAATATACTATTTGGAGATATACCATTCAATATATCATGGAGGAGATATACCACTGAATATACTATTTGGAGATATACCATTCAATATATCATGGAGGAGATATACCATTGAATATACTATTTGGAGATATACCATTCAATATATCATGGAGGAGATATACCATTGAATATACTATTTGGAGATATACCATTCAATATATCATGGAGGAGATATACCACTGAATATACTATTTGGAGATATACCATTCAATATATCATGGAGGAGATATACCATTCAATATATCATGGAGGAGATATACCACTGAATATACTATTTGGAGATATACCATTCAATATATCATGGAGGAGATATACCACTGAATATACTATTTGGAGATATACCATTCAATATATCATGGAGGAGATATACCATTCAATATATCATGGAGGAGATATACCATTCAATATAGCATGGAGGAGATATACCATTGAATATACTATTTGGAGATACACCATTCAATATATCATGGGGAGATATACCAGGTTGGGAACCCGTCTTAGATGACTACCTTTTGGTTTGATAAGGAATGTTTCAGTGAATGGTTCTTCAAAGAGCACTTGTTGTGAATAAGATGTGTGTGTGTGAGAGACCCTTTATAGTTTCAAGAACTTTTGTACCAATTAAGTATTTTTCTAGGACTAAACCTTCAAGATGAAATCTAAAGTCAGAAGCTGAAAGCTCAGTACAGTCGACTCTAACCTTTTGATTTTTCTCTAGTTAATAAGAAGGCTTCAGGATGCGCGTGCATGGAGCCAGAATCAACATGACTCGGGCCCTGACCCTCCTTAGTCATGTTAAATACAATAGCCCCGTCTCGCAAAACAGGCAACTCACAGCTAGATTTCTGTGTCTTTGCTCAGTTTTGGCTGATGCTCCTCATTGTCACCGTGCAGGTTAAAGGCTGATTGTCTTTCTGCTTAAATTGGCTGCAGTGGTTACACTGATTAGCTGAACCTCAGTGAGATCTGCTGGTTAAGTAACCGTGTCTGCCTCTACATCAGAGCCCGGGCAAGCTGTTATAAAAGACTCTTGGCAGCGAATTTGTCTCAGTGTAACAAGTGAAGGAAGAGGAGCTCAATTAGGTTTTTTGCTTGTACGTTTTTATCTGCTTGAACCCTGTAAGGACGCATTCATCTAGAAATTTCTGGGACGTTAACTTCGTTGTGGCTGATACCAGTGCCAATAACTTAATAATTCATATTTGATGCACTTTGAGCATAATTTATGTTGATGATTAATTATATATTAGGATTGTACAGTTGGAATCTGACCTTTGACTGATTGTTGCTCTTAACATGATTATTAGCTGCTAATCCTTTTTAAGTCTGCATAAAGGAAATTTAATGATTTGTTTTTAGACATATACATTATACAACTGCTGAAAACGTGTGAACACAGCCTCTCTCCTCTAACATATATCCTTATAACATTCTAACAAACTAGAGTGCAGAAGCATCAGCTGTATTTTACACTGAGAGCCTTGGCTCCCGTTACGACTCCTCAGACGGGACCTTCACTAACTTCAGCTAGGCCACTATCAGCTATGCAATACTTGGAGTAGCCAACTCTAATGGTTCTGTGCTCATGTTTGATTTAGTATGGCCAATGACACATTTGGCAGTTTAAATTGATGAGATGTTGAAGGGACCCACTACAGGCTTGCAAAGTCGTAGGAGGTGTGGCCAAGCAGAACAGCCACGCGTCAAGCCTCTTGGAAGGGCTGCACTCACAATAGGGGAGCCTTTATGTGTGCACAAGTTGTTATTGTTAGTTTAAAGATGTGTGAAGGTGTTGCTTAGGCTGCTCTGTGCTGTGCTGTGTGGTAGTAGTTAAGTATTAGTGTGTACTCACACATTATACATTCTTAGGGCACACTTTGGGTGTGTCTCAAAACCCAGTGAGTGTCTAAGTAGGCTGTCTAGGTAGGCAGCTGTTTAAGTAGCAGCGTTCTGTCTGACATCTCTGCTCAGAAAACAGATTACTGAGACGCTCTAGTTAGAGAGAGACTGCATCACGACTCGTTCCCACCCACTCCAGCACGCGACCGGTGGTTTAGCTGGTTGCTAAGCTACCAGCCGGCATCCAAAACAATAGCCAGAGGCTTAAAAATCCGTTAGCATAAACAGTTGTGCATAAAATACTGTTTTGTGTGATTATATGACCAGAAACACATTAAAACACCAGAGAGAATCAAAATAACTTACATTTTAAAACAACTTCACTGCTTGTAGAATTTCCTGCATTGCATCATGGGATTGTCTTAGCGGCTGAGGAGGGGTTCGATGCTTCCTTAAAATCAGGTCTAAATAAGGTTTCTCAGTAGACAGCATGTTTAAGGTATCTAAGAATTGGGACAGCCTACATGTCGGGAGCGCATACTATGCTGTAAAATGCTGCCTATGTAGACCCTCACTAGGTTTTGAGACACACACTTAGAGTTTTACAAGTACTATAGTTACACTAAGGTCTGCTTGCTTAAAATCTACAGTGTTTGTACAGAAAAAAAACTAAATGCCCCCAACCAGTGACATGTATACATGCACCAGCTAAAAAGTAGGTTTACTATTCATTTGCAGTTCCCATATATATATATATATATAATGTGTGTGTGGGCAGTTGTAGCCTGAAGGTTAGGGATCGGGTCTGATTCCCAGGCCTGGCAGGACACGACTGAAGTGCCTTTGGGCAAGCCACCCAACCTCCAACAGCTCCCCAGGTGCTGTGAATAGGGCTGCCCACCGCTCTGGGCACGTGTGCTCACTAGTGTGTGTATATGTAGGTGTTTCACTGAATGGATGGGTTAAATTTCGCTGTGTGCAAACACAAGTGACAGAATAATTCTAAACTTAAAACTTCTAAACTTAACTTATTGTTAACTCATGATACTTGTGAAATGTTACATATCGTCGCTGTCCAATGAAAAACATGCATCTCCATTTTTGTGGATTTTTATTTTTCTACCTCATATTAACCCAACAGCTGCCATTGACTTTGTGTAGAAATGCTTCAAAATCACTTGGAAAAAAATCTGGTTCCATTGACTTACATTGAAACTAAAGACCTCTTCTGTAAAGTTCATATTTTGAAGCTACTTATTTTTCATTGGACAGCGACGTTAACATTCTGAGTTGCCTTATCTTTGATCGTATCTATATTTGTACATCGTTTAATAGTTTTTATTGGAATTCTCTCTCTTCTTTCTTTGCCACTTTGAACAGATGCTTCTTCTTCCCTCTCACCCAGTCAACCCCGAAAGACTGCGGTGCAGCAGCGGCCTGTTTTGCCCCCAGCTGTAATGTATTCAGTGCTATGATTGCAGAGGCCCCAGTGCCACCTCCTTTTTAGCATGAGTTCCTCTGCATTAAATGTAAGCTGCTATAGGACCCAGAGGGGCTCAGCGCTCTCTTTTCCGATGATGTTGTCAGACATGTGGTTGCCCTCCCTCCACCCTCCCCCTCCAGAGAGGAGGAGTAATCAGCCTTTTCATCTCCAGAGGAGGAAAGCCAGGTTCGGGCTGACTCTGTCACTTTCACTGGCCCTGCTCCGCTTCACACATCTGGGTCCGCGCTCCCTGGCCTTCCCCCTAAAAAACCCTCGGCTCCTCAGCTCCTGCCAGAAAACACGCCGGCGCGGAAATCGTTTCTGAGTCGAGCCGCAGTGTTTGTTTTCTGGGTTGTTCTTTTATGACATGTGGAGCAAATTAAAGGGCGAGTTTGACTGATTTACACCACGTTAAGTCATTTGTATGTTTTCCTAGATAAGTGCCGGAGCGTGAGGCATCAAGTTCGGCATGTCGGCCTCGGCGGCTCCGCGCTAAACGAATCCGTTTCTTACGGCGGTTAATGGGCCGAGCTTGCCGAGGCAAAACCATTCACATAAAGAGTAGCTTGTGATGTAGCCGGGGCCTTGCTCTGGTCCCAGGCTGTTATATATTTAGCTCGGATAAGCTTCCCAATCGCTGTTAAAACAGAACCTTTGTGCACTAATCTGCTCGTCCCGTATCTTCTACCGATGAGGAACGCAGCGTGTTAGAAGTTTGACGTCTTCGTTCTTTCCTTTCAGGAGCAAATAGACGCTTTCCCACACGACTGTAGTCTCTCGATTAACGCTCACCCAAATGCCAGTTTAGCAGAAGATCAAAACCAAGACTTGTTTCATTAAAGAGCAAATTGCTTTTGTGCTTTTAAATAACTTTTCTCTTTTTTTTCTTCTTCTTTTTTTTTCTTCAAAAGGTAGATCCGCAATCCCCCTCTCTGCGTAGGTGTTGGAGGTATTGTTCTGTTCCGCGCACCTCCCTAAAATAGCAGACGTACGGGGCTTGTAAGAAAATTAGCGAATTTAATTTCCTTGAGTAATGAAAATGTCATGCACCATTTAATAAAACTCCATGAAAAAAGCCAACATTCCTCGCGGTGCAGATAGCTGTGCCCCCGTGGATTTGAAAGTTAGACCGTCGCTCCTTTTGATGTTTTCGCTCGGTTTTTGTTTCGTTCTTTCTTGATACGATTTCAAATTAATCTGAACAGCTTCTTTGTAAACACGAAAATGAAAAAGTTGTTTGGTGTCGCCTGCAACTGCAATTTGAGCCCGCAGATAACTCCCCCCCCCACCCTCCCTTCTTTAAACTGCGAATTATTTTACGTTTATGAGTTTGTCTCATCTTCAAGGTCAAAAATGTAATTTTTGCTCTTTCAAAGGGTTATAACCTTAAAAGGGAGCCTCCATCCCGGGTGATTAATGAGAGAGTTGTGCATTTGATGTTTCAACGTTGACATTTTAAACTTTAAATATTTTATACGCACACCTAGAAGAGAGAGAGAGGGAGAGAGAGAGAGAGGGGAAAAAAATAAAAAAATTGAAGATACGCGTTCATGTGGAATAAACGGTATTGCAGAGAAGAAGAAAGGCCGGGCAGGGTATCATTTTAATAGAACAGTTAGAGTGCAATGGTTTTTCTTGGTGATTTTTATTTGAGGTTTTTATGTGTGCGCAAGCTGATTTAAAGGCACACTAAATCATCGGGGATGGGGAGTAGTGGATTATGCATTTAATCAAGTAGCAGGCCTTGGAAAAGTGGCTGGCCGAGTCACTGGGGCATCAGCTCGGGGCCCTATAACACTCTGCCTGTCCTTTGGGTCTGCCTGAAAAGACCAAAGCCATTTTCACCTCCATATGAGGTGGAATAAAGTCGGGCTGAGTTAAGGCCCGACTGAGAGAATACCTTCCGGTGTGCTGCCTCTGCGTCCGATTTAGTGGCAGATCTTCTTTTAAGCCTTTTTTTTTTTTTTTGCCTGAGTATGCACGATTCCATTAGCGGACAAAGAGGAGAAGCGGGTTGATCTTCTTGTTAATAAAATCTTCGTAAGGGCCGCATTTGTTTTGAGGAAGCTCTTGGAGACGACGGGGAGGATGCGCAGTGCCTATTGCTATCATTGCATCTAAAGCAATTTTATGTGTGCGGTAATAAAGCTCGGGAAATGGAAAACTGGCACCCGGCTTAAGAATGCTGCAGTTAGCCATAAAAGCTCTATTGCAATGTGGCATTCAAACTCAGACGCACACCCCCCGCCCCCAAACCATCACCCACCACCACCACCACCCCCCTCAGCTGACTGTCAGCCAGTCACTCAGCGCAACCCCTCACCTATCACATCTTCAGCAGCTCTAATAGAGACGGATGTGCCGGGCTGTGTTAGAGCGGGTCAGCGTGCAGGGGCTTGCCGTTCGCAGTCGCAGGAAACAAAGCAAGCTGGCACGTGCGCAGGTGGAGCAGCGGCGCGTTCCGTTCCAAGCGCTTCACCTTACTTACACACTCGCATTCGATTCCCTCCGCCCAGAGCGGCCCCGAGAAAGGAGAAAGGAGAAAGCAGTAAGGCTCAGGGTCAGCGGCCCACCGTGGCACCTCGTTGGATGTCGGGACGGGACGGCGGCGCTTTCCTGTTCATAAAACGCTCCCATTATCGCTGGTCCATTGAAAATTAATATGTGCTTAATGCTTGATGACTTGCATTTTCCTGCAGGACAACAAAGCTTTTAGCTCACTGGTTAATTTATACCTGACAGTGTTCCGCCTGACACAGCTGTAAAAATGCATGAGGCCTTTATTGGAGCGAGGGTCCACAAATTTGAGCAGGAACCGATCGGAACGGCCAGAGATTGATGATGTAGCGCGAGTGGCGGTGCCGGGAAAAGGAACACGAAGCCCTTCACGTGTTGTTATTACAATGGTTTTGGTGTTTTGCAGATCAAAGATAAGGGCAGTAATGTTAAGGCATACAATAACACAATAGCACTGCACAGTATATCGTTTGTTAATCTTTATCACAATAACGGCCTTTGTAATACTGATATCACGCGAGGCTGCGAAATGCAAATGAGCCCTTGAAACAAGCACAATGCTTTTTTTTTTTTACTGTGAGCCACCATTTCCAAATGCAGCACTCGTAAGGCTACACAACACCTGCATAAGCGTTTCGTGACAACTGACGTAAGCCTACTCTTGACCAGGTTAAAGGACAGAAACCTATAAAAGCAAAGTGTTTATGAAAGCGGACACATGTTGGAATAGGACGGGTTTATGTTCATGTAGGGTTTGTTGTTGTTATGAAGGTTCATGTTGTGTCATGAAGCTTTACGAATGCTGTCCTTTAGTAAATTGTTACCATGAGTCTGTCTCAAAACCTAGTGAGCTGCCTACATAGGCACCATGTAGACTGTCCCAATTCTTAGATACCTTAAACATGCTGTCTACTGAGGAGCCTTATTTTGACCTGATTTTAAGAAGCATCGAACGCTTCCTCAGCCGCTAAGGCAATCCCATGATGCAATGAAGGTAAATCTACGAGCAGTGAAGTGTTTTAAATGTAAGTTATTTTGATTCTCTCTGGTGTTTTAATGTGTTTCTTATATAATCACACAAAACAGTATTTTATTATCAACTCTGTAACAAGTCATTGACCATTTAGCAGTTTTTTACTGGAGTCATTAGCATTTTAAGCCTTGAGCTATTGTTTTGGATGCCGGCCGGTAGCTTAGCAACAAGCTAAACCACTAGTCGCGTGCTGCAGTGGGCGGGAACAAGCTGTGACACAGTCTCTCTAACTAGAGCGTCTTAGTAATCTGACTTATGAGGAGAGAACATTGCTACTTAAACAGTTGCCTACCAAGACAGCCTACTTAGACACTCACTAGGTTTTGAGACACACCCAATATATGTGCCCCCCCCACACCCCTTGACAGGTATTAGTGGTGGGTGATGTATAATAACACAGTAAATTTACACGATACACTATATGATGTGTTGGAACAGACAAAAACAACCAATAGTGTCCAATTTAGAATTCTGTTGAGAGAATTTTATCACACTTAATCCAGATGAATTTTTGTAATAAACTATACAGTTGCTTAATGTTAAATTAAAGAAAATTAATTGTGACTTGCAACGGATCAAACTGCAGTCACATAGTAAAACTACGATTGCATGTTTAGGACGTAGATATTTCCAATGTTTACAATCTATTTAAACCCAAGACAGTCATTGAGATAGTAATACGTTAAATATATTGTCACTGTCCAGAGAAAAACATGTCTTCATCTTTTTTAATTAGAAAATGATAAAAATAAAAAAAATGTATCATTTAAACACGCCAGCTGTTCTTTACAGTGTGTGAAAACTTCACGATGATTGGCCCAATGAGCTCCAGAATTGCTTGAAACCAAACCTCTCTCCATGAATTTACATTGAAAGTATTGAATGTTTTCCCCTGTTCCTGTAAAGTTCATGTTTTGGAGGTACATGTGTTTCTTTGGACAGCAACAAAATACAAAATTATGATTTACAGGGAGTTGGGAGTTGTCCCAACTGTAATCTCAAAATTTCAGCTGAAACTACTTTTGTTTAGTATGGTTTTTTAAAAAGATGTTTTTGTGCTTTATGTTAAAGTGGAAGTTGAAGATTTGGTTTAATTCTTTCTTCTTTATTGTCACCTATGAGTTCACATCCTTAGACAGAGCCTTATTTAGATCCTGTTGTTTTAAAGTAAATGTATCCGAAAGTCTGAAACGCACTGTGTAACATTAAGAACTGTCACTACTAAAAACATGTTTGCAGCCAAGGAAACGTTTTGTGTTTTAATTAAACAATATTATGTGTGTCCAAGCTGTGTTCACTAGTCATTAGCTAACATTCTCATTCTGTGACGTAATGTAATGTGAAATTGTAATGATCATTCATAGGTTTTAATAAAATAAACATATTTGAGGTATATAGTCACTCAAAGCTAAATGTCAATGAATAGTCTATCAGCTCTGACTTGAAACCAGTTTGGTAGAATGAGACATATTGTTATATGTAATTCCATGTAATTCTTGAAATGAGGAATTGAATGAAACTGGGAGAGTATTACATATGACAATAGGATTTTGTTTACTTTCATTAGCAGACACTTCTAGCCGAAGCAAATTACACGTGTTACAGAGGTTTACAGCTCCTTCTAGACTTGCAGTACCTCTTGAGTAATGTGGGGTTAAATGCCTTGTTCAGCTGACTCTGATACAAGCACCCCTCAGGTTGTGAATCCTTTCGAACACTGCTGAGATTCCAACCAGCGATCCTGCAGTTATTAGCTAAATCCTTCTAATTGCTGAGCCACTGCCACCTATTTGTTGTCGTTGTTGTTCCACTGCACACTTATGGTTATTTATAATCTTGGAAAAATTAATTTGTCGGTTGTTTGTGAGCGCTGAAAAGCCAAGTAATGTATACACCACTCCATCCTAGCACTGCTCCCGTACACCGCAGTTCAGAACGGTGGAGGTAAATATTATCCATTTAATAGGATTTAAAAACAAACATTGTATATCGGGGCAGGGTTTGTCTTCTCCTCCTATTTGCTCCTGGGGGGGATTAGAGCTGTCAGTCAAGCGGAGTGACAGCGCTCAAATCACATGTTTGCAGCAAAGTGGCTGATTTTTGTCGGGCCTTGTCAGAGAGACAGAGCCGTGTTATCAGGAGCACCTTGTTTGGAGACGCGCAAAACCGCTAAACCCGCAATTCATGGGAGATCTGTTTACAATCTGCAGCGGCCGCGGACTGCTAAGCAGGCTGCAGCGAGGCATTGTGGGCTGCTCTGAGGAGAGGAGCTGAGTGATTACCACAGCACACAGGCTGCAGGAGCCTCCTACAGCAAAGACTCACAGACTCACTCACTAAAAGACAACTTTCTGCTCCGGCTTTAAAGGAATAGTCGGGACAAACTATCAAACTTACACCACTTTCTACTTGTGTAACTGGTGAAACACCTCGAATGTAACTGATCCGTTGCCCGGGAGCTTTGGAGGCTGACACGTAAGTTTATGGCCATCAGCTAGCTTTGCCTAAATCAATACACACTTGCCTCGGAAGGTGTTTAAGACCTGCTTGTGTGGTTTTTGTCGCTGTATAATATCTGACGAAGTAATGGACGCAGTCAAGGCTTCAAGATGGCTGATGTTGTGCTAAGCTACAGAGTCAGAGACTACCTAATTACTAAGTTATTCATTTTTAAGAAACAAAAAAAGCTAGAATATTGTTTCTTGTCCTGCAGAAACCTTATGACTTTGAGGCTTTAATTACAAGTTTAGTTTGTCTTTCCTTCTCCTGTAAAGTTACTGTTTAGAAGATATGAGATTATGTTTAGGTAGTGATGATATATATCACAGAAAATTATGCTGAAGCCCCAACAGTAACAGTATTTATAATATTTCTATTTATCACTGTTGCCTTTTTTGGGACTCTTTAAGGGTCAGTCCCAGAAATATTGCTAGACATATTCATTAGTGTTTAGGTCTGAACCCAGTTGAAGTGGTCAATCGAATGTTCTGAGAACACCAAGACAAGTTTCTCTCTTGATAAGATAAGATAAGATAATCCTTTATTAGTCCCACAGTGGAGAAATTCACTGTTACAGCAGCAAAGAGATATTAAGGCACTCAAACAGATAAACAGATAAATAAAACAGTACAGTATATACAATATAATTAATAAAGTCAAGAACTCTAAAGATTGTATTTACAAATAATTGCACATTTCTTCTTAATTGCTCGGGAAAAGGAAAATATTGCACATTACGTTACACTGAAAAAATTCTATTTCCTGTAAGTGTGTAGTGTTTAAGTGTGTGTGTATGTAGTCCGCTGTGTGTATGTGGTCTGGGAGCAGTGCTGGTTGTAGAGTCTAACAGCAGCAGGAAGGAAGGACCTGCGATACCACTCCTTCACACACTTGGAGTGAAGCAGCCTGTCGCTGAGTCTTAAGCATGGGGTGGGAGTCTTTCTCCAGCATGGATGCAGGCTTGGCTAACATCCTCCTGTCTCCCACCACCTGCACTGACTGGGTCTAGGGGGCTTCCCAGGACAGAGCTGGCCCTCTTTATGAGTTTGTCCAGTCTCTTCTTGTCTGCTGTTGTGATGCTGCCGCCCCAGCAGACCACTGTGTAAAAGATGGCAGATGTCGTCTTCATAGCTGTTCATTATTAGCTGATAGCGTCTGCGCTGTTTATCTGATGCTCACAGGCCTTCCAGCTCTTACAGGGTTGTTAGAAGTCCCATTAGCTCTGTATCTTTTAAAACTTCTCTTTTTTGCTGATTATTGGTTTACTTTCTTATGATGATATTTGTGAATGAGAGTTCAGTAAGGTCCAGTTAGTGGAGATTTCCTCAGGCCAAGGTCTGGACCGTCATCATTTCTAACGTGTGTTATGATTCCATATCCTGTATATTTAAGTTACAGCATCTTATACCAAGTTTCAGCATCTTATACCATCAGCACCTGAAAGACCAACTTATTACAAATACCGTTCAGTATATTTCAGTATATTTACTGTTTATATGCTGAACTGAATGAATTATTTATAAACTCCAAATACATTTTTTGTCCTCATTTCAACTAAAAACAAGGGCTACATTAAAAAAACAATGCTTTTGAAAATAGAACATCTTAAAGTGTTTATTTATTGAGAAAGTAAATAAAATGTGGGTCTTTTTGTTAACTCAGCTTCACAGATTAACATGTTGGTTTTACAGAGCGGTATTCTCCAAAACTAGACGAGCAGGTCCATTCCAGAACCGTTCCTGTTACACACTCAGTTTTCAGTTGATTTTTCTCTTTTTACATTATTCTCTCTGACTCGCTTTACTCTCCAGCTGCTGCTCCTCGCTTCATACCTCACCTGTGTGTGCACCGCACGCCCCAATGTGCACAGATCTGATTGGTTGAGGAGCCTTCAATGATCTTACAGCACATGTGATTGGTCTGTGAGGTTACTGCACCGTAAAGCCTGTATACCGTAAAGACAAGAAAAGCTCCACCTCTTAAAATAAACACAGTCTACATTAAATCATTCTCTATAGTTTATCAGTTTGGGTTCACATTGGACAACGTTTAGGTTCGCGGTACACCTGTTAGTGACCCCTGGTATATACCATACTTTTCCAGTTTTATAGATAACAGTATTGCACGCAGAGTCAGAAACCACATAAGCAAGTCTACTTACAGCAAGACAGCAAGAAGTGGTCCGGGGCAGGCGTGTTATGATTTAGGCATGCAGTTTGCACAGCTGGTGTATGTGCTTCCATTACTCGTTGGCAACTTTAGCTTCATAAGTCCAGTGTAGAACCAAAAGAGAGAACTTTCATCTCGGGGCAGGTCTTTACTACAGCGAGAGAACTGTAAAGATAAGATTTTCACCAGTGTTTCTGTACTTTCCCCTGGTGTCAGTCTTTTATTAGCTTTAATAAGAGATATTTGTGATTGCGCTGGGTTTGTGATTTCAGTCGCGCTTCAGCACAGCGAGCTTTTTAAGCGGCAGATTGCGGCGTGGTTTTTTCACAGGAGCTTTCAGCAGCGCAATACGTCACTCGTGAAAGCTCAGTAAGTACGGCAGGCTTGCTAAAGCGTCTTTTAAGGATCATTATTTCCAATCTTCCAATTATTTGCTTGTTAGTTTTGCAGACTTGCACTCACTTTGACAAAGATGAAGTAACCCAACAACAACAAAAAAAAAAAAAACCCACCTTGTAAATTTATCAAGCCGGAATAAACTGACTATGTTTTCGTGACTCAGACTGATCTTTCGCGTGGGCTACTTTAAACATTACCATACCAACTCTTCCCATGAGGTTAACTCTGCAAGGCCTCGCTCGGTGACCTACAGCGTTGGATGTACTTTCATTCCAGTCAGCTGTTTTACAGGAGGTTAGTGGGATTGGTCACCTTAAATGGTTAGGCTTTTTCTGAAGATGCATCTTAAGTATGGAGTCGATCACGCCGTTTCAAGTGCAAGCCAGCTACAACATAGTGCCCGAGGCATAAAAGCACTGGGATGATGCAAAGTGCAACATATATATACACCGCAGTGGCCATTAAAGGTTTTTAATACCGAAGCTGCATTAGTGCTTTTATTTTTGCGTTCTACTTTAGACGGATTACCATTAAGGAGTTCGTTGGGCCGCACTGGACGGGTGAAACAAAAAAATAAAACATAATGCTGTATGGAAACTGCTGCGTAGCTATTATTGATAGTTAGGAAAGTCTTGTTGGTTGTGTTTCTGCTAAAAAAGAGGAAAATCTATGCGCAGATCAGAATTTCACTCTTTCACAGCCTTATTCAAGAACACCCAGAGCGAGGGAGACGAGAGCTTCGCCGTAAGCTCTTGTCATGCGAAGAAAAGTCGGCGCACGGCGTCAGGCACTTTGATATATATTACCCCTTTGTAAATAAATCCACACAAAGTGCAGGGGGAGAATTTTATCTGAAATGTGGTATTTAGGAGATTCGGAGTGAATGATGATATGTGACAATCAGTCACAGCAATTAGTGTTGCTGTTAAGAGGCCTTTTTGTTTTCTCTCACCCATACAGAATGTCACAAATAAATCCTCACTCGCATTTGCATATTAATTGGATTGGAGACGTCAAGCATCTTTCATTAAGCAAAATGATCTGCATATTTGGAGACATAAAATAGTTTATTTCGACGTGGGAAAAAGAAGTCATTGGAAATTGACCGCACGCCGGATGTAAACTTTGCGCTGATGGAGCTTGACACGTTAACCCTCGAGGTGCCGCCTCGCCTCCTTCGTAGGGACCTAGGCGTCGCGGATTAGAACAAAGCCGGGCTCTAAATGAGATATTTCTGTAAACGCGGCTCGCTCAGGAATTGTTCAGCGGTGACTAAGTATGCCTTTCTGGGTGATGTTTGCAGAGGGACTGCTCTGTTTCTTTAATGTCTGGAGGTGAATAGAAGAAAATGAGGCCAGCCATGTGTTTGAGGATCATTGACTCAGTAGCGTGGACACTGTAAGCTGTGTCGGTAGTCACTTACAGTAAAGGATTTGGAATTGCAGCGTTATGAGGAATTTATGGCTTTATAATGGAACTGGTTATGTGTGGTTTAGTTTTTGTGTGTGTGTGTGTGTGTGTGTGTGTTTGTTTGTTTATTTGTTTATTTATTTATTTATTTGCCGCACGAGCCTTATAAACGTGTCCGCCGGTCTCAAAAGCGAATATAACCGAGGACTAATTTGAGATGGCAAGCAGAATAGACCTACAGGGAGAAGAATGTGTTGTGTGTCAGTGGAATCTTTGTGTGTCAGACATAGGCTCGCTTTGTTTGCCGCGGCTGCCGCTCGTTCTGAAGGGAAAATTGACATTGGTTTGGTTCGATATGATTAAGGCAGGGGGAGGACGGTAATGGAAGGGCTGTGTATTGCGGGGTCTACATGGTTAGGGGCTAGACTTGTGAATAATTTGATTAGGTTGCAGGGGAATATATCTGAAGGATTATGTAAATGGACTTGCCCCCATGCAGAATTCTTTTGAACTCCTCAGAACTCACATCTGCCGGGGTCGGCAGCCAGACAGGACGGCTGCCGATTCCTCTGTGTTTCAGCAAAGTGTTTAAAGGTCATATCGAGAACAAACGGAATTGCCCCCCTGATGGAGCCGAAAAGGGCCTCCGACATAAACGACTCAAATTTATCTTTTGTTGATTAAAAATGAATGATAATTGCGAATGCATAAACATTTGCTCACAAAGATCGAGCTTTAATGCGTTTATTATCCTATCATAATTAGTCTTCGTAGCCCGGGCGCGGCCTCGTCTCCAACGTAGCGTCTGAGGACGCGCCGCACGTACGAGTAGTGTAAACTCTTGTGTTTACCAGCGTTTTCCAGCCTTGCTTTTTTTTCACCCTTTTGATTATGAGATTTTTTTTTTTTTGTCCTCCCCCCCCCGGCCTTATTTGGTGTATTTCTGGGTGGGGATATGTTTGTGTGGAGCGCTATGGCAACCAAAGTCAAGGTGACCAAGACCATGTTGAACACATTAGATTAGCGGAACACAGACGCAGAGACAATGCAGCCTGCACAAAACACAATTTATCTGCTGCCTGATTGTAGGCCTTTCAGAAAGCAGCCCCTGTCTGCCCGCCTGACCGCCTGCATGTCTGGGGATTTATTGCCGGGTAAGTATGACGACCGGCTCCTTTTCTGCCTCTGGCTGTGCGCTGACCTGACCGGACGCACTGTGAGTGGACCGACAGTTTGGCCTGTTAGGTAGATTTCACTGCGCTCGCTGGGGGGCGGGTGGGGTGGGTTTTTCAGGGAGAGGGGGCATGCTCTTCTGTGTGGGGTGGGCTAGTGGGCATGTACTGGATGTATGAAGTTTCAGCTCACTACAGAGAACATTTCTCCGTGTCAGGAGAGCAGAAGTGAGCTCCTACTGCAGCTTGTGCTTGTTTTATTGGCTAGCGATGGCAGAGGAACATTACTCTGTTTGTTTTTGAACTACCTTGGAAACCATAGTATGGAAAAAAGGCGAGTTGGCTGTTTTTTTAACAGATGCATTGTTCTGTATGAAAGACAAATATCTTGCAGACAGAATACACACAGTGCAGAGTATTTACAGAATGTACGGTGTGTTTACCATCTCAGGATGCTGAATCTATTGAAAACATGGCTGTATTATTAAAGCATTGTTTTGCCTAGCTGATATATCCTCATGTAGGAGTTAAAGGAGCCATGGAATGAAAAAAATCTTCCTTGCTTTTTTTTTAAATATAAAAGTTTGATGGGATAAATAAGCATTATTCATTGCAACTGGCAAAAACAAAAAAAACCCCCACATATAAAAAACTAAGCTGTGAACTGTGGTTAAACTTCATTGTTTTTAATTGTTTTGTTTAGCTGATGTTATAAAAGCTTTTATTTTTGCACTGGAAGCCCACCAGTAAGAACAGAGCTTATTTACATATATCAGTTTTAAAGGCACAGTAGCGAATATCTAAGGGCTAAGAGAGAGGTTGGAAACACACGGCCCCATAAAAATGAATTAGGCCTGTTTTACATACATAAAGTGGACCTCAAGGATAAAAAGGAGCAATAAAAAATAGATTTTAAATATTCAGCGTGTTTCATTTTGTCTACTTTCTGCTGTAAGGACACCCGGTTTCTGTGTCTCCTTCTCAGAGTGTTGGGTATAATGTTCAGCTGCAGCAGGCGCTCAGGCCTAACTCGATCGATTTCCAAAAAAGCTAAATGCCACTAATTTTAGCAGCTGGGCTCAAATCTGGCTGCTCCCTGGCAGCAGCACATGTTAAATAACAGTGATAATTTATACCCCCCTCTGCGCAGGGGCTGGAGCAGCGCTGTGTGCCTTGAGCCCGTCGCTGTTTTCCGAGGGGAAGTGTTAAAGAATGCTTCATAGAAACTGCCGAGGGCCTTTGCCAGCGCTGTAAAAGTAATCACTTTGGCAGACGCTGTATTCCAAGGGCTTCAAAACACGTGTAACTTTACATTAAATGGAAAAGCCCAGAAGTGCTAAGCTCTTTGCTCTTTTTGTGGACAAGCACACCGTCTGTTTCTGTCCCTCAATCTCTGACGCTACACATGCGCATGCGAAGGACTGGACGGGGAACTAATACAGCAGGACTGCTCTATTCCTATCTCACAGATTCCAGAGAATTTCTTACACTCAGAGCTTCTCTGCTCTCTCTCTCCCTCTCTCTCCCTCTCTCTCTCTCTCTCTCAGTGGCCTTGCTCTTTTGTGGAATGCACAGCGCAGTCCATGGCCCTAACAGGAAAACAGTAACACCAAAGGCTGGAGTTAAAACATGCACATTGTGTAGTACAGATACATTCAATTTATGTGTTTTTGCTTCACAGTTGCTGCAAAAGTTTCTGTCTTGAACTATAAAGGTGTAAAAATAGCTTCCTAACTTTAGTATATGTTAATGTACAGATCAGAAGTAGTTTTATTTTTGACCATTCATTTTTTTAGTAGTTTTATTTTATTCATAAAAAAATCATATAAGGTGAATATTAGCTGGTGTCCCCAAATGCTATAAAAATGTAAACAGATATGTATGACAGATATGCTATGTGCAGCTGTTCATGTCTAGTGTAGGGATTGCTGGTACAACAGAACATCTCCAGATTGGTATATATAAATAGAATAAGAAGAATTTCCTTCCATAGCTGATATACAGTCCTGTTCAAATGCCAGAGACCACCCTTCATTTATTCATTCACTGAAACACCTGTGGATTTACTGCAACTGGCAAAGTCCACAAAGCCCGCATATAAAAACTAAGCTGTGAACCGTCGCTGTCCAATAAAAAACATGTATTTTCATTTTAGTCGATTACTATTTTTCTACATCAATTAAACTCAGCAGCTGCCGTTGATGTTATGGAAAAGTTTCCTGGTGAATAGACCAATAGAAATGCGTCAAAAAGATTCTGGTTCCATTGACTTCCATTGAAAGTGAAGACAGTTTTTGGACTCTCCTGTGAAGTTGCCTTTTTGAAGGTGCTTGTTTTTCATTGGACAGCGAGGAAATACAGCTTGTTGTTAAAACTCATTGTTTTTAATTTCAATGTTTAGCCCAGTTTTTAAGTTTATATCAGTTTTTAAGACTCAGTAGTGAATATCATATATCATATAAGGTGAAGATCAGCTGGTGTTTCCAAATGATGTAACACAATAAAACCCATAGTCTGTTCATGTCCAGTGTAGGGTCGCAACCGGGTCCAACAGAACATCTCCAGATTGGTAAATGAATAGGATAAGAAGAATTTCCTTCCATAGCTAATATACAGCCCTGTTCAAATGTCAGAGACCACCCTTCATTTACTCATTCACTGAAACACCTGTGGATGTTTCTAGATCTAAAGCACGAGTGGGGCTTGATTTTCTCCCTTCTCTTAAAGTTGAAAGCTTTAAGTACTGTTTATCTGATGGTGACAGTTCTGGTGGTCTGCCAGGTCTTGCGAGGCTGTTTTTTTTTTTCTTTGATTTTCTCTTCTGTATGCAAGTGGATCGTCTTACTTAATGGGCTTTATTTGGACTGGGAGGGAAATTAATGAAGGGTGGTCTCTGACAGTGCTGTATTGTGACTAGACAAGTTAACTAAGTAACTTTGGACCATTCTAGCAGCCCGTTTATCATGAAATGTTCACACAACGTAAGATGTTAAGCCATGAAAAATGCAAAGAAATGACATTATGGGTTTGTTATGACAGGAACGATGCGGTGGCTCCTTTTTATTCTGCCGGAATATTCCAGTCCGCTGCGTCTCTCAGCCGCTGGTCACCGAGGTTGTGGGTGATTTAAGGGTGACAGCTGGATAACGGAGGTTTTATTTATATATATTCAGCTCACTTTTGCTGCAGGCCGAGCTCATTTCGCAGCGGTTGTTGTCCGCGTTGTTATTTGGCGTGTTTGTTTTTGTGAGAGAAGAAGGCGCAGGCTGTTGCTGTTTCGTGAAAAATGAGGGGAAAAGTGGAAAAGCCGGAAATCTTAACCGGAGGGCAATCTGAATCTGCAAAGTATCTGCTTCCTTTTCAAAAACCTTAAGGACAAAAAAAAAAAAAAAAAAGAACGGAAAGAAAAACATCATTTGGTTGCTCAGGAAGGGTCAGGGACTGCATTTGTTCACATTTCTTCTGATAGTAGAAAAACAGGAATCACTTGCTGGGGAGAAAAAGGGCTGATAGAAATTTCAGATGTGCGTTTTTAACCTAGTTTCTGAAGTTTGTGTCCGAGGCGGTGATTACTCAAACACTGCTGTATAGTGAAGCCCTGAGCCTAGAAGCACAGCTCGTGGGTTGTAACACCGTTTGAAAAAATTTCTAGATGCAAGAAGTATGTTAATGCTTCAGGAACTCTTAGCTGGAGTGAAATCACACAGCTTTAGAATGCTTTGGTGGGAGAGTAGTTCATCAGCACTGTTGTATCTTTATCAGTTTCATTTTCTGTCTGATGCATGGAAATGACAATTCTTGGAAGAAACGTAGCTAAAAAAAAGCTGACGAAAAAATGAGTTTAAAATAAACTTAGGAACCTGATTACAGTGTGTGAGCTACACTGTGAATCCAAGTAAATCCAACATCAACAGAAAAGTCAGATTTTTTTTGTAAACGCTAAAACATCTAGATAGATTAAGTGATATCATACCTGTAATCAAGGGCGTAGATTTGCTCTTGACATTGGTGGGTACCTATGAACCTATGAACCAATGAATGCCCCTGCCCCTCACTACATATGCTATACATATATGCTATTCGATGTGCTTTTAAACTATTCATACAATTCATAATTTAATTAATAAATGATATAATGTTAAATTAATGCTAAACTAATGACTGACAAAGAACTAGTTTAGACCTCAGTTTACTTCAGCCATAGTGATGAATGAAGCAGGTCTCATACATCAGCAGTAGTAAAAGTAAATAGGGCTGCACAATCTCCACAAAACCAACAACGTTACAGTCACAGAAAAAAAACAATCTCTCTTAATGTGTCAATGAACGTACAAGACATATCTTCATCCAGATAGTTTCGCCACTTTTAAACCAATAAGCAGCGAGTTCACATCTAAAGACTTGTCCATAAAACCAGCGTAACAAACCTAGAAAACAATCAAATCTGTAACAATAGGCTGGAAGAGAACTGACAGTTGGCAGTTTGTTGTGCAGTTCATTTCCAAACCCTGTTATTCACAGCTACAGACGATGTTAGCCTGCTGTATGCTGTGTGCCAAAGCCTGGCACTGTCATTACCGCGATTATGATGGATTCATTACGTTAGTGAAACATCTCATTATGTCCACCTTCTTCTTTTTTGCTGTCGCCCTTTGCTTACTTCTGACACCCATGTGTCACCCACGCATATGGCTGGAAAGTTCTCCTTCCTGCTAACAACCAAACATAGCTACAGAGTCTCATGGGACAGCAGGTAAAGGCACAGCCAATCACTTTGGCCATATGTGATACGGGGAGGTAGGACTCGAGTAGAGAACGTGATTTAACCCTTTCTACACCTCTAGGTTAACGAGACGTTGACAGATGGGGTTTTTTTTATTTTGGATGAAAATCAAAATATTGGTGAGGACAATTCAACAATCGCTGGATATTGACGGGGACACGTCACTTCCGTCCATGCTAACTCTACTCCCCAGCCTGTAATTGTTCAGGTGGGCGTTGTATCCACTCAACGTGAAATGGCTTGTGCCTCATAGAAACCGTGTTCATTTCCATCTACTACTGCATTTTAGACCGTTTCTGATTTTTAAAAGCAATAAAATGATTTGATTTCTACGTTTTGTTTGGGTTGTTTACTCCGTCGCAGCAGATTTATTGTCGATTTTTTTAAATAAACTGCCGGAGCATACTGCGCTCGCATCACAGCCACCCTCTGCGCTGCACTCGTACATGCGTCTGGCCCTGAATGTGCGTGTGGTGTGTGGGCATGTGCGTAATAGAGAGTAATCCTTCAGTGGGGTCACCTGGATATTTGATCATGCTGTGCGGCTGCGGGTGTGCTGGGAGGAGATATGGAGGCATTATTACCCCTGAGAGGTCAAAGGTCAAGCATTAAGCAAACTGCCTGCTCAGAGGCGTGCACTGGAGACCTCACTCTGCTGGCCCTGGAAATACTCCAGCGTCTTGTCTAAATAATCAAGGAGTCCTTCGGCGTAGATAGTGCCACTGATAAATAAACACCAGAGAGCAAGACTAAACACTGCGTTATGGTGGGTATTGATGCATTGGCTGAAATATATTTTTTTCCTAGCCCAAGCAGCTTGATTTATCCGAAGCCTGTAATTGTTTTTTTTTTGTTTTTTTTAACTACAGTAGGAGGAGGGTGTGTGTATGCTGGGTGGGAGCGTGGGGGTGCTCTCATACAATACAAGCCTACCTTTGATCCAGAGATCTTTTTTTTTTTTTGGCTTGATATGTTTTTTGACCTTCTAAAAAGGAACAGTTAGTTTTGACCTCATTCCTTAAAAAGGAGGGAAAAACAATAGAACAGCCCGGGTGAAGGAAGTCACATCATATCAAAATGAGATTAGAAACTTAAGAAAGGGGCGTAAAAAAAAAAAAAAAATCCTCCCTGGATAAATAAAGCCTGAGCAAAGCATTCAACCTTGAAATAAACAGGATGGAAAGCATTAGGCATGAAAACTACTCCTTTACTTCATAGCACTCTTTCTGAACGTCACTATTTTATCACTTATTCTTCTCACTCCTGTTCCTCAGCTCTCTGCTAACTCAGAGTGCAGAGTCCTGGTGGCACTGTCCTCTAAAACACATGACTGTGTGGTCAGTAGGGGCTGTTTTTTTTTTTTTTTTTTTTTTTTTTACTCTTTGCTGCCGTGAAGTTGTTGACAAATATGTGGCACTCGGAGCAAGTGCGAGAGAGAGAGAGAGAGAGAGAGAGAGAGAGAGAGGGGGACACATTATCACACACTCAAAATAACCCAGAATGCTGGCGGTCCCATATTAGGTAATGCAGCTCCACCAGAAAGGAAGCGAATGAGAAATTTATTGACAAGCCAGTGTTACTGAGGGTCTGCCGTAGGAACAACATGACCCCAACTCAGACCTGTGCAACAACTTCCATGCCCCCCCCTACAGACAGTGAAGCAAGCCATGGAGTGAGTTTACTGGAGTTTAATTAGTTCTTCTTTGTGCTTTGTTGATACAACCTAAAGAAACACCTGGTTGCGATTGTAGCAGTTGAACTACTTTTATTGAAGCTAAAAGTGTAGTTTGATGGAACGAGTCTTTCAATCAAATTTAATTTTCTGAGTGGAATAAAACTAGTTTCAGTCTCTTTTTCGAGCGTGCACACTGTGCAGATTAAAACATGTAGCTATCATTAATAAAACGTATCATTTAACATTTCTCTTAAAGTAATTTAGACTGCTAGTAGTATTTATAGTAGTAAGACTCCTTTAAAATCTAATATTAAGGAAGCAGAGCGAAAATCAGCTGCTGACACATCATTTGAAGTTCAATAACCTAAAACTTGATTATTAAGCTTTTTAAGTTAGTAACTGGGCGGCTTTCAAATTGTAGTCAATTCATTGTGAATTGAATTCAAATATAAAAAAGGCAGTAATGAGATTTTATGATCCTGTTTTTGGGCATTTCACATTTTTACATTCATATTTTTCTTTTATCTGACTTACTCATGATATATATTGTGAAATATCTTCTAAACTGTGCATCAAAAACTGTGAACACCTTGCTTTTGCGACACTGATATTCATCAGACTTGATGTTTATCACAGTGTCTGTTTGGTATGAGGAACAGGTTTTGCCGAAACAATGATTTGTGAGTTTTCTTTGGCAGTTTTTTTATTAAACAGTTGTAACATCTGATGGTTTTGAGTACAGGTATGTGTGTGTCAGTCTCTTGTTATTCAAAAACTCATTATATATACTCGTACATTATGTACTGTGTATACGTGGATAATCAGTGGTTTTGGAATGAAACCACTTCAGTGTTATTTTAAAAATGTTTAGAAATAGTTTTAAAATGTTTTTAATATGCAAACTAACATAATGCGTATCTCTGTAATCTTTGTAAACATGGCAAGAAAGTTTTCTTTGGAGTGGTGCCATAGACAAGCCCTCAGTGGGGTGTTTTTTTTAATGATTATTGATATTTATTTATTCTAATTGTATAATTATATTATTTATTATTGTACAAAGATTTACACTGCAGGTTCAGTATGAACGGAGTGCAGTGAGGGTTATGTGTTTGTTCTGTCCGTGCTGGAAAGCGGAGCTGCCGGGGCTGCACCACTGGAGAGATAGCTGTCTGTTGCTCGAATTTTGTTCTATTTCTGTCGCAATTTTTTCTCCTTGAAAAGAAGCAAAGAGAGGTGGGAGGCGGCGCATGGCGTCACGACAGCCCCCCCTCTTTAGGAAAAGTGACACTCTGCCTTTAAAGAGTCTTCAGCTCGGGGAGATAAGGAATTTAGTGGCTTTATCAGAAATGCCACTGTTTAATTTAAAGGGGTGAGGCACTTAGGATCTGGCACCGGCCTTTCAGTCTAGTGATAAATTTGCAAGAAAGTGGAAAAGATTGGAAGCAGGGAGAGCAGATTAGTGGGATACAAATATAGAAGTGACAGTGCAGCGGGTATTAGTCAGGTGCTCGTCTGAACAAGTGGCTGACCCTGATAGGCCCTGGAGTGTGTGTGTGTGTGTGTGTGTGTGTGTTTGCTGGAGGTTCTACTGCTGCTGCTGCCGCTGGATTGATTGCACTGGCAGATTGATTGGAGCAGAGAGTCATGGGCTGCTTGTGTTTCCCACAACCACTGAACACCTCCTGTACTCACTCTGGCTTTTTTAACCCTTTAATCTGTGTCCGTCCATCACTCTCATAATAAACTACACCATTCACACTGTTACACACGTCACTGAATTCTCTCTTTGTAGTTGTGTGTCAGTCTATCACTCTCATAAACTACACCATTCATACTGTCATAGTAGTGTCTGAATTCACAAATTGTAGTTGTGTCAGTCCATCACTCTCATAAACTACACCATTCATACTGTCATAGTAGTGTCTGAATTCACAAATTGTAGTTGTGTCAGTCCATCACTCTCATAAACTACACCATTCATACTGTCATAGTAGTGACTGAATTCACAAATTGTAGTTGTGTCAGTCTATCACTCTCATAAACTACACGATTCATACTGTCATAGTAGTGACTGAATTCACTCATTGTAGTTGTGTGTCAGTCCATCACTCTCATAAACTACACGATTCATACTGTCATAGTAGTTACTGAATTCACAAATTGTAGTTGTGTCAGTCCATCACTCATAAACTACACCATTCATACTGTCATAGTAGTTACTGAATTCACTCATTGTAGTTGTGTCAGTCTATCACTCTCATAAACTACACCATTCATACTGTCATAGTAGTGACTGAATTCACTCATTGTAGTTGTGTCAGTCTATCACTCTCATAAACTACACCATTCATACTGTCATAGTAGTTACTGAATTCACAAATTGTAGTTGTGTCAGTCCATCACTCATAAACTACACCATTCATACTGTCATAGTAGTTACTGAATTCACTCATTGTAGTTGTGTCAGTCTATCACTCTCATAAACTACACCATTCATACTGTCATAGTAGTTACTGAATTCACTCATTGTAGTTGTGTCAGTCTATCACTCTCATAAACTACACCATTCATACTGTCATAGTAGTTACTGAATTCACAAATTGTAGTTGTGTCAGTCCATCACTCATAAACTACACCATTCATACTGTCATAGTAGTTACTGAATTCATTCATTGTAGTTGTGTGTCAGTCCATCACTCATAAACTACACCATTCATACTGTCATAGTAGTGACTGAATTCACTCATTGTAGTTGTGTGTCAGTCCATCACTCATAAACTACACCATTCATACTGTCATAGTAGTGACTGAATTCACTCATTGTAGTTGTGTGTCAGTCCATCACTCATAAACTACACCATTCACACTGTCATAGTAGTTACTGAATTCATTCATTGTAGTTGTGTGTCAGTCCATCACTCATAAACTACACCATTCATACTGTCATAGTAGTGACTGAATTCACTCATTGTAGTTGTGTCAGTCCATCACTCTCATAAACTACACCATTCATACTGTCATAGTAGTGACTGAATTCATTCATTGTAGTTGTGTCAGTCCATCACTCTCATAAACTACACCATTCATACTGTCATAGTAGTGACTGAATTCACTCATTGTAGTTGTGTGTCAGTCCATCACTCATAAACTACACCATTCATACTGTCATAGTAGTGACTGAATTCACTCATTGTAGTTGTGTCAGTCCATCACTCTCATAAACTACACCATTCATACTGTCATAGTAGTGACTGAATTCACTCATTGTAGTTGTGTGTCAGTCCATCACTCATAAACTACACCATTCACACTGTCATAGTAGTTTCTGAATTCACAAATTGTAGTTGTGTGTCAGTCTATCACTCTCATAAACTACACCATTCACACTGTCATAGTAGTTTCTGAATTCACTCATTGTAGTTGTGTCAGTCTATCACTCTCATAAACTACACCATTCACACTGTCATAGTAGTGACTGAATTCACTCAGTGTTTGTACTTAATAAATCCTAAGGCAGTAGTTTTTCCCATAACCCCACTGTAGTTGATTAGCCAAGAAAAGTATGCTTCTTCTGCACTGGAGGCTGATGTTGCTAACAAATGATAGCGGCTAACATCCCACAGATTAGATAGAAAAAGAATAGAAGACTAGTCCAGAATAAAACTTCTAAAATAGTCTTGTTTATGTGGTTTCTGACTCTGTGTGACATACTGTTATCTGTAAAAGTAGACAAATATGTCCTGCGTGGCTGAAAATAGAAGCAGCAGCAACTCTCTGAAGAATAAAGGTTCCTAGAAGGTTGTTGAACTTTAGTTGGTTCAGAGCCTTTAGGCTGTGTAGCAGTTCTTCACACTCACAAGAATATGAATGGGTATAGGTATCGGGCCAATATCCGTAAGAAGATTCTTCCTGAAGTGATTGAGAAGTTTGAGCATGATAGCCTGCTTTAAGATGCTCATTAGAAGAGCTTCAATTAAAAATAGCTATTTTTGAAGACAACGTTGATCAGGTGCAGATCATCTTGCAGACATTAAACTAATAAACTGGCATTAGTAGTATATGGTGACTCCTGAAGTCAGTAACACTAAGAAGTTTACATCTGTGTTAATTTATTGCCTCAGCTGTTGTTTGTTAGCTAGTGCTAAATGGCCAATGAAGTACAGAGGGTAATTGCCACAGGCTGTTGGTGTAGATCACTCTTTTAGGAGAGCTGCATTGATCTGGTCCAGGTTAAAAAGCAGAGAGAGTCTTGACAGCAGTCTCTCTGGTTGGCTTCTTATTAATTGGCTTCTTATTATTCTTATTATAGCAGTTAACAGTAGTTGCATGAGGTAACCGAATGGAACTGCTGCAGCATTTAAGGTGGAGCAGGAAGTTCAAAGAAGAAGCTAAACAGGTGACCCGAGGCACTGGAATGTAATTGCTGGAGCTACTCAGATGGGGGGGCGGTGTTATTCTTATAAGTCTGTGCTTGACACAGGAAGGTGAGCCAAATCTGAACGCTGTGTGGAATTAGATTTTGTAACCTGTTGATGTAGCTGATTGGTGTATCAGTGACTACAAAATCCAGGTCTGGAACCTGGATTCAGGGTTTAGATTCACCTCCACTCTCCACTCACTTTCTGTCACCTTTATTTTTTATTTTTTGAGTAGATTTCTGACATTCGGCCAGCGATGATTCTAATAAGAGGACATAAGCTTTAAAGTTCAGATACTAAGCGTGTTGGTTGATTGACTACATTTGGGTTAAGAGGGAAATTGTGTGAGTTTGATTTTTCACCCTAGTTGGGCTGGTTTTAAGATTAATAGCTAAATAATATGTCCAGGGTTCAAAGGGGTTAACATTTTTGTGAGTTTTCCTCTATCTTCTCTCTCTCTCTCTCTCTCTCTCTCTCTCTCTCTCTCTCTCTCTCTCTCTCTCTCTGTCCCTCCCTACCTCTGCCTCCCAACGCTACAGTTGGTGTGTGTTCATCTTGGCTGCTCTCCATGGCCTGTTTGATGTGGTTTCCAGAAGTCCTGAACCACAGTCCCCGGCCACTCTTTCTGTCATCGGCAGACCTGCCGTCTTTTTAGCCTCCATTGACTCCTTTTAACCTCCTCCTACCTTCCCGTGCGTTTAAACAGCTGCTCGCCTCCCCGCTCCTCTCTGGAGATGATAAGTCTGTTGTTGTAGAATTCTGTCACAAGCTGATTCATTATTTCGCCACGAGATTCAGGTTTTCACAGGTTCTGCGGGTATTGATGCTCAGATCGCTGAATGAGTCTTCTCACAAAGAACGTGTGTTGTGTTCTAGCATAAGCTGTTCTGTTGGAAGGAGTCCAGTGCTTGCTGTCGAGCCTTTTTTTCATCTGAAGCGTTTATGACATTGCCTCTTTTTTATTTTATTTTATTTGTATTTTAGGTTTCCATTAAGCATTTAGGTATTGAATAATAAAACTTAGGATGTAGTAAACCTGTCAGATTATAAAATTGAAAGGTTGAACACTTAAACCACAATTGTATGTTAATTTATGACTGTTACTGAATAATTCACAGGAGTTACAGAATAAGATGATGTAATATTGAAAACAAAATATATTGAATATTCTACTTTATGAATGAATTATAAGGCAGAATTATAAGCTATAAGTTCAAAAATATAACATATATACACTACCGCTCAAAAGTTTAGGATCATCTTAGAATTTTATTTCATGCAATTCATGCAATTCACAGACAATATTGTCCATTTCACAATTAATGTAAGTGTATCAGATGATTTTAGAATAAAATCTTTGTATTAAAGTCTATTTTTGTATAGAGGCTTATTTTACATATAGTCCTATTATCAGTAATTCTCAGTCCTCTGTCTAAATCTCCTGATACGGCCACCAATCCAAGTTAAGGATGTTATTGGACTAATTGGTTGTTAGGACACTCTTGCTCAATTGTGATGCACAGCTGAAAAACATTCTACTAATAAGTGAACATAAAAGAGAACAACATTCTAGGTTAGTTTAGTATCTTAAGCATCAGCAGTTGATGGCTTGCTGACAGACTCAAAATGGCCAGAAAGAAATAACTTTCTTTAGAGAGCCGTCAGTCCATTGTTGTGTTAAGAAAGGGAGATACTGCATTGAAAACATATATATATATATATATATATATATATATTTTTTTTTTTTTTTTTTTTTTACTTTTGAAATGATATAAATAGCGTTGCTGTCCAATGAAAAACAGGTATCCAAAATTGCGACATACTTTACTTTCAATGTAAGTCAAGGGAACCAGAATTTTTTCCAAGCTATTTTGGAGCACTTCTATTGGTCCATTCATAATTAACTTTTCATACAATGTAAACGACCATTGGTGTGTTCAAATGATATAGAAAACTCAAAATTGACAAAAATGGAGAAACGTTTTTCATTGGAGAGCGACGATATATATATATATATATATATATAATGGAGAACATAAATAACCAAAGAGCTAAACCTAGCTAAATAACTCAAACCTTAAATTTGGCCCTGTATCAGGTCTTGTGAAACATACAGCACCGTACTGCGTTCCAGTCTGAAGAGCATGCTGTATTTTCCATAACGAGTGAGAGAAGGGGAAAGAAACACAGAGAGAGAGAGAGAGAGAGAGTAAGTAAGTTGGGAGCAAGCAGAGACAAATGGTCCTGCACAGGCCAGTGTTGATTCAGAGGGCTGTGCAGAGGAGAGGCAGTGACCCTACATGGGCACCTTTTCCTGCATATACCAGCACGTATAAGGTAAACCGATAGGCGGGTGAAATATCTCCCACTTACATAAAAGAAGGCAAGCTGAAAGAGGGCAGACAGGACGGATATGGATTTGCTCACAACGCTGATAAGGTCTCACTTTGGAAATAAATAGTCTTTGCCAAGCACATGGAGGAGAAGCTACCCTTCACAATGTCCGCACAGTGCGCCGTCTGCCGTCTGTGATGGTTTTGAAACCCAGCTCCTTGTTGCTATCAGTTGGTACCGTTTTTAAGTAGCTTGATTGTCTATAACCCCAAAACCCTTAGGGCCTGTACCACAGTTCCCCTTGTAACTACATACGTAATACCAATTAGTTTTGCAGTAGTAGTGAATAATTTATAGCAGTTACAGAATACTTTATCATAATGATGGACGATTAGGGGGTTAAAAGAGTATTTAAAGTAGCGTTTAGTGCTGAAACTCCACAGTGAGCACTGATAAAATCCCTGATGGTGTTTTGGTATTATTGTATTGTATTATAGTTTTGATTTAATTGATATTAAGAAAGAATAATAATATTATAAACGGTAATAATAAACAGAGTCAGTACTGAATTAACATTAAAAACACAAAAAAACATTTTAAGGCTCCCGTGTATAAACCTCTTATGGTTACATGGTTCCACCCTTTATATATATATATTTTTTAAAACATGGTATTTTTTATTGTTTTTTTTAATCAAAATTTACAAGACAAAGACATCACCAACATAAAATTAAATAAAATCCAATAAGAACTAAAACAAGATACAAAAAAAAGAAAATAGAAGTCTGCACACCTTTCAAATACAGATAAAAAGTAAATAAAACAGAATAATTAAACAATCTGTAACCTTGTAAATGCATATCATCATCAAATTGGATCGAGAGAAAGACCCTCCACATAAGACAGAAATTGTTTCCAGCGAGAGTAAAACTTCTCATTTGACCCTTGCAGGGTATACAGATTTTCTCTGAAGTGAGAAATTGCATTATATCTTTTATCCAATGTCCAAAATGAGGGGAGAAAGACAGCTCTTCCTGTTTAATTAGATTAGACGTCTTGCTATAAGAGAGGCATACGCTATCATATTGGATTGGCTTCTAGATAATAATGGATGGGTACTCAGTTGTAACGCCAAATAGTCCGATAAAAGCAGAGGGGTCTACACGAACACCTACTATGTTGGAAAAAGCTTCGAAAATTGAAGCCCAATATGAGGAGATAGAGGGGCCGAGCCAGAACATGAGAAACGATGTGGCAGGTGCTTGTTTACAGCGGTCGCAGGTGGGATTAATATCAGGGAAGATTTTGGAGAGTTTATATTTAGACAAATGCATGCAATGAACTACTTTGAATTGGACTGTATATATTTTTTGATGTGTTTGCATATGGTATTGGCTTTTTATTAATTAAATATGTAAGAAACAATAGTTTTGTTTGTGGATTTTCAAACAAGTCATCCAGAGTGGTTTAGGGCAAAATGATTTGTTGTACTCTGATATCTTGTAATTGTGGTAATAGGAAGCAGGGGTGGTTTGTGGTATCTACAGCACAGATATTGTTGTTTTATTTAATATCCAACATAGCCAGTAAACCTGCCTAAGTTTTATACATAATGGATGGTAAAATAGTGGCAAATCTGAAAAAAACTAATTTGCCTTACAACACACTGCATATGTAGTATACTATTTAATTATAAGCCTGAGATTCAAAATAATCTAATATATAATAATATCATATAATGGATAACACAAATAGCTGAATAGCTACACTGGCCCTGTAGTACTACATCTACTGCAGTACTACATCTCTCCATTTAATGGATTTTAGAAACATTTTTAGGCTGAAACTTTATCACAGATCTATCTTAAAACAGGCATCAGGCAGTGTATTCATAACCGCTTCCTGTAATGACTTTCTGTGCAGGAGCTTTTCAAGACATTCAGTTCTTCAGAAGTCTGGTTCCTATCACCACTGTGATCAGTTAGGTTTTCTCTTGAACAGCACATTCCTTATCAAACCACTCTCAATTCAAACTCACCTCTGCATCTGCAGCATCTCTATTGTGTAGTTGATTACAACAGTGTGCTAAAGTTGAAGACAGTGCTGAAGCTCTAGACTGAACCTTTAAGCCTACGATCACTGTCCAATGAACAACAAGTACCTCCCAAAGTTCAGCTTTAGAGAAGAGGCCAAACACTTCTTTATACTCAATGTCAATGGAACCAGATTTTTCCAAATAATTTTGGAGCCTTTCTATTGGTCCATTAGTTAAGACTTTTTCACACAATGTAAACAGCAACTGCTCCATTTAAAGGGTGTAAAAGAATATAAAATTATTTGGGTGGTGATGATAAGGAAACAGACTGCATGGTATTTGGCTGCGTGTCATATATGGCAGTCAGAGATTAGGCTGGAAAACTTGGGTGTGTTATTATCCAGCAGCGCTAACTGATTCAGTAGTCTGACGTTACTGTAGTACATGGTACAAGTGAGGTGTGGACCTGCTGATGGGTCTGTCGGCCTTCGGGGAGCTTAGGGGGTTAAATTTCCCATCAACACCAATTTAACTGTATGATCTGTAGGTAAACGCGGATCATATGATCACGCGGTCGTTCCAGGACGAGTGGTCTCACTTTTCCTCTGGTCTGAGTGGACGCGGAGTGATAAGTGCAGTGTAAACATGTGCGGCTGTCCTGCGGGGGAGTGTGTGGAGCGGCCTTTGGCTTTCAGGGCCAGTCAAACACGTACAGGGAGGAGACAGTGCTGTCACATCCCCCTCACCTAACCGTGTCCACCTGCAGCAGCACAGACACTAGCACGCTGTTAAAATGCATCCATGCATCAATTTTTTTTTTTTTGGCCAAAATACATTTAAACATAAATCCCTTATATATATATATATATATATATATATATATATATATATATATATATTATCCACTGCTTTGTAAATAGTTCCTGAAGTCACAACCGTCATTGTCAATCATAGCTTTATAAGTAGTACAGTCATTAAAATAAGAAACAGGCTTTAAGATACATAAGATAGACAACACTGCATCTAACAGACAGTGTTTAAAATAGTGAAAGTGTGGAATATTATTGAATTGTAGTGAAATTTGAGATTTCATGATGAACTAAATCATTTGCTAAAGAAACATAACTCTGAAGTGGTAACTTACAATAAGAGGAAATGGTTCTGAGCGCTGAATGGAAGTTAATGGAATTTTCCAGATCATCGTGAAATAGTAACATTGTTATAAGGCGCAGCTTTTATTTTTAGATTCTCTAGTTTTAGCCTGTTTCTCTCTCTCTGTGTCCCCCATCCGTCCTTCTCTTTGTCACAGTCCTTGTCTCTCTCTTACTCTCTCTCTCTCTGTATCTCTTCATTTCTTTCTTTCTTTCTATCTCACTCTTACTATATCTGTCAGGTCATCTTTTTCTCTCTGTCTCTTTCCCTGTCCCCGTGTTTCACTCTGTCTCTCCCTGTCTCTATACTCTGTCTCTCTCCATTTCTCACTTTTTCTCTCTCTTTTTCTCTCCCTTTCTCCATCTTTGTATCTCTCTCTCTCGCTGGGTCACTCTCTTTCTCTCTTATTCTGTCTCTATTTCTTTTACTCTTCTCTCATTTTTTCTCTCTCTATCTCTATCTCCTGCTCGTCCTATGGCTCATTCTCTCTCTTTTATTCTGTCTTTTTTTCTCATTTTGTCTCATATCTCACTCTTACTACTTTCTTCAGGTTATCATTTTCTCTCTGTCTCTTTCTCTGTCCCCATGTTTCTCTCTGTCTCTACCTGTCTCTCACTCTGTTAGTTCTCTTTCTCTCTTTTCCTCTCTCTGTCTTTCTCTTTCTTTGTATGTCTTTCTTGCTTGCTCACTTACTCATTCTCTTTCTGTCTCATTCTCTCTCTCTCTCTCTCTCTCTCTCTCTCTATATATATATATATATATATATATATACAGAGAGAGATAGCTCTTTATCTCTTCATTTCTTGCTTTCTTTCTCACTCTTACTACTTTCTTCAGGTTATCATTTTCTCTCTGTCTCTTTCTCTGTCCCCATGTTTCTCTCTGTCTCTACCTGTCTCTCACTCTGTTAGTTCTCTTTCTCTCTTTTTCTCTCTCTGTCTTTCTCTTTCTTTGTATGTCTTTCTCGCTTGCTCACTTACTCATTCTCTTTCTGTCTCATTCTCTCTCTTTCTCTTTCTCTCTCTCTCTTTATTCATCTCTATCTCTTGCTCTCTCTATGGCTCTCAATCTCTCTCTCTTATTCTGTCTCTGTGTGTTTTTTTTCACACGTTCTCTTGCCCTCTCCTTCTGTCTCTCCTTCTATCAATGTCTGTCTTTCTCTTTGTCAGTCTATTCTCTCTCTGTCTCTCTCCCTTTCTCACTTTTTTCTCTCTCTTTTTCTCTCTCTCTTGTATGTCTCTCTCTTACTTGCTCACTCGTTCTTTCTCTTTCTTATTCTGTCTCTGTTTCTTGTACTCTTTTCTCATTTTTCTATCTCTGTCTCATCTCTATCTCTTGCTCTCTCGATGGCTCATTCTCTCTCTTTCTTAATCTGTCTCTGTGCGTTCTCTTCTCTCCTTCTGTCTCTCCTTCTATCAATGTCTGTCTTTCTCTTTATCAGTCTATTCTCTCTCTGTGATCTCCTGCAGTGTGTGGAGCGTTGTAAGCGGTGACTGTATCTTTCATAAACCTGGTTTAGGAGTTTAACTGTAGGTAAAGCAGCTGATGTGGATGCTGTGAGCTGGTTTGCGAGCGCTGGTGTGTGATTGCTCGGTGACCGGTGTGATGATCGTGTATTGTGGTGTAATTTTACCCGAGTGTGAAGGTGTCACTGGATTTCAGGACAGCGTCGCTGCTGTTCCTCCTGCGCGTTTTGGCCCAAAAGCAGCTGGCAGCGGCCGCCAGTGAGCAGAAGAACACAGCTAAATGCAGCAGGCCTCGTCCTCATGTGTCAGATGGAGCTGTTCCAGGCCTCCGCTGCCAGTTCACTACAGCAGCTGCTGAAAAATGCCGAGCGTCGCTGTTTGTGAAAAGCGCGGCTCTAGAGTGGCGGTAGAGCAATAAAACTTTCCTCCGTGAAATAATAAACGGCCTAATGTCGCGCTAGCCACGTGCGCTATTGTAGGGAATCGGTGGCGGCCGTGCTATCTTTTCTTTCCTCTGTTTGGCTATATTTAGTGCTTAACAGATCAACAGCCAGGAGAAGTGACTTGGATTTAGAACTTATTTTTAACCAAGGCCAACGGGGATGAGGCATTTAAACCTGATTACTTATTAGGCAAACTGTCTTAACTGGATGCTGGAATTTTGCAAATTTATTTAAATGCGGTAAGGCCTGATAAATGAGCAGTGGCACCAGTGATTAATTAATTGAATAATTAATGAGATGTATGCCTATTAATAATGCAGCTCTGTATTATTTTTCAAATAAATGTGTTTCTTTGGACCGGGACTGAGCTGATGTGGGTAAAAATAACCTTCTTAATAGATTTAGAAAATGTAATTCGCCTCAGATTGTGCCTTTTGTGAGCAATTACAGTGTTTATTAATTCATGTTTGGAAATTCTTTACTAATGAAGGACGTGCAGTGGGTGGTGGTGTTTGGGGGGGGGGGGGGGGGGGGGTGTTTGTGGTGCGAGTGGAGGAAAAAGAGGGAACGTGGCCCACATAGGCAGCGAGTGGACCTGCGAGTGGCTGTCTTTACTCGGAGTGCTCAACACTAACACAGTTCAGCTCCCCTTGAACTGGCCTAATACTTGTCTATTCCGATTAGGATTAGTATGTGTTGCAGCAGAGCCAGGCAAGGCCTGATAATCTAATAAATCAAGATAAAAAACACCGAGATTGGTTTACTGAGGAGCAGGATTTAGAGCTAGAGCCATCTCAGAGTGACACGGGGATTAGGCAGGCTTTTGATGCCGCTCTCTACAGGCCGAGGCTGGCCAGGGAGAGAGAAAGGGGGGTTGGGGGGGAGCTGGTCAGGGCTTTATATTGCCAAATAGACAGGAAGTTTAACTGGCAGTGACAAGGTCAGGGTAGGCCCTGGACAAAAAGGCTTTGTTCCATAGGCAGATTAAACGGCTCTTCCCCACTTTTTACACTTTTGGATCTTGTCGGACATGTTGTGAGTTAATCCGGACTGTGGAGGAAGCGCTACAGGCAGCAGGGACTAAAAGAGAGAGAGAGAGAGAGAGAGAGAGAGAGAGAGAGCACCTCAACACATACCCACACACACACATACACACACACATACATTTGTCTTACTATATTTCTGAGGCCATCTATAGGTTTTTACTGATTTTTGTGTTACTGTAGCTATAAGCTATAAGCTAAGTAATAAGCTAGAAGCTATATTTCTGATCTATTAGATTTTCCCAAAAGATTTTCACTACACACACATTGTTTTTACACAATATCAGGACTTGGACATATGTCCCATATCTATTTTCTGGATTATTGCGCTACCATAAAGAAAAAGTAACGTATGCTGGATATATTTAGAATATAAATGAAACAGGGCAAGGCAAACACTCTGCTGCAGTAGTCTGTATATAATTCACACATGTATTCACCATTACTGGTGTTCTTAATAGAATTCTTCTTTTAATGTGTCATGAAAAAAAATAATGTAAATGACGTTTCAAAATTCTCATCACCTGCTTTAGTCCAGTGCAGGCCACTAATCCTGTTACCATCTCAATGGCTATTCTAGCGTTTCGCCATATCCCAGTAACAAAATCTGGTGACTATAAAGCGGGCAACTGCGTAGTTTATGTTTAATACAGAGTTTAGAGTTCAGAGATTTAGTATTGCTGGTATTAATAACTGATCATCACATTGATTTATCAGTCTACTCAGGCTTTAGCAGAGCTCAGTAACACTGAGATTAATAACTGATACATTGATTTATCAGTCTACTCAGGCTTTAGCAGAGCTCAGTAACACTGAGATTAATAACTGATACATTGATTTATCAGTCTACTCAGGCTTTAGCAGTGCTCAGTAACACTGAGATTAATAACTGATACATTGATTTACCAGTCTACTCAGGCTTTAGCAGAGCTCAGTAACACTGAGATTAATAACTGATACATTGATTTATCAGTCTACTCAGACTTTAACAGAGCTCAGTAACACTGAGATTAATAACTGATACATTGATTTATCAGTCTACTCAGACTTTAACAGAGCTCAGTAACACTGAGATTAATAACTGATACATTGATTTATCAGTCTACTCAGGCTTTAGCAGAGCTCAGTAACACTGAGATTAATAACTGATCACATTGGTTTATCAGTCTACTCAGGCTTTAGCAGAGCTCAGTAACACTGAGATTAATAACTAATACATTGATTTATCAGTCTACTCAGACTTTAACAGAGCTCAGTAACACTGAGATTAATAACTGATACATTGATTTATCAGTCTACTCAGACTTTAACAGAGCTCAGTAACACTGAGATTAATAACTGATACATTGATTTATCAGTCTACTCAGACTTTAGCAGAGCTCAGTAACACTGAGATTAATAACTGATACATTGATTTATCAGTCTACTCAGGCTTTAGCAGAGCTCAGTAACACTGAGATTAATAACTGATCACATTGATTTATCAGTCTACTCAGACTTTAACAGAGCTCAGTAACACTGAGATTAATAACTGATACATTGATTTATCAGTCTACTCAGGCTTTAGCAGAGCTCAGTAACACTGAGATTAATAACTAATACATTGATTTATCAGTCTACTCAGACTTTAGCAGAGCTCAGTAACACTGAGATTAATAACTGATCACATTGATTTATCAGTCTACTCAGACTTTAACAGAGCTCAGTAACACTGAGATTAATAACTGATACATTGATTTACCAGTCTACTCAGGCTTTAGCAGAGCTCAGTAACACTGAGATTAATAACTGATACATTGATTTATCAGTCTACTCAGGCTTTAGCAGAGCTCAGTAACACTGAGATTAATAACTAATACATTGATTTATCAGTCTACTCAGACTTTAGCAGAGCTCAGTAACACTGAGATTAATAACTGATCACATTGATTTATCAGTCTACTCAGACTTTAACAGAGCTCAGTAACACTGAGATTAATAACTGATACATTGATTTATCAGTCTACTCAGACTTTAGCAGAGCTCAGTAACACTGAGATTAATAACTAATACATTGATTTATCAGTCTACTCAGACTTTAACAGAGCTCAGTAACACTGAGATTAATAACTAATACATTGATTTATCAGTCTACTCAGTCTTTAGCAGAGCTCAGTAACACTGAGATTAATAACTAATACATTGATTTATCAGTCTACTCAGACTTTAACAGAGCTCAGTAACACTGAGATTAATAACTAATACATTGATTTATCAGTCTACTCAGGCTTTAGCAGAGCTCAGTAACACTGAGATTAATAACTAATACATTGATTTATCAGTCTACTCAGACTTTAACAGAGCTCAGTAACACTGAGATTAATAACTAATACATTGATTTATTAGTCTACTCCGGCTTTAGTAGAGCTCAGTAACACTGAAAATAATAACTGATCACATTGATTTATCAGTCTACTCAGGCTTTAGTAGAGCTTATTAACACTGAGATTAATAACTGATCACATTGATTTATCAGTCTACTCAGGCTTTAGTAGAGCTTATTAACACTGAGATTAATAACTGATCACATTGATTTATCAGTCTACTCAGACTTTAACAGAGCTCAGTAACACTGAGATTAATAACTGATCACATTGATTTATCAGTCTACTCAGACTTTAACAGAGCTCAGTAACACTGAGATTAATAACTGATCACATTGATTTATCAGTCTACTCAGACTTTAACAGAGTTCAGTAACACTGAGATTAAAAACTGATACATTGATTTATCAGTCTACAAAGAATTTAACAGAGCTCAGTAACACTGAGATTAATAACTGATACATTGATTTATCAGTCTACTCAGGCTTTAACAGAGTTCAGTAACTCTGAGATTAATAACTGATCACATTGATTTATCAGTCTACTCAGACTTTAGCAGAGCTCAGTAACACTGAGATTAATAACTGATACATTGATTTATCAGTCTACTCAGACTTTAGCAGAGCTCAGTAACACTGAGATTAATAACTGATACATTGATTTATCAGTCTACAAAGACTTTAGTAGAGTTCAGTAACACTGAGATTAATAACTGATCATAATGATTTATCAGTCTACAAAGACTTTAGCAGAGATCAGTAACACTGAGATTAATAACTGATACATTGATTTATCAGTCTACTCAGACTTTAGTAGAGTTCAGTAACACTGAGATTAATAACTGATCACATTGATTTATCAGTCTACTCAGACTTTAACAGAGTTCAGTAACACTGAGATTAATAACTGATACATTGATTTATCAGTCTACTCAGACTTTAACAGAGTTCAGTAACTCTGAGATTAATAACTGATACATTGATTTATCAGTCTACTCAGACTTTAACAGAGTTCAGTAACTCTGAGATTAATAACTGATACATTGATTTATCAGTCTACTCAGACTTTAACAGAGTTCAGTAACTCTGAGATTAATAACTGATACATTGATTTATCAGTCTACAAAGAATTTAACAGAGCTCAGTAACACTGAGATTATTAACTGATCACATTGATTTATCAGTCTACAAAGACTTTAGTAGAGTTCAGTAACACTGAGATTAATAACTGATCACATTGATTTATCAGTCTACTCAGACTTTAGTAAAGTTCAGTAACACTGAGATTAATAACTGATCACATTGATTTATCAGTCTACTCAGACTTTAGTAAAGTTCAGTAACACTGAGATTAATAACTGATCACATTGATTTATCAGTCTACAAAGACTTTAGTAGAGTTCAGTAACACTGAGATTAATAACTGATCACATTGATTTATCAGTCTACTCAGACTTTAACAGAGTTCAGTAACTCTCAGATTAATAACTGATACATTGATTTATCAGTCTACTCAGACTTTAGTAAAGTTCAGTAACACTGAGATTAATAACTGATCACATTGATTTATCAGTCTACAAAGACTTTAGTAAAGTTCAGTAACACTGAGATTAATAACTGATACATTGATTTATCAGTCTACTCAGACTTTAACAGAGTTCAGTAACTCTCAGATTAATAACTGATACATTGATTTATCAGTCTACAAAGAATTTAACAGAGCTCAGTAACACTGAGATTAACTGATCACATTGATTTATCAGTCTACAAAGACTTTAGTAGAGTTCAGTAACACTGAGATTAATAACTGATCACATTGATTTATCAGTCTACAAAGACTTTAGTAAAGTTCAGTAACACTGAGATTAATAACTGATCACATTGATTTATCAGTCTACTCAGACTTTAGTAGAGTTCAGTAACACTGAGATTAATAATTGATACATTGATTTATCAGTCTACTCAGACTTTAGTAGAGTTCAGTAACACTGAGATTAATAATTGATACATTGATTTATCAGTCTACTCAGAATTTTGTTTTCTTTCACAGTGGAAGACAGAAACACCAATGGATTTTTTCAGCGCAGCCTCTGGCTTTTGCTCAGTACTGCAGTACTGTGTATTTAATAATATGTCTCATATGTTGTGTTTATATATATATATATATATATATATATATATATATATATATATATATATATATAGAGAGAGAGAGAGAGAGAGAGAGAGAGATTTCTGTATACATGTTATATATATAGAAATCATCCAAAATAATCTTGTTGAAATCTATGAATCTATGTTGGAGGTTAAGATAGTTTTGTTCTTCAATAAATGTTCTTTGTTTTTTGCTCAACATGTGACAATATGCGAGTATCTATGTGTAATAATAAGATGTACCTTATGTATTATACACATAGCTGTATGTATTAGTACTTAAGTCTAGCCCATAAACCTCACCTAACACAGTTAGAGAAGGTGGAGAAGAGGCTGTTCTTGTAGAAACAGTACATAAAAATAATAATTTAATTATTTGATTAATTCCCATTGACTTTCAGGAAAGTTCTCCAGGGGGCTTTTGGCCAATCCAGTTTGTTGAATAAGACTGTTGACCTTGTATGCGTGTGCTTGCATTTCACTCTTCTTTGAGTTTTGTTAACGCCATATATTTTGTGTGTTGGCTTTGCGTAGCTGTGGCAACAGGCCAGGCCTGGGCATGTCCGAGGGCTCTATTTAACTTGCGTCTGCATTGTGCCTAGTGTTTGGAGCATTTGTCATAAGAATTGTCAGCGTATTAGAAACCGAAGTTGCTGTTTAGTGTTCTGTTCAGTGTCTGCAAGCCATGAAAAAATAGGCTTTGGATGTTGGAAGTGTCGTTGCTGCTCATGTCTCGAGAGTATATCTTTCACTCTGCTTACCTGTTTAGCAGTGCAAGCTGCCTGTAGGTGACTAATACTTGCCAACAAGGCAGAATTAAAAGAGGGACATGTAAGATTAAACAGGTAATGGGTTGTTCTTTACGCTAATCTGTGCTTTTAAGTAGAGGGGTAATCACTGTTCACTATATCTTTTCACTGGAACGATCTGGAACAACTTCACTCCATTTCCCTTACAGTGATATTTCAGAAGCCCATCTCTCTGGTACTGTCAGCTGAGCATTTCTAAGTATGTTGGATTATCTAAGTAACTGCTGACATCATTTAGCTCTCCATAAGCGTATGCTGCTGTTGTTGATAATACCAGCTCAACTTGTATTAGCCTGCGTGATCATCTTTTCCTCTTCAGTCTGCGCGCTCAGGTCGAGAAATGCTGTTGTGTTCATCACGTTTTGATGAATCTGATATAAGAGCCAGGCCGGCAAGAACTTTCGCCATTCGTTTTTGAGGTTCAGAAACATCTTCATAAAGGTCTTGGAATTGTAAAAGTACAGCCAGCAATTAAGTCATTAATTTTTCAGGAGTAACTTCTGAGGAGATTCAATATGAGATCATTCCGTGGCATTATGGGATGGCAAACTGAATAAGAAAGAAGGAGATTTTACAAGACAATAGAAGTATAGATCCACACTCTGAAAAATCCACAGGCATTTCTGCCTAAAAAAGAAAAAAAATGTCCATTTTTAAAACAGGATAAACTAGTTTTCTTAGAACAATAGATGCCCCAAACTCCAGACCATCATTTAATGTATTTGGGATGACCGGCAGAAAGTGCAACCAACATCTAAGACTGAACTTTGGCGTTGTGCAAACATATCCTGGCAGATTTCTTTAAAAACTGAAGCAAGCGTCCTGAAAAGAGTAATACAGGTGAAGAGTGGAAAGTGTTACTGCGTACTGAGAAATGTTACATGTGGCTCCTAAGTCTATATATATTTTCCTGAGACCCAGAAAAATAATTAATTCCAACATAAAATAAGTCTACTAGATAAAAAAACAAGTCAGTTTTTTATGGAATATCCTTTGTAGTGGACAGCAGGACATTGTTGGACATGTTGATGACATATTTTTTGTTTCCTGTTCCAATCAGTCCAAAAACCCTTCTACAACACTGTATATTAACATAAACCGGAACAAATAATAACCCATTCCAAAGGATAACATTACTTCAATTAAAATAAAAAGTAAAAAAAAAAAAATTCAGGTTTAAACAGATTTTAGGCACACTAGCCTAAAACCTGTGTTAATCCCTCCAAACTGAAGGTTTCACAGTTTGCACATGTAGTACCCAACTTCTCATGTGGTCCATTTCATTTTATGTTCATGTTCTAATTTTAAAATGTACAATTATGTAACATAGTGAAACATTTGTGCATATCAATAGAAAGTGCGTTGAGAACTACCTACAACAGTTTTATACCTAAAATATATGAATTATAGGTTTTAGAAACATAACAAATGCATATTATTTAACAGCTTGTCTCTCTCGCTCCCATTAAATGTGGTTACTGAGAGGCAGCCATATTTAAAAAGGTAGAACTTCTGTTGTGAATGACAAACCCCAACACATGATACATCACTGGAAAGGCTAGGATGTCCTCTACATGGCATTTAGCAAGGTACCTTATTTAGTTTTTGAAATACCTTTTGGAGACTCATGTCCCCTCCAGAGGACAAAAATGAATTACCAGGTCTTACGAGGATATAGGTCTATATATATATTGACTTCTATAAGGTATATATATATATATATATATATATATATATATATATATATATATATATATATATATATATATATATATATATAAACACTTTTACATTATATTTACAGTGCATGTGGTCTTCTGTTAAATATGTGTTCTTGATGTTTGACAATAAAAAAAACTATAATTTTTTTGACCTATGGTCTCTGACTTACACTCAGTAGTGTAACTCATGGACGTATGTGATTTAATCTGGTTTGGAAATGTCAAAGTGATGTTAACTGTGCAGGTTTCTAACTAACAAAACTATAATTCAGAATTCACGCCAGTCCAGGCTTTAAAAGGCAGCACGGCGTAGCTAAAGCAAAGCGCTTTCTCTCTTTCTTGGGAGACATTTAGCAATATCATTTGGCAATTAACAAGAAAACGAGAGAGAAATAGAAAAGCCAATTACCTCTCCGAGTTAGCTAAAGGCCATTTTAAACTGTGTGCCCATGACATAATAATGTTTATGGTAAATATTATAGTCGGAGCCAGAAAGAGCCTGGCGTGAGAGGGAGGGAAAAAAAGGGCATCAATCTGAGACAGAGAATAATTTATTAAGATCTGAGATGCGCCAATTATGTGGAAAGGACCAAAAAGAAAAAAAAAAATCAAACTCTCCAGGAACCGCATACATGATTGCAATCTTGATTAAATCCCCCTGGATCTAATGAGTTGATTTTCTGCTGTTAATATTGCATTGGCTGATGATGGATTCGTTAAGATAATGGAACGAAGCTAAAATATAAATGACTCCCTGTCAAGGAGCAGATTTTCGTCATTTTGCGTCTGACACCTCCGCCGTAGGGATTTGCTTGGGCCTTTTTGAGCTCAGATTGGCCGGCTCTGGAATACTGATTTTCTCCAGCCGAGGCTTGTGTTGGTGGAGTGCGGCCCTTCATATGGGCACAGTACACGTGGCCTTTTCATCTCAGAACTAGAGGAAAGAGCAAAGAAGGGCAAAATTACACATGCAGCTTTATCTGTGTCATGCCATGAATATATGCAGTGATTATATATATATATATATATATATATATATATGTATATATATATATATATATATATATATATATATATATATATATATATATATATATATATATATATATATATAATCTGTCTAATGAAAAGCATCCATTTTTGGCGATTTTGAGTTTTCTACATCATTTAAACACGCCGATGGTCGTTTACATTGTTTGAAAATTTCATGATGAATGGACCAGTAGAAGTCCACCAAAATAGCTTAAAAAAGATTCTGGTTCCATTGACTTACATTGAAAGTGAAGTAAGTTTTTGGTCTCTCCTATAAAGTTATATAGGAGAGACCAAGTATATAGGTCATAATATATAGGTTTAGCAGAACAATTGAGTTTACAGTGATACGTTCGCATTATTGAAAACAGTCAGTCAGCCAGGACGTTAGGAGTGGGCTTTGTTTAGCAGAAAACAGATAATGAAAGCTTCTATCTCTCCAGTTTCCGCTACGCAAACACTGTATGCATAAATCACTACCTTGTGAAGTAGTTAAGTATATGCCTTGCATTAGCCTTTCAGCTTCCGTCCAGAACCCAAGAACCCAAACGGTAGATACCAAACCATGTTTTTTCCCGTTCACCTCCGTTTGAGCTGAGAGGAACCTGCAGATGAATTTTTCACCATTAACTATTTAGACGCCTTTTCTCTTCAGTCAAAGCTTCTTCCGAGTATTTCTGCCCCTCTCTCTCTCTCTCTCTCTCTCTCTCTCTCTCTCTCTCTCTCTCTCTCTCTCTCTCGCTCTCCTTTTTTTTATTATTTTTTTAAACTAACAGAGATTTATCTCTGAGCCGACCGGACTGAAGGCCGTGCCTGCCGATGAACTGTTTGTATTGACTTGTTTTTAGAGATGAATAAATGATGAGGCCTGTCTTGGGTGCGGAATCTGGCCGGCTTGCTCCGCCTCGCTCCCTTTTAAATGGCCTGTCACTTAGGTCAACAAGACGGCTGAAATTTGCACTATGTAGCGTATTGATCACTTTTCATACATGAGTAACACGAGTGGTTTGCACAGCAGTGCGGAGGAAACGTAATGCGAAAAGCATTAATAATCATCATACAGGATACTAGACTGGGGATTAGTGGAGATTACATAGACGCAGGCACCGAGAGCCGTTAGCTGGAGATCATGCATCATAAGAAGGCTGGGTGGTTATGGTAACATAGCTAATCAAACAGGGCTGTCGAGACCCATCTGGTTAACGGGAAGTTCAATAACTGAGTGAAATACGGGGCTTTTCTAAGAAGCGTTCTAAAAATACGCTACAACCATGCAATCAAGGCTTATTAGGCCAGGGCGGCGTTTCCTTCACATCTTGGAGACTGGTGCTGTTACCACCCGTAATCATACGCAAAGTTTAGGCTCTACCACGTTTCCAGATTGTGCTGTTGGATGTCATAAGAAGTGCTTCCACGAATGTCCCTCTTTCTTTAATCATCTTAATCGCCATTGTAGTCCATTTTCATGCTCGGCCTGCCCCCTGCCTTCTCCCCCCCGCCCGCCTCCTACGCTCTCGCCGATATTGCCAAGGAAACCTCGCCCTCGGCCCCTTTCTTCCATGTGTCACTTTTTTTGTCTGGTAACATGGTTTTGCTAAAAAGTTTTTTAATCAATCAAGTATGAGGCAGAAAAGAGGCTTTGTCACGCCGGGGCTCGGGGTTGGCCGATGCTCACTTTGCATAGTGACAGGTCTTCAAAGGCACAGAAAGGAATATTTTGGGGGGAAAATGGAGGTTTCCATGGCGCCGGCACTTGTTGCGCATCGCTCCCCATTCTTCGCTCCCACGTGAGCGCGCCATTTCAAAGAGAGGGACAACAAAAATTAGGGCAGGAGGGCAGGACGGGGCACGGAGGTAGCTTGCCCTCGGCCCGGGCCTGTCCTCTCCAGCAGGCAGCGGAGAATAGCGGCCAGAAGTGACAGCAAAAAAGGAGGCCTAGCCGCCTCTGTCAGCTCTGCATAAGAAGCGCTATTAAGTAAATGTTCGATTTTTCATTGTGCCACGGCTGCTGAATAGAGGCTCGGAGGGGAGCGCGCAGGATTTGAAAGGACCAAAGCGAGAGAGGAAAGGCCGTGCGCGCTCGCGGCTCCAGTCGTGCGTCCTCAGTATCGTATAATTATTGATGGCCTTTTTTTTTTTTTTTTTAAAAGGCTGTGTAAACTGGAGGGGCTTTCTAATTTTATTTCTCCAAGAAACGTCTCGAGTCAGGACGCGAAAACAATGGATTGGTCATGTAGTCCAGTAAGAATTGTTAGCTTGTGATGTATTGTACACTTGTTTGCGTGCGCTTTCCTATTTTTAGGTTTCCCAGTACATGGCACTCTGAAGTGGTGCTTGACATCTTTCCAGCTAGCTAGCAGCCATGTATATGTTTACTGACTCTGTGGATTCATTTAGCCCTTAAACTTGCTTTTTGGTAATAATCTGAAGGCTTGATGTCCAGTGTCAAAGAGCCCATGTTCTGAAAAATTTTCTAATGTTTTAAAACATGTATGGAAACTAAACTACAAAAACAGTACTTTGAATTGATGGTTGCCATTAAAAACCAATGCAATTAAATAGTTTAGCTCCGCCCATTCATCCTGGATATATACAATTTATATTTTTCAACCTGGACTGCCCTTTTTAAATGAGACTCAACCACCCAGCCAATCAAAAACAGAGATAGTCAAAGAAGCCATGCTGATGTCAGCACTGTCAAAGGACCCAAGTCCTGACCAATGTCTCTTTTTTTAAAATAAATGAACTTGTTAATGTTTCAAAGCATGTATGGAAACTAAACTACAAAAACAGAGCTTTGAATTAATGGTTGCCATTAAAAACCAATCCAATGAAATAGTTTAGCTTCGCCCATTCATCCTAGATATATACATTTTATATTTTTCAACCTGGACTGTTTTTTTAAATAAGACTCAACCAATCAGCCAATCAGAAACAGAGATAGTCAAAGAAGCTATGCTGATGTCAGCAGTGTCAAGGAGCTCAAGTCCTGACCAATGTCCCTCTTTTTAAATAAATAAACTTGTTCATGTTTCAAAGCATGTATGGAAACTAAACTACAAAAACAGTACTTTGAATTGAAAAACCAATGCAATTAAATAGTTTAGCTCCGCCCATTCATCCTGGATATATACAATTTATATTTTGCAACCTGGACTGCCCTTTTTAAATAAGACTCAACCACCCAGCCAATCAAAAACATAGTTAGTTTATATATATATATATATATATATATATATATATATATATATATATATATATATATATATATATATATATATATATATATTTTTTTTTTTTTTTTTTTTTTTTTTAAAGGCACAAACAAAACAGGGCTGTTAATGATAATAAGAAGTGGCATGTCAGAATTGTATACATCACATATTTTCACCTTCATATGCATTTCATAGTATTTGATTGCATCAGTAAGAAGATCAGGTCACCATTTTGGAATAAAAAGCAACATCCCTATGCAACATCTGAGCTGTAATATTGCTCGTTCTGTGCCAGTTCCTGCAGTCACAAACCTGGAGGATGATTATGAGGTAAAAGTGACCTGAATGACCATGAAGAACCTATATGGACACTCTAGATAGACTCTCCAGAAAACACTGTGGGGACAAGATTAGCTTGATCGGTGGACTGAATGACATAGAGCGTATAATCTGCCCACTTTTTAAGTTCAGATATTTTAACTGGGGAAAGTTTACAGAAACTAATACGACTCTGAAATGATAAACTCTCACTCACACGTAAAGCTTAGCTCAGCTTCTTATTTGCCAGCTTCTTTTCTTTTCAGACAGTGCTGCAGTTACATTAGGACGCCTTTAAGCTTAGAATGAATTCCGAACTAGAAGCTGGCAAATACGAAGCTGACATCAGCTCGTCTTAATAAATATATTAATGTACCTCAATAAATGTATTGATTTGCCTCAATAAGTGTATTGATTTGTCTCAATAAATGCTTCTTAATCAAGAATTAGCATGCACTTTGTCTAGGAAATGTTTAATGAGCAGCTAACGAGTGGCACAGCGGAGCAAGCTGCTGGGTTGTGGAATGCAGCTAATGCTGTGTCCCAAACTACACACTTCTATACTGTACCTACCACACTTAAGAGTGTGCTTCTAATAGTATGTACACTAATTTTAGTGTGCTATTCAGTGTGCTAGTATGCGGTTTAGGACACAGCAATAACAGCACTTGAAAGCTCAGCCATTTAGAGTTCAGCTTTCATGTGTTGTCACTAAAGCAGCAAAACAAATAAAATATATCGCTAAGAATAATTTTATAATTTTATTCTGAGCATTTAAAAATCTTTACTGGATCAGGTATGACTCTGTTAGCTCAACCACCACTGCGCTGTCGAGTACCTGCCAAAATGGCTGCAGCACAATTGCGTGATGTTAATGTAATAATATAAATTGTTTACGCTGCCAAGGCACATGCCCAAACTGAGCATGTAGAATGGTTGTGAAATGGTTGTAGAATGGTTACAAACCTAATGTGTAATTGATGAAAAATTATGTACAAAACTTGTTTTACAAGGTGGGAATTAGAAATTTTGCTATGCATTTCTGTATTTTTGCCACTGCCTTATATATGCCCATACTGGAGCTGTCAGAACTCATATCTCCAGTCACACTACTAGAGATCGACTGTTCAGTGTTTTTGAGGCCGATTCCGATCACCTTTCAGTGCAATCGGCCGATAGCCGATACCGATCGGGGGCGGGGCTGTATGCCACGGCAGGGCTACATGTAGTTATTAGCGCAAGCAAGTCATGAAACATGGTCGAAACTGCTTTATTATCATTTTTAACAAGTTCATGTGAAACAGCATAATATTTTTAACAAAATTAACAGTAAATAAACAAAGTAAATCAAACAAATATCGCCAATACTGCAATCATTTAGACCTTAATTTAAAACTAAAAAAGCTAATTAAATACATGCAGTCAAAACTGCAGTCATTAAATGCAGACTCTGTTATTTTAAACTAAATCTGTAATCATTAAATGTAGATCTTAAATTGTTGCTGCTGTTCTGTTCATACCGGTCAGATCTGGTCTGTATGGTGTTCTGGGTTGTTTGTTTTGTACTAGCTGTGCGTGCTAGCTCTGCTGTTTACTGATACTCACTGTATTCAGTTGCGTGGTGTACTATTAAGTGTCGTATCAGATTAGTAGTGTTAAATGTCTTTGTCTTGGTTCCCCAACGAGACACACTGATTTTACTAATTTTACAAACCGCCCTGAATGAGTCTGAGTCACATACGGTAAAGAACTGCTAGACGAACAATGTTTTCTTTCAGCACATGCCGTAAATGCAAACTGCTCTCATGAGGCCGCTGCTTTAGTCAGTCTTTCGAAAATGAACGGGTATGTGTAATCTAGAGGTTCAGATAGGAATTGCAGGGACCTGCCTGGAGGGGGTTTTAACAAACGCTAGCTGGAAATACAGGAATTAAGCTCGTTTGTAAGCTTATTTTTGATAAGCTTTCGGGATCGACTAAATTGGAGGTTGGCCGATCACATATTTTGATAAAAAATCGGCCGATACCGATACATAGCCGATTGATCTTTCCATCTCTACACACTTTCATTAACAGCTGTCAGGAGAAATACACCAGCAGAAATGATCCAAACTGAGTTCCATTAACTTGCATTTTTGGAGATGCGGCGATTTGCAGCTGTCAGAGTAAACAACAAGGCTTGCGGATAGGTGTCTAAAGTTTAAGGGGTTAAACGTTTATGTATTTGTATGGCGGTCTATTATATCAGCGTCCCCAGAACCTGCGCCCCTGCTCTCGGTGCCCACAGGTATATTTCCTAGTTGAATCGATTTGAGCCTCGTCGTACACCGTGGTGATCCTGACAGACAATGATTAGCTTTTTTGCCTCTCTTTGCATTATTCTCGCTCTGGTGTATTCTGGCGTTTTGGGAATGGCTCATTAGGGTCAAGGTTTCTCGCGTGTCAGGACTCTGTTAAAACAATTTGCACTCATTTCCATAGCATCAACAGCAACCACAATATCAGACAAGGTTACCGCCACCATTCAGCGCTCCACGTCATGGAAATGACAATTATAGTCGTCATCGTCGTTGTTGTTTTTTTTTCTCTCTTTTTTTTTTTAAGGCAATGAACGCCCTGGTGTGTTGTCTTGCCTCTCTCTTGTGGTGCGTCGGTGCCACGCCTCCTTTCTGGCTTCATTAAAAGGTGCAGTGTGTTCTTGATTGAGTTACTTAACCAATAAACCTAACCAATAAGCCTTTCCTGGCAGGAAGCGAGAGGTAGGCTCTAAATGTCAGGTTTTCATGTCGGCCGTCCACAGCCCTAATTTCCTTGCCAAAGGGAGCCCGGCCATATGTGTCAATAATTGGCGAGCTGGTTTGTCTTTGAGATCCTCCACAATCTGCTGCCAGTCTGCAGTAAAGGTTAAGGGAGTGCTGGGATATCTTCCTTGATGGCATTTTATCATGCAAGGCATGCCCTGTTTCCTGATGAATATATTAAAATTATTACTGTGCAAACAGACTTTCTAATTACTGACCTGCTTGCCATTGTACTCTGCGCTCTCTGTTCATGTGTTTTTTCCCCTCTCTCTCTCTCTCTCACCCTCTCTCTCTCTCTCTCGTACTCTCTCTCTCTTTCTTTTTTTTTTCTCTCCATGCCTTGTTTATTTATCTGCACCAGTGAATACAGAATAGTCAGAGCAATGTCATTTCCATCCACATGAAAATGATTCTGAAAATGCCAATCTTTCCTATTATACCACGTAATTACAGGCCTTCTCTTCTTGTATCTTCACCCGACGGGGAGATCCTCCTGAGGGCGCCTTGTTTAACGTGAGAAAACGTTAGTTTGTTTGTTAGTTTTTCGTTTATTATTATTATATATTCTTCCATTGCTACAAATATGCGATGCTTACGTGACATTAGGTGCCACAGGTTTAAGAGAGTTCCGAATCAAGGCTCATCGGAGTGAAACCCGAGCCCAAGCCTCTTAGGTGTGTCTGCTATGTGGCTGAAATATTTGTGAGAATAAAGAATGCCACACTTTCTCATGCATCGAAAACTTGGCAAAAGCCCTGAACTGATGATCATAAATCTCAGATATGCGTTTCATTACCTTCCCAATTATGTGCGTGTTCTCGTTACTTTGGTGAGGTATGACAAATATGAGGTGCCTTACAAAACGCTCTCGCATTCCACTCTATTTTTGATAGCCTTTTGTTCGTCACCTCCGCCGCCGCCGCCGCCCAGCAGGTTCCTCCAGTTAAGAAAGCCAAAAAAAGGGCAACAATTCTATTTTGTCTTATTTCTCTCCTCCCAGAGCGGCTCGTGTGGCGCTCAACGCGGCGCTCAACGCGGCGCTCAACGCGGCTCTACCTTCACCTATTCGCCGTCGCATTCCGCCCGCGCCACACTGTGCGAAAGGGCAAGTCGCTTGTTTACTCTGCTGCGGAGATGTTGCGCGGGGGTTTGATCAGGGGACTTGATAGGAGCTGCAATTTAAAGAGAGGACACTGCAGGCCCTAACGAAAACAATTAAAGGAAAATGGAAGACGGCCCCCAAGGGTTAAAAATAGAAAATTAGCAACATGCATGCCGGAATGCACGGCTCCCCCCAAACTTACTGGGCCTGCATTGTTATGTACGATCGGATCTGCCAGTTCCTCCTCTAAGCTCCTTGTCACATTTTGACTTAATGAAGTGCAACTTAGAAGGGAATTGGGTTCATCATGCTAGTCGCACGATGCTCCCTTGTTGTAGCAAACAGGAGCAGCATGGGACCAAAGCACTACAGCGCGAGTCGTTATCATTCCGGTCAGTCTGTTTAACACAAAATTAAACAAAGAACTAATTAGTGCCTCATGAATTAATAACTGCACTGTTGCCGAGTAGAAGTTAGGTTGCTGAGGGGAGATATAAAATAAGTAGGGAGACCAGGTTCGAATTATTATTACTTTTTCACTCGCGTGTGCTCTCAAGGTTAGGAAACTTTGTGAGCTGTCACAGTCACTCAAGTGCATGTAATGGGAGGGGGCAAGAGAGACAGAGGGGAGAGGGAGAGAGAGAGAGAGAGAGAAGGGGGGACAGAATAATGCTTCTCTGTGCTCAGGCATGGACAGATGGCAGGGCTCTGCAATAAGGAGAGACTCTCTTTACACTGGTAAAGAAGTGCATGCAAAACAGGCGCGTGCATCAAGTCAGGCAACTCCCTCATACAGTACACATACGTTCCATAGACATGCAAAGAGAGGTGGTCTTTAGAAAAAGTTAGTAAAAGACTTCTTTTGGTTTGTTGTTCAAGCGCATAGTCGAATCGTGTCTTAAAGGAATAGTTGGGTGAAAAGTTTCTTCCTGCCTCAAATGTAGTCCATCAGACTGAAGTCTTTAGATTGGCACTGGAGCTACATGGAGCTACTAATACAGCCGACGAGTGATGGACACTTACACCCCACCTATTAGCACTGAGCACCTATTAGCACTGAGTCAAATGTAAGTTGGAAGTGTAATGGAACTGTGTACCCCTTCAGTTAGTATTGTGTAAACAGCATCCATGGTGTAGTGGTTAGTATGGTGGTGTAGTGGTTAGTATGGTGGTGTAGTGGTTAGTATGGTGGTGTAGTGGTTAGTATGGTGGTGTAGTGGTTAGTACGGTGGTGTAGTGGTTAGTATGGTGGTGTAGTGGTTAGTAAGGTGGTGTAGTGGTTAGTACGGTGGTGTAGTGGTTAGTACGGTGGTGTAGTGGTTAGTATGGTGGTGTAGTGGTTAGTACGGTGGTGTAGTGGTTAGTACGGTGGTGTAGTGGTTAGTACGGTGGTGTAGTGGTTAGTATGGTAGTGTAGTGGTTAGTATGGTGGTGTAGTGGTTAGTAAGGTGGTGTAGTGGTTAGTACGGTGGTGTAGTGGTTAGTATGGTGGTGTAGTGGTTAGTACGGTGGTGTAGTGGTTAGTATGGTGGTGTAGTGGTTAGTACGGTGGTGTAGTGGTTAGTACGGTGGTGTAGTGGTTAGTACGGTGGTGTAGTGGTTAGTATGGTGGTGTAGTGGTTAGTATGGTGGTGTAGTGGTTAGTACGGTGGTGTAGTGGTTAGTATGGTGGTGTAGTAGTTAGTACGGTGGTGTAGTGGTTAGTACGGTGGTGTAGTGGTTAGTACGGTGGTGTAGTGGTTAGTATGGTGGTGTAGTGGTTAGTACGGTGGTGTAGTGGTCAGCACTGTCCCCTCACAGCAAAAAGACCCGGGTTGGATTCCCGGTCCGGGTGGTTCTGTGTGGAGTGTGTATGTTCTCTCCGTGCTTGAGTGTGTTTCCTCCGGTACTCTGGTTTCCTCCCACAGTCCAAACACATGTATGTTAGGTTGATTGCTCACTCTAAATTGCCTGTAGGTGTGAGTGCGTGAGTGAGTGTTGGCCATGCAATGGACTGGCGAACTGTCCATGGTGTACCCCGCCTTTGCCCAATGACGCTGGGATTGGCTCCAGCCTCCCCAGTGACCCCGACTAGCGAGATAAAGCAAAAGAAAATGGATGGATGAATAAACTGCATGCCTAAGGGGGCTGGGTACACTAACATTCACAAGCCAAAATACACTTTGTATTTTCACATTGAATACAATGCATAGCTATGCTATGCTTTTGAGGAGTATAATTATCTGATAAGTTATGTTCACGTTGTGTTTTCCCTGTAAGTTCGCTAACTTTCAACGTGCACCAAAACAAAGAGTTTCTGGTTTTGGTCCCCGGTCGTCCGGGTCAGTCTCAGTCATACCTATTTCACAAGTTGACTTACCTTGTTACTGTATAGTGTGTCAATACTGGTTAAGTAACTTGAAAGTAACCTGTATCGTGGAAAACCACATTTTTCTCTCTCTCTCTCTTTAAATAAAACAGTTTAATGTATGTAAGCAGTGTTAAAGTTTTTAACCTGTTCTTGCAGTCAGTATGGCACGTTTTAGAACCATTGTTTTTGTGATGTTGTTAAAATGACTCCTTGTACATACACATATAGTTTCAGCCTGCAGTACTTTAGCCCTGCTGAGTCTGGCTGAAGTTATAAGTAGTGTGTACTAAACCCTGCGCAATACAGACATCACTTAAAGGTTAAGAAGAAATTGGACTGCTGTTGCTCAGAAAAACCCATAAACATTGATAAGTGAGAAAACATGGCAGAAAAATGTAATATGTAAAAGACTACTACTTTAAATGGACTACATGTTTTTTGGCACTGTGTAACATTAGTATATTCAAATCTGTTAACAGAAGTCTCCTAAATTTAGTTTTTTGTATGTGTTAGGTACATTAACCTTGTAGCTTCGATTTAAAACAAAAGAAGATCATTTCAGACACCAAACCTTTTTTAAACTGACTAATAACATTTGGGATCATTTAAAAAATATATATATTTTTAATGCCTGGTTATTTTTAGGGTATTTAGGGTATGACATAGTGTGTAAGAAGATCCTTATTTTCCAGCACCTTAACTCTTAGCATGAGAGATACAGTAACATATTATATTATGCAGAGCTGAAGTTAAATTAAAATATCTCAATTTACTGAATATGCTTTAACCATAGAATAACAATATGTTTGTGTAGTGTCATTCACAGTACACATCTCTCCGTGGTGCATGCTCAGTGGCTCGCTGCTCTTCTCCAAGCACATATATATATCAGCAGACGTCGCAGTGTGGATGTTTGCTTATAGAGGAATCAGAAGAAAGTGGTCACAGTTGACTTGGCTTTACTGCCTGGTGTAATATGAGTGTTGCACTGGCCTCGGCTAATGTGCGCCGGCCAAGGTCATATCGGCTAATAAAATCCTCCCCTCAATCAGATTTTAGGATTACTGATTCTAAGTAAATTATCATTGGCAAGCTGCGCTGAAATATTTACAAAACTGGTTAAGCGGCCGCTGCACCTGCTCTCAGGGTCTCTGCGGGGAAATGGGGAGCCGTCACCTGTCAGTCCTTCCCGGCGATGACATCACACGACTGTGCTCAGAGAGCACGCAAGGGGTCACGCAAGGGGTCGCTAAAGAGCTCCTTCTATGGGTTATTTCATTACAGCTTCTTTACTCATCTATGTTCAGATAGCTGCTCCTTCAGCAACTCTTCTCGATAGCTTAGACTTTATACTGTACATGGACTCGTATGTGGAGTTAATAGTGTGTTTTATGTGGCAGTCTATGAATAGATGTTTGTCTTGGGCACAGCACATCAGAGGCTTAGCAACAGCTTACTGTTTTTTTGCTGTTATTATCTTAAGAAGTTTGAAAAACTATATATATATATATATATATATATATATATATATATATAAACACTACCGCTCAAATGTTTGGGATCACAGTGAAATGTTCTTGTTTTCAATGGAGTATCTTCCTTCCTTAACACAACAATGGTCTGACGGGTCTCTAAAGAAATTTGTTTCTTTCTGGTCATTCTGAGTCGGTCAGCAAGCCATCAACTGCTGATGCTTCAGATACTAAACTAACCTAGAATGTTGTTCTCCCTTTTATACTCACTTATTAGTAGAATGTTTTTCAGCTGTGCATCACAATTGAGCAAGAGTGTCCTAACAACCAATTAGCCCAATAACATCCTTAACTTGGATTGGCGGCCGTACCAGGAGATTTAGACAGAGGACTGAGAATTGCTGATAATAGGACTATATGCAAAATAAGCCTCTATACAAAAATAGACTTTAATACAAACATTTTTATTCTTTAAAAATCATCTGATACACTTACATTAATTGTGAAATGGACAATATTGTTTGTGAATTGCATGAAAATTGCATGAAATTAAATTTTAAAGTAATCCTAAACTTTTGAGCAGTAGTGTATATATATATATATATATATATATATATATATATATATCACATCATTGCGGACAAAAACTGTCATTAGTTTCAGTGTGAGCCAATGGAACCAGAAATATTTTTAATTGATTTTGGAGCATTTCTATTGGTCCCTTCATCATGAAATTTTTACACAAGGTAAACAGCAGCTGTCATATTCAAATGATGTACAAAAATGAAAATTGTATATATATATATATATATATATATATATATATATATATATATATATATATATACACACAGTTGAAGTACGTTGGATAATAAATACTGACAGTTGCTAGATTTTTGCTGGCGAACTAATGTTAGCTCAAACCACATTGCATTAGCTGTAGCTTATTAGCTGTAGCACATTTGTTTGTTAGGCAGGTGCCCAATAATGCATCTGTTTTGGTGCATTTGTTGCACGTTACAGGAATCAAACCCCACAGCAGATCATCTTTTTCACTTTTTCAAGAGACAGTTTTAGTTTTGTTTTAGTAGAAGATAATAAAGAAACTAAGCTTCATTAGATACTGAGTTATTAATGCAGTTATTCTCACTGAAAGCAGTTCTCAGTTAAAACGTTGGAAAACAAAGGCATATTTTTTTTACCCTCTATATTGGAAGTTGATGTGCAGGTGCTTCCACTGCTCCTTTGTTTTTTTGGGGGTTGTTTTTCCATTCTTTCAAACTGAGTCATGTCCAGTTCCACCTTCCAATTAACAATACTAACAACCACTTTTATTATCATCTGCATCACTTTTTAAAATAAAGGAGTTGTGATGTACGTGTTAGAATATCCAGTCTGTATATACAAGCTGCAAAACCAGCCTGTTTGGAACCCACGGATTTTGTCCTGTCACAAAAACCAAAGCATTTACACATATCCACCCATTCAGCCTCCAGCAATTTAGCCCAGCCCGTTCACAGCAGACACCAGCCAGAAGTGATGGAAACTTACCCGTATTCGTTTTTCTAACTACACAAACGTCACATATGGCTGAATAAAGTGAAAGAGCTAGATTTGAGTCTTTCAACATAAAACAGCTACTGATATTTCGAGTATATTTATCTAAGAGTTCATCATAAAGTTTCTTCCTCTGTTTTTTTAATTGATGATTTTCTTATCAATAATTATCATTTTGCCCAAATGTTTTAACACCTCAGAGGTTTACGTGCTGACGAGAGCTTTGATATTCCCAAAGGAGCTCTCTAAAGTTATTTTAATTACAAATATTTAGATATCATATTCTTTCCTTCAAGTAAGCTTTGAAATGGAGTCATTAGTGTGTTAAGTTATTCCAAACGAATAGAATACACTGTATGAAAACAGTTTGTAAAGCTAAAATCTCTTTACAAACAGTGTCAGTAACGTAAACATTAGCGTAAACATTAACGTAAACCTCTGCTGTTGCTTCTGTTTTGCAGATGAAGTAAGCCTGTGAACCGGGTGACTTGCTCTGTCAGGGAGAGAACAAGGTAGGACAAACCAGACTTTTGAGTAATCTTCACCTCTCGTATCCTCCCCTACAGGAAAATCAAGTGTCCTCATTCATTGCGCTGGGATCAATGAGGCCCTGGCTGTAAAGAAAAATGACGAATTACTTATTAGTTTCACAACATTTTTTCTTCTGACTGATTAACTTACAGGGAGGTGCTGGAATGCATCACATTCTTCTCCATATAGGCTCCGAGTGAGTTACGTCTTTTCATGCATGGAATGTTATGTTCTATCGCTCATGTGTTTTACTGAGAGTCACTGAATTTAAAAACAAACAAAAGCTGTGCATGTAATATCAGCAGGTTATATCGGATGACATGCACCTGATTTTTGTGGAAGTGGGAGAGTGAAGTTGAAGTAAGTTGAAGTCCAGTAATAAATACTGACAGTTGGTAGATTTTTGATGACATTTCTTGTTCACTGGCTGAATAACATTAGCACAAAACTGCATTGCATTAGCAGTAGCGTGTTTAGTCAGCCAACGTGTTACAGTAGCAAAACAGTAGCTAGGTGATTTCCACTTCACTGCAAAATACTGAAACTCTTTAGGCCCAATCAACAGCTGCCGTTTGCAGGATAAGATTTATCCCTGTGTCATTTGTTTGTTTTGGTTACAATACACACTATCAGCATGTGCCAAATAATGCATCTGTTGCGGTGCATTTGTTGCACATGTGACAGGAATCAAACAGCAGATCCTCACTTTCACTTGTTTCCAAGAGACACTTGTGTTTTAGTAGCAGTAGGGCTGGGCGATATGGGAAAAAAATATTATCACAATAATTATTTTGATATCAATCGATATCGACATATATCAAAATATAAATCAAATCACTATTTCCTTTTTACTTTAAGTGAGAAATGAAGATTTGAAGAATGAAATTTTGTTTATTTGTATTTATTTTCCATCAGAAGATGTTCTATAGAGGCAAATGTACTATAGAACATTGCTCAATCATACACTTTATATATATATATATATATATATATATATATATATATATATATATATATATATATATATATATATATATATAAGTGTATGATTGAGTAATGTTCTATAGTACATTTGCCTCTATAGAACATCTTCTGATGAAAGTGTATATACTTTATATTATATATACCCAATACCCAATCATACACTATTTATATATATATATATATATATATATATATATATATATATATACTATATATATATATATATATATATATATATATAGATAGATAGAGAGAGAGACAACCATCATTAGACAGCTCAACACGCTTGTAGGAGAGCACTAACTGCCAATTCTGTTATATCAGCTAACGGCTTTGGATGGTATCATGCTGCATGGGGAGGGAGAGATGGCCATTCTATGCAAAGAGTGAAGCAAATTGTGCTCTCTTGAACTCTCAGCCATGGATGGCTTTACCGTCACTGGGTACTAAACTCAGGTTTAAAGCCAGTGCTCGGACAGTTGCGTGACTCGGAATATAATTTCTTTACCACTGTTGTTGCTTGTTGTGGGCTCATGTGTAGTCATTAAAGTTTAAGAAGGTTAAAAATATATATAAATAATAATAATATTAATAGAAAAAAAAATTTGGTTGTCCATCGAGATCAAAGCCCCTGATGTTCTCAGTTTTACTTCGGAGCTGAAAGGAAGCAGACGACAGTTGTGCTGAGGTAGAAGCTGTTGTCATTGGGGAACGAGGCAGTGGCTTTGCCCCTGGCTTCCAAGTCAAGAGAGATAGGAGTGTGGAGGAGTGATGCTGCATGTTGTCTCATGTCAGTCCGGGGGTCATCCTCATGACCAGAGGGGCCGGCCTGACCATGATACGCGGCTCATAGAGCTCGACTCTGCCACACAGCAGTCTTTTGTCCTGCCAGTGTCAGTCAGCAGCGCTGAGGAGAATACACACTCGCAGCATCAATCATGGCCAAACTACGTCTGAACAATATCCAGCAGCCCCCCATGCCCACTGGCGTTAAATGGCTGGACATGGGCTGGACAAGCAAATACCCAGAGTATAGTTTTGTGTCAGTCAGGCCTTTGTGTGCAACTAGATGTGTCTTGTTGAAACGCCGCTTCGCCTCGCAGTCGTGTTATCTGCTGAAAGTTCGAGGGAATACTTTCCAACCCTTAAACTCTGAGGAGGTCTCGTAGCCGACACTGATTAATCCAGAGACGCCTTAAAGCCGAATTACACCAATCTTTCAACGTTTCTACACAATTCAGCTATTGAGATATGAAAGTCATTCAGAGCAGTTTGATGTGTAAGGCATATTGTGGTGAAACTGACTCACTTCTTTGATGTGTTGGTAAGAACCAGGGGTTGTGCTGTGTTCCGTTTGATTTATTTATTCATCTAAACAACTAATAAACCCACACATGTTTTAAATGTGATGTTAAACACAGTACAATACTACAAATTTAAAAAACTTTCTTTGGGTACTATATTTGCCATGAATAGATGTTAAAAACTGTTTTAGATCTCCGATTTTAAGTTTTCTACATCATTTGAACATGCCAATTGCTGTTTACATTGTGTAAGAATTTCATAACGAATGGTCCAATGGAAGTGCTCCAAATTAGCTTGGAAAAAAATCTGGTTCCATTGACTTCTATTGAAAGTGAAGTATGTTTTTGGCCGTTTCTGTAAAGTTGCAATTTTGGAGATGCTTGTTTTTCATTGGACGATATGCAAAAACATGGATTCAGAACTACCATAAAATAACATCTCACTCACTGTGTAATAATCTTGTGCTTCTGTTCAGCTTTTAGAAGCTTTTAACTCTTTAGTCTTCTGGTTCCTGTCACCACCTCTTTGAGTGATTGTGACGCAGTTTCTCTAGAACGAGGTATTTCACATCAAACCGCTCTGCATGACTTTGTTTACATCCTGACAGTTTAATTATAGAGAAAGATTTGTAGAATTCCCCCTCAGGATTAAAGGAGTACTCTATTGTTTTTGAGTTAAGTTAAATAAGCAAATAATACTACGTTTTAACTCACCGGCTCTTCTTTTCTCTTCTAAAGAAGCCTATAGTTTGTTACAGATGTGACAGATAGAGATTAGTCTGAGAAATGCTAGACATTTCCGTTAATATCTGCCTGATGCGTCCGCAGTTTAAGAGGCTAAAAGAGGTTACAAGGCATCTCCCCTGTTTTTTTTTTTTTTTTGGTGTGTTTGTTTTTTCTAACTAACTTCGGGCAAAGCCGTGTTCTGCTGCGTCTTGGCCTAATAAGCCGGATGCTTTAGTAGTCCCAGTTTGGCTTGGGAGAGGGGAGAGTGTGCCAAGCCCAGGCAGCTCGTGCATCATGACCCAATTCTCCCCTCGCCGCAACCTGAAAGGCTGGAGTATAGTTAGCTTAATTGGGTTTTGATATATTTAATTCAGCTAATCAGAAAGCCCAACTGGCTCCAACATGGGGCCTGCATGCCTTTCTCTGCTCCGCAAAGCTCCCAGAGACCGGGGCGGGTGCAGAGCAGGAGCCTCCCAGAATGGATTCCCTCTCAAACAGTGGGAAGAAAATTAAACTGCCAAATTTGTTTTCATTGGTTCGGGGCTTCTGCGGGGAGTTGGAAGCTTTTAATTGCAGTAGCTGTGAAGAATCGGCTGGGCTGTTTTTTTTTTTTAAAACAACAACGCACAAAAAAAAAAAGAAGCACAGAAGCACAGGCAGCTCCCTCCTTCCTCACGCGCTTTTTAAAGAACTCCAGGGTCAGATGTAGTGCAGAGACATGCGGTATCAGATTTGAGAGGCGATGCTCTTTTACTTTCGCTACTAATTACATGGACGCAGCCTAAACCGGCTATTAAAGGGCCCGGAAGAGCTCGGTTTGGGCTCTCTGTGTGTCACTAAAACCTGTTCAGTTGTTATTTGACTTTTTTTCCCTCTGAGTTTTTGCCAGCTTGGAATATCTCCCCTGAAACGTGATCACAAAAAAAAATAAATAATAAAAAATCGACTCCATCACCAGCTCTTTTGTTTGCCAGAGCCCAATCTCTCTCTCTCTCTTCCTCTCTTCCTCTTTCTCTCAGTTTTTTGGCCTTTGAATTTTTTTTTTCCAGTGTGTCAAAACAAGCCGAGGCTACATGGAAACGGCGGCCCTGTGTAAATATTTATGATGTAACATCTCCATGTGAATAGACTTTCCTCCGAGCCCATCCATCACTCCTGAAAGCCCTCCCCCAAGCCGGCGTTCGGGCCGTAGGAAGCGCTCACAGGAGCGCCGCTCAAAGCGTTCGTTTTTTTTTTTTTTTTCTTTTCTCTCTCTCTTTAGAGCCGGGATCTCCGTGTCGGCAGGACATTAGAGGCGGTGTCCCCCCACATGCCTTTTCAGGAGCCCCCCGAGAAAAAAAAACAAAAAAAAAAAACTTCAAAGCCCACCGGGGCTTTTGTCCCGGTGACGTAGCCACTGGCCCGCAAAATGCTGCGACAGAAAAATGCGATGTAGGTCAAATTACGGCGGTTGCGCTTGTGAAAAGTGGGATTCTCGACTCCACAATAGAGGGCTCTGCCTATCACCTCGTGCTAACTAGGTATTTGTCCTGTCCTCGTGGTGAATGAGTCTGGGCACGGGTTGCAGCAGAAATCCTCTAAATTATGTGTTTAGCATTAAACTGGAATGCGGCGTGGCCTTGTACTTCTTTACGACGGCAACGTGGACGTGTGTTGCGCTCGTGTTAAAACAACCACAAGGGCTTTCCGATACAATGTCTCATTATTTAGAGTGCCAGGCAACAATGGCTAGCTGTTCATGTTAACAGCAGAGTCAGTGAAAGGGCTGGTGTTAGACTCAGGTACTTAGTCTCTGCTTAATTAGACTCTGAGCGTTTTTTCATCATCAGATCACCGTCAGCAGTTTTTAGTAAGCTTTTTTCAAACTGCCACCGAGCTATATA
>CM038718.1:32037858-32090358 GCA_021613375.1 Megaleporinus macrocephalus
TTCGTTTAGGGGAGATGTGTAAGTTCGTTTTCTCATTCCTCTGCTTCTTAAGAAACACAAACATAGACTAAGTTACATAAGGTTCTGTGAAACTTTAATCCAGTACAAGTAACATGGCTCTCGCTGTAGTAGTAATGAATGGGTATTAGTTAATACATGCTAATGAGGCTTCTTCGTGCACTCACATAGATTAAAGGTAGCTAAAACTATCCACTGTTAAAATCTCTTTTAGGGTCACATAAGACAAAATATCAGAGTATGATCTACTGCAGTTAGCTACACAAAGAATTGTGATTAATCACAAATATGTATATGTATTATATATCTATGTATAAATAATAATGAATTAGTCATGCATCATCACTATGTGAATAACACTTTATTTTTATTTTACATTATTAAAAAACCTTTTCTTTTCTTTTTGTGAAAAAGAAAACCACGCCTCCCAAGTTCAGTTTTAGAATTTGTTCTTAGAATTTTCTGCTGCTCAGTCACCAAGTAATCCAAACACATTCAGTGATGCTGAGGTTTGAGGTTCTGAGAGCAGCCGAATGTTCTTCTTATTTATTTCTGTTTATCTATTCTCTTTTCTCAGTAAGAGCCTCTTGACAGCTACACATCTTTTCAGACCCTTAGCGTTGAGAGGGATGCACAGAAACGCCTGTGGATCGTTTCCAGGTGGGAATCTAACATGGGGTTTGGTTTTTGTCCACTCTTTCAAAGAGGAGTGCTTTTTATGCACTGGTTATCTGATGGTGACAGTACTGGTGATTGTTTAGGTTGCCAGTTTAATCACTTTTTATACTCCAGAAAAAATAAACAGCGTTTACTTGCTGCTCATTCTGATTGTATACTGCATTGACCCTATATATATTATGAACTGGTGCTGTCTGTTTGATGTACATTAGGCGGGACGCTGAATGCTGTTGTACACAGTGGCTGCACCGAGTGTGTGAAATGTTGAATCGAATGTTTGGATCCGGAGAAAAAAGGGCATCAGTTCCGGAAAAATCCAGATGAGTGCATATGACTGTAATGAATAAAAGTAGAGTGCTCTGCCGCGCTCTTTCATCGCTATTATGGTGACAAAAACCATTCTTTCATCAAAAACAGTGCTCCTATTGGTAACGGGACATGGCTTGTTGAATTTCTGCATCCTAACAAAAGGCCCTGTCTGTCTATGGAGCTCGACTGCACACAGCCACCTGGCTCCTCTCTCCCTCTCTTTTGTATTTCAGGATTTATTCAACAAAACCCTGAAAAGTAGAGCGCTGGGGGAAAAAAAGAGCGCTAAACTGACTTTTCAGGTTTTAATGGGAGGGTAAACAACGGAGCAAAGCATAAAATTAATTGATTGTTGAGCAACACAGAGGCTGTGTTATCATGTTTCCCTGGTAACATGAAATTATTGTCTGGTTGCTTAGATGAATTGAAGCAAAACAGCCTTTAATTCATGTGAACATTTTGTTTATATATATATATATATATATATATATATATATATATATATATATATATATATATATATATATATATATTTTTTTTTTTTTTTTTTTTTTTTTTTTTTCTCTCTCTCTCTCTCTCTCTCTCTCTCTCAAGCAAGCAGTAGAAAATCAATTGAAAAGAGACCCTTATGTGCAAGCTGGGCTGGCTTATGATCAATAATTATTGTAAGCAGGGATACAGTGTCATGGTTTGATGGGTGCAGGTTAGACATTCAGAGATATTGAATGCTCATATTTATAGAAAAAGTGTTCCAATGATGAACAGCAGTGCCGATATCTCAATTTTAGGCAGCGAAAGGTCAGCAGGCCCATTTTGTCTTGGTTTCATGCTGAACAGACTGCGTGACAAAATGGAGGATTTGGTTGAGTGATTGGTCAAGGTCATTGGAAGAGACAAAGCCATCAGCCTGCTCAGACTCCAGCGCTGGGGCTCACCTGCCGTAACCCCTGCCCTAATATTCAAATGTACAAACCAGTACAATCCCCAAATCCCAGTTTGTGTCATTCGCTGCTGTGGGGCGCATGTCGTTTGTTTTTATGCTGGCAGCCTGAAACAGGCCTGTTTAGGAGCATTTGCGTCGCTGACTCTACTTATTGTGCGCTGTGGGCTGGGCCGTGCTCAGGGAGTGCAAAGCAGGACGTTTGTGGTGGGGCCATGAGGAACAAGCAGAGGCAGAATGAAACACTGAGAAGTTTTGAAGGTCTGGGAAGCGAGTACATTAGAGGAACCTAATTCATTACGGGAGTGTCTACTGCATGACAGGCTCTTTCCACATTAATATCTATTATCGGCTGATAAATTACAGAAAACAGCCAGCACTGTATTGGTTTCTGTATATTTTAGCACGCTGTCAAACACAGTGTAGTGGAAGCAGGAGCAGCGGGGAGATCCCTTAAGGCCCCTGCTTTAAGAAAGCCGCTCCCGAGCCCATCTCGGCCCGAGCTTGAGTTTCAGCTTCTCAATTTGGTCCAGCCAGGGCTCCGAGTTGGCATTTTCAACATTTATTTCAACAACTGACACGGAGTGTCATATTTCCTGCCTTTGCCCAAACTAGCTGTCAGCTATTGCAGACTCAGGACCTCCTCTTGTAGCTCTAAGGTCAAGTTTAAAGCAAACAGCACGGCAGCGGAATACTCTTAAACCTACACGCCTGTTTCTTGCACTTTGTAAATTATCATGCTTTGCACATGGACTTGGCTTGTTTGATTAGCTCCACCCAAGCTATTTTATGACCTCCATAACTTCGTTTAAACAAAACAGGGCCTCCTCATCTCCATTTCTTCATCTTTCTCGTAATTCCTCCTTCTCTCTTTGTCGTTATCTCTCTTTTCATGGCGTACTCTCTCTCTCTCTCCCTCTCTCTTTCTCCATCATGTTTCAGTGTCCCATTGGAGGACAGCTATAGAAACGATCTTCATTGATCTAATCTGGTTTCTGCTTGCTGTTTTCAACAGCTCCATCAAAAACTCTCCCTGCCCTCCCTCTTTTCTCCTATCTCCACTTCCCCCACTGTCTCTCCCTTTGCCTAACCGACCTGGCCTGGTGTTTTATGAACGTCTACCGCGCACGAGATAAAGCTACAGGGCTTTTGAGCGTTCTCCTGGTCTGCTCCTTTAGGAGAAGGAGGCTTCAGCGTTGAGATCTTAAAGGGGACCTGGAATTGGGACCTGAGTATAGCCCAAGAACATTCTAACCAGCAAACACAGAGCACGAATTCTTAATTCCCAAATGTAGTCAAAATTCTATGTAAATACAACCACCACCACCCAACGAATAGATAAAACTCAAAACTTCAGGTGATAATGAGTGTGATGTGATGAAATCTAATTTACATAACGTCTACATAAACCTCTTCAGGTGTGGACTAGAGCTGAGAGGCTAATGCAGTAAATTAAACTTGTAACCACGAATTTCATGCGTACATCAGGCTTATGAGCTTCTCCTGGCTTCAGTGCTAAACTAAAGAAAGAAACTGAGACCCCAATACTGTATAGTACCGTGGTCAATACCTTGTTTTAGCAGCATAAGCTTCACCAACTTCACACTACCTGGAGCAGGGTTAAATTCCCATATCCCCCGAATGTGAATGTTAAATGTAGTTAAATGTAGTATGCAGAGTTTGATATACCCAAATAAGTATTTAATCTGTTTCTTCTGTGTTTTTTAAAGACTGATGTATTTAAAACAGGTCAGTTCTCATTAACTGTCTTGTTCTATGCTTCATTCAAAAAGCTGAGCGGATTGAAATTGTCCTAACTAAATGAATGGGCAGAGGTAAACTGCTGAAGGCTGAATCGGCAAGGTTATGTAAATGTGTTTTTTAGGCTTTTATAACATTACTGTTTTGCGCAGCATAGTTTCTATACATAAGCTTCAGGAGAGCACCAATACTGTCTAAAACCATAAAATTGGATATCAGAATAAAAAACATAATGCAGTATAGTATTCAACGCCTAATGTTTGAAGACGAAAAAATAAAAAATGCTGCTTAAAGTTCTGTTTAGTGGAGTAGAATATTTTTGCACCAGCCAATATATACACTATCGCTCAAAAGTTTGGGATCACAGTGAAATGTTCTTGTTTTCAGTGGAGTATCTTCTTCCTTAACACAACAATGGACTGACGGGTCTCTAAAGAAAGTTGTTTCTTTCTGGTCATTTTGAGTCGGTCAGCAAGTCATCAACTGCTGATGCTTCAGATACTAAACTAACCTAGAATGTTGTTCCCTTTTATACTCACTTATTAGTAGAATGTTTTTCAGCTGTGCATCACAATTGAGCAAGAGTGTCCTAACAACCAATTAGTCCAATAACATCCTTAACTTGGATTGGTGGTCGTACCAGGAGATTTAGACAGAGGACTGAGAATTACTGATAATAGAACTATATGGAAAATAAGCCTTTATACAAAAATAGACTTTTATACAAACATTTTTATTCTTTAAAATCATCTGATACACTTAAATTAATTGTGAAATGAACAATATTGATTGTGAATTGCTTGAAAATGGCATGAAACTAAATTCTAAAGTGATCCTAAACTTTTGAACGGTATTGTATATATGTATTAGAGATGGAACGATCGATCGGCTATGTATAGGTATCGGACGATATCGGCTATGTATAGGTATCGGACGATTATATATATATATATATATATATATATATATATATATATATATATATATATATATATATATATATATATATATATATAAATTAACAGTTTAGTTGATTAAAAGAGGGTAAAAGACTTTATCAGACTAGGATCAGTATCAGCAGATGCCCAAAGAAGCCATCCATTTTTAATTGGTCAAACCTTATTAACATAATACAATTAACAAATTCTGTGTTTTATAATATAGACTGTTAAGAAGGGAGACAACTGTCTGACCCCAGTGGATGAAACATGAACCCAATCGGAGCCTGACAAATGTTTCAGAAGTGACCGAGTCTTGACAGTACTTCAAGCCGTAGGGCTATTGACTCAACTCAAGGCTACTTTGGGTCACCTGCGACAGCTTTGCCTCTCTCTATTCGTTCAGTCCATCCCCTGTTCGCTTGCAGTGAGAGGAGATTTCCTTTTGGGCTCATGGAGGAGTTTAATTTTATGTTATTGTTCTGTTCTGGTCTGACTCGTCCGGTGCTGTAGGACCCTGTGTCGTAGATCAGGCGGCTTTGTGTGTGTGCGCAGCAGCGTCAGGCCAGAGGCAGCAGTGTAGAGCAGACGAGGCCGTGCTGAGCACTGGCTTCTGCGCTGTGACCCAGTCCCCTTCACACTGGCGTCTGCCTGTAAATTTTCTGCTGCCCTTGCTATTCAGCCAATTACACCAAAAGAGCTTTAGTGATTTTTTTCCCCCCTCTCTCGCCAGCCTGCCTTTATTTATTTATTTCACAGACGAATGCAAAGCATCTCTGAAGGTTAAAAAAATTGCTGAATTTCATGGCGCTCATAACGTAAACTTTTTTTTTTCTGCTCCTTAGCTACACGAGAGGTTGATCAATAGATGTCAACTCTGCTTGCTTTGTAAAACAGACGCTCACGCAATATAAATCAACTCCAGAACCGTTTCCTGTTTTACGCCTCAAATTGGGACGCATCCCTGTGTCGTTCGGATGCTCAGGCGAGGTTAAAAAGATAAGTGGTGCAGTGGAGAAGAGAAGAATACAGCATCAGCACCGACAAGAGCACAGACCACCACCAGCAGGAACGCTCTGCTTTGCTCAATACGACGTTGCCCATGGTCATGCTAATCATGCTATTCTAGTATATGACTGTATGTGTGGAGATTGTCATAATGGCCTCTCGTTGGAGTCCAGTTACAAGCACAAGGACTGGAGAGCTCTGAGTGCTTGTAATTGGTTTATAAAAAGCATATTGACAGTAAGGAGAGTGAGAAGTGCAGAATAAGGCTATGCATGGCTGAATGTGGAATTGTATGGCTCCGTGTTGTATATCTGCTTTCTGTACGGCTTCTGTCTAGCTGCCAGCATTTGGACCTTACCGTTTGCTTAGTGGACAAAGGTGTCAGAAGTATTCACATTCATTACTCAGGTAGAGTGTAGATACTAGGGTTTAAAATACTTCTGTAAAAGTTGAAGTATCACCTCAAGCTTTTTACTCCAGGAAAAGTGAAAATGTACTGCTTTCAAAACTACTTAAAGTATAAAAGTAAAAGTAATATAAGAAAAATGCCATTAAGGACAAAAGCTTAGGCCGCACCACCGGGGTCTATAGTGCACTAGCCCACCTCCCCAAAAACCCCATTCTTCTAAAAGCCATAATGATTATAATGTTATATTAAAATGTTAATGTTTATAAGTCTGGGATGCGCTAGGCTTCCTGTTTCAGCCACATATACACCCATTGATGATGAATGTAGTTTAGTTCAATGTAAATATATTAAAGGAGCATATCTGTTACTACTGAGCATCAACATGTGTTTCATGGAGCAGAAGATATGATGACTAGTTGTCTATAATTATTGTAATGGTGCAAAAAGTTAAACGTTAAAGGCATGTTGTCAATAATCTTTACTGGAATGTAAATGTACATGAATGAAAACAAGCTAAAATGAAAGAGGAGTAACGAGACATGTAATGTAAGGAGTAGAAAGTACTGATAATGGAGTGTAAATGTAAGGAGTAGAAAGTACTGATAATGGAGTGTAAATGTAAGGAGTAGAAAGTACAGATAATGGAGTGTAAATGTAAGGAGTAGAAAGTACAGATAATGGAGTGTAAATGTAAGGAGTAGAAAGTACTGATAATGGAGTGTAAATGTAAGGAGTAGAAAGTACTGATAATGGAGTGTAAATGTAAGGAGTAGAAAGTACAGATAATGGAGTGTAAATGTAAGGAGTAGAAAGTACTGATAATGGAGTGTAAATGTAAGAAGTAGAAAGTACAGATAATGGAGTGTAAATGTAAGGAGTAGAAAGTACTGATAATGGAGTGTAAATGTAAGGAGTAGAAAGTACAGATAATGGAGTGTAAATGTAAGGAGTAGAAAGTACTGATAATAGAGTGTAAATGTAAGGAGTAGAAAGTACTGATAATGGAGTGTAAATGTAAGGAGTAGAAAGTACAGATAATGGAGTGTAAATGTAAGGAGTAGAAAGTACTGATAATGGAGTGTAAATGTAAGGAGTAGAAAGTACTGATAATGGAGTGTAAATGTAAGGAGTAGAAAGTACTGATAATGGAGTGTAAATGTAAGGAGTAGAAAGTACAGATAATGGAGTGTAAATGTAAGGAGTAGAAAGTACTGATAATGGAGTGTAAATGTAAGGAGTAAAAAGTACTGATAATGGAGTGTAAATGTAAGGAGTAGAAGTAAAAAGTCAGCTGAAAAATAATTACTGCAGTAAAGTATAAATAAACAAAATTTCTACTTAAGTACGGTAACAAAGTATTTGTACTTCATTACTTGACACCTCTGTTAGTGGAGGATAACAGGGATGCCCAGTCTTGTGCCTCAGTCCGAGCCGAGCTCTTTCAGTCCTGTTATTTGGTTAACCATATGGAACATAACAGTCATACATGGTTAAACCTAAAACACAGTCAGATATGTTGGGTAAAGGTGGTAATAATATAGAATATCTTATGTTTAAAAGTTCAGTTATAATTATGTTTGTATATTCATACCTGCAATAGTTTGCATAAAATAAATAGAAAACTAGGCATTTTTTGAATAAAAGAGCATAATGTAAACATGGTTGAGTTTCAAGAAAGACCATTTGCTCCCCCGTTTATATGGAAACTAAGCTACCGTGTTGAATTCACATAAAAAAATAACATACCTACATATCGAGGCCTATTGAGTTTACAGCAGTTTAGTTGTGCCCATTTGTTCTGAAGTGGGGGTCTCTTTCTTCAGTAACCTAAATAACAGTTACCTGGCACAGACCTAGAGTTCTTTGAAGCTTGAGTGTGATTTGTGCATGTTTAGCAGAGTAAGCAGCTGAAAAAAGACTAGAAGCTATGCCTGTAATGTGCTCACAGTTGTTGACAAAGGGCAGCTGACCTGCAAGCAGCCGAAAAAAAACACTGATAGTGTAGATCTTACCCGTTCTCATTTTCTTTTCTTAAATTATTCCACCCTGTAGAATAGTTTCTTTCTGTTAGCTTTAAAAGCAGACATTTAGCCAATGCCCATACGTGGTGTCTCTAGAAAAGTGGCTTAGGGTAGAGTACAACGAAAGACACAAAAGAACCCATTCTTTAAAATACGGCAGGATCTGCAAAAATTCTGATACACCAGGACATCTGTAAATGATATGTTATCATGATAGACTATGTTACAATGCACTTCTTTGAATATCGACGCTGTCCAACGAAAAACAAAAAGAAGGGTATGTCCAAAATAGTAACTTTACAGGAGAGGCCAAAAACTGCCTTCACTTTCAATAGAAATCAATGGAACCGGATTTTTTTTCAAGCTATTCTGGAGCATTTCTATTGGTCCATTCATCATGAAATTTTCACACAATGCAAACAACAGCTGCTGCATTTAAGTGATGTAGAAAAATAGAAATCGACAAAAATGGAGACGCATGTTCAAGATTCAAGAGTTTTATTGTCATATGCACCGCAGAACAGACAGTTACACTGTACAATGAAATTCTTACTTTGCTGTAAAAAAGATAAAGATAACAAAAAAGGAAATAATAAAAATATATGCAAAATATACAAAGTATAATAATATAAGTTGAAGTAAATAAAAGTATTTTTATATAGTTAAAAAAATACAAAATAAAATTTTTTTCATTGGACAGCGATGATATCTAATGGTCATCGTCACTTCTGGAACACGGAACAACTGCATATGTTATTGAAAATACAGATCAGTGGACCAGTTATAGAGAGCATGTAACCCACCACCAGTATACTGGGTGTTAATATGTAGCTGATGGTGTTAGCCTGTTGTGCTGCTAGCATTTTTATTTGTTTATTTATTTTATAAAACCTTATAAAAGCTTATTCCAATAAGCGTTAGTTTTCATTGCACCTAGGTGAGCTGTATGACGACTGACACTACATGGAACAAGACTTTATACATATCCATGTCAGTTGTCATGATGTAGGCGTTATGAACGCTGCCCTTCAGTGAACTGACACCATTTAGTTTGACCACTTGTTGAATTTTCCCTCTGTGCTTTCTTTACTAGTGCATTTCTTCAAACAGATATATAAAAAATATGACACATGCTGTGAATGTTTTATCAATCTCTAAAACCTTAAATGAAAAAACCCAAAATATCATAATACAGGCGTCTTTGTGTAACGTGATATTTTACATCGCCCACACTTACGTATACCTCTGACCAGCTACTTCTCTTACAGTCCGTCTGCGAAGGCCTCTTGCCTGCGGGAGGAAAGTATATAAGCTCTTTAAAAGCCTTGTTTTTTATTTTGTGACCTGCCGTGTTAACAAGGCTCTTTATATGGAGCTTTATGTAGAGCCTCCTCTCTCCCTTCAGCTTTGTAATCCGAGGGTCGCTCTGTCTTCTGGCCCTCCATTGGGGTCTGCGCTCTGCTGCATTTTTTTTTTTAGTACATAAACTTTTTTCCCCCCCTTCCCTTTCTAAGCGAAGTCCACATACCCGAGCACATACAGTACATAACCTGATGTTTGCGAAGCCTCTGAAGAGCTATCAATAGAACGTCGAATGTGGTTGAGAGCTACAAAGCAGTGGAAGAATGTGCTCGTAGTACCCCACCACCTTGCATTCTAGTGCTAAAGCCGCGGCACGTCCAGTTTCGGAAACATTAGGAGGCACATCTTTGTTCTCGCGATGGCTCTGTCTTTGAGACAGAAATGACGCTCGTTAGCAAGTTTACATTTAACCTCAGAGAGCCTGTGGGCGAGCATGGGCCAAGGAGAGTGTTCCGACTCCCCCGGGGAGATAGAAGAGGAGAACATCATTTTGATTGGCGGGTGACTGAAGAAATGAAGCTGTTGTCAGTGATTATGAAAGATTACAGGCAGCGGCAGCAAGCGGAACTAACTGTAGCATGCCTACAGATAGGTCCAAGGATGAAACGCGAGAGAGTATTTAATATAAAACATGTGCAGTGAGTTTAAAGATCAGAAATTCCGTCTTAGCCCTTTTTTTATGTGATGTGCAGAAATAGCCCAAAAAAATGTATACATTTGCATAAGGCATATTCATCTTTTTGTCCTACAGCTGTTTAGGTCCACCCCCTCACATTGAAGTTATAAGGAGTGTTTCAGCCTGGACTGCTTTGTGAATCTGAATGGATTGTGAACGAGGTTATTTACATACCATCTCTGTCCAATGAAAAACAAGTATCTTTAAAATAGTAACTTTAAAGGAGAGTTCAAATGCTTTCAATGCAAGTAAATGGAACCAGATTTATTTCTATTGATCCCTTCCTCATGGATTTTTTACGTAATGGACAGCGACAGTCTTAAAAGTGCTGTAACAAAGGCGGCCTGTTTAATTTGAGGGGGTTGAACAGAGGGTGGAAAGCTCTAAAGCTTGATCTCTTTTGGTTCATTAAAGGAGCAGTACGTAAGATGATGCAATTCATACTCCAAACAATAGGGGGCGCATATCACCTGAAAATTGTGGCGTCTACCCCACTGTAACAAACACACAGCCCTTGCTCTTCAGTGTTAGCATTAACAACTGTTTACTTACCAGTCTAGAACAAAACGTTACTGCCAACCTTTTGTTTGCCAAGAGTGGGCGGCAGCTATGATAATGGTTGCTTGCCAGGAGCTTCAATAATCATTGCAATTACTCTTCCCTTCACTGGCTACCTGTCCTCACCGGGAGTGGTACCTTCAGCATAATTGATAAAAGGTTACAATACGCATTCGGAGCAGTGCCATTTCTTCATCTTCCCATGTTGGACTGATGGATGACAAGGCTGCAGTGACTCACTATCACCTCTTTAGGTACAAGGTGGTATTATGAGACAGGACACACCGGGCTAGATGGTAAGCATGCTTACTTTGTAGATACTGCTGCGTAGAGATACATGTAGAGAGGCATGTCATCAAAACTGTTATTTCTTCACATCTGTTGATAATTTTAGTTACAGTTGGAATATTTAAAACTAAAACATTTCACATATTGCTCCTTTAAACATTGCAAACTGCAGGGGAAAATATAGGGTACACATTATACCCTAGAAATCCCAGTGCATGATGTAACTGAATGTTAATTAATGAATATTGCCTTGAATATGAATGTAATAAGCACAGAAATTTAGAAATGTGTTTTAAACGTTCAGTGGATACTAAGCAGAAGAGCATATATTATATGCTGATGTATATATAACAGATGTAATATTATTGTTGTTCATACATTTGTGTTTCATTTACCATGAAAAAAGTAATCCTGAAGCTGTTAATATTAAATTTAGGTATATATAAGAGTATACATGTAAACTGGCAGCAACTTCAAACAATGAAACAATAAAACAAAACCAAGTTACCGCCAAACATGTGGTTTCATCCCAGTGATCCAGTCACAGTCAGGGATGGGTCTAAGAATAAACGGCGCAGTGATTTAGAGCTCTGTTTAGTAAGATCTGTTATTTTAGCAAAAAAAAAAACAAAAACATGATTTTTTTTATTTTTAGACTTTTTCTGTATCCACTCGTAAGAACTAAAAGTAGACTTGTAGTTTTTCAGGGACACATTATTGCCTCTTCAGGTACAAAGAGTTATTAAAAGACAGGACAGCTTACCATAAGTGTTTAGTATGCTAACTGCAATAGGTATCTCTGCAACAGGATACATAGACGTCTTTAACATATCGTCAAAATGGTTATTTCTTCACATCCTGTTCATAATTTGAGTTACTTCTGGAATGTATTTCACAAAAAAAAAAATCATACACATTGATCATGCCATTTTACATATTGCTCCTTTAATGACACGTTTAAGTGGAAAAAACATAAAATGTGGCTTGTGCAGACGTTATGGCATATTTTATGTATTGTTTGTAAAAAAAAATGCTAAACTTATCAAATAAATAGAGCATTTGCATTATTAATGTGCAGAAAAATACCTTATGTTTGTTATCCTCTGTAGAGAAAGTGCTACCATCACTTCAACAAACTGTAATACAATAAAGGTGTTCAGATTTTCTTGTGGTTCTTATAGTATTATTAGTCTTATGACTGAAAACTCAATAGGTTGAACAGTTCAAGGGGTTAACCGTACTTTATGAGTGTGTTGTCTGAGAATGCTACGCTCTAAGGTTAGCTCAGCGATGGCTTTCGAATCCTTGCAGAGTTCGTAAGCAGACAAAGAAAGGAGAGGCTTGAAGAACATATGGAACAAAAGCAGAGCAAGTTGGGGAAAGCAGGATGGCCATGTGCTGACTGGCGTATGTGTGAGGTATTAGGCTCACGCAGGTTGCGCTGAGCTGTGCCAGGGCTACCACGGGCCTGGGCGTCCGCTCTGCGCTGCGGGCTGGGCTTTTTCCGAGCGCCGCACCATCTGCATTTAGCTGTTAACGCGCCTTCACATCCGGGCGAGGATTAGCAGGAAAATCCCCAGGTTTTTCAAGCAGTTGACAAATATCAGATTTGTCTCTAAAAATTAGCTCCATCCATATCTGCCGCCATATGACACACAAAACAGATTATCTCTAATACCCGGCCAGCTTGAGTATGGAAAAAGCAGATTAAAGTTTCAGTTTAGTACTATTTACTGAGCCACTTCCATGAGAGCTCCTGTTCAGCTTCACACTAAACTTTCCAGGATGGAGCTTTTTCACCCCCTCAGCCTCAGAAAGGGAGATGTGTGCCTAAGAACAATTAACGGCAATATTTATCTTATTCATCACTGTCCAATCCGGACTCTGAGGCTTGTCTTTTTGCTATATGGCTTTTAAACAAACACAGGGAGTAGTTAAAGAGCGTTAAGTGAATAATGGCAGCAGGTGTCCTTTCAGTCGCAGCTTTGTAGTCTTCTCAGGCTGCTGCTGGGCTGTTGTTTTAGGCCTCCATTGGCCTATAGCAGGGGGTGGCTGGGAAACAGGCATCGTGGGTGACCCGGGACCCCACTACTGTCCCTTTGTAAGGACTTTTGTGCAAAGGTAGTGGCAGCGTTTGATCTCAGCAGCAGTTTGAAAGGAGTGGGCCCTTTTCGTCATGTGCCAGTGTAACATAAAATAAAAAAAAAAGTTTATTGTGAAGCCTTTGTTTGTTAGATCTTATTGTGAAATCATATTTAAAGAAATATCCCAGTGTTTTCATGGGGTCGACACAAGGGCTATTAAAAAAAAACATATATAGACTCAAGCAACAGCCCATTAGCTTCCATAGTAAGTGTATTTTGAGTCTAAGTGCAAGGAAACATGTCAAAAGTACTGTATGTGGAAATAAACTATGTGTTGCAGACGTAACCGACGGAGACCGGGTTGAAAAATATAAGAGTGTTACTTTAAGTCTGGTCTTATCTTGTGTTTTAGCTGTGAGGGATATTGTAAGGCAGTTATTAAACTCTTTGCATTACTTAAACAGAGACATATCACTGAGAAAAAAAATAATTTGACGTCCGCTGAAGCAGGTTACTTAGTGCCGCTGTTAACACCTGCATGACTAAACTTGCCCAGCTGTCCGCATTAGCAGGTACTGGAGATTACAGTGCGCGAGGACAGTATTGCTTAGGCTTATACTAAATCGCTATGTTTCCCATTCCCATTTAATTAACATGGTCATAATGACGGCGTGGAGGGACCAGGCTGGGCCCCCTATGCACCTGCACACAGGATGCAGGCTGCTGGCTGGATGTTCTCTTTCAGGACCACCTCGGTACCCAGAGGTTGCCTCCTCAACACAGGAGCCCATAAATGAAATTAAGGTGTCAATTAGTCAATTACGGCGTAATAACTCGGAGGGCAGACGTTTAGAGGCCGAGCGCACCTCAGCTAAGTTCATTTCCTCCAGTCCAGGAGCCCGCATTTGGCACACGTCACTCCCCGCCCAGAGCCGCTGAATAAGCCTCTGCCTCGCTAATTCCATTTACCGCTGGATATCTTTTTGGATCAACAATTTCCTTTCGTGGTTTATGTTTTTATTTATTTATTTTTTCATATGTTTCCTACTCCTCCCCCCAGTTGCAGGGATGTTGTTTTTTCCTCCCCAATTTGGCTTCAGAGAATTTTATAATTTAGTAATTAAAATCTTTGATAGGCTCTAGAAATTGCATCTAATTGAATTTAATGGGGAGATGAATTTCAATTTTATTTGATTACCGGGACCCCTGGCATAGGTATTTATGGAAAAAAACTGTACAAAAATATGCTGTGTGGGCTAAGATGGCATAATAAAATTAGAGGTAATCAGATTTCTCCGTCATGAATTTCGCTCTAATTCCACTATAATTTTCCATTAGATAGCTGGTTTACAAATATTTGCTCATCTACGATGGGAGAAGCTATCTGTCTAAAACGATTATGGTCAGGGCCCTCAGAAATGTGCCCCTTTCTCTCTTTGTTTTAAAACCAGATTGCGTGGGACCCAAATTAGGAAGATTGCATTAGGACCGTCTGCATCCGGGGGAGAGATACTGAAACACGATGATTAGAGGCAGGGGATGAAAGCAGCGTCAAGAAAAAAGGTTTCGACAATAAGTAATGTTTTTTTAAGTGAAGCTGAGGTTTCAGCCGCACCGCTGGAATGATGCCCATGTGCCTGTGTCACGTGACCGTCCATATATAAATATATATAAATATATATATATATATATATATATATATATATATATATATATATATATATATATATATATATATATATACACTCATGCGTGTTCTCGGGCTTGCTGCATCTAAAAGCTGATAAAGTAATTTGATCAGGATGTTTCTGTTTTTATGGCCGCGACCAGGGCTAATCAGAACAATAGCCAATTAGTCTGCGATCAGTTGCAGCTGCTGCTGTTGGATGTATACTTAAGTTTAGTATGCAACACGTTCACCCCTAGAAAAAAAAAAAGAAAGAAATAAATATATAACGGTATCTAAGCAGACGTGAGGGGGAATAATATCCAGCATCACAGGCTCGCTAGAACAATACAAGGGCAAACACTTTCTTTGGCCTTCTTTTCAAAGCCCTGCGCCACACTCCCAGCTTCGTCGCATTCAATTTCCTGTCAGTTTTATGATCGAGACTTCAGGAAAAAAAAAAAGAAGTGGCCAAAGAGAGGAGAGAAAAAAGCCCGGCTTTATTTTTTACTGGTGAAAAAAAAATCTCAACGGGCGACCTTTTTTTTTTCTCTTCTTCTTCACTCAAGAAAGATGATGATACTCTTCCCCGTCCCTCTCCTTTTTTTCTTCCTCCTGGTCTTTTTGACTCTACCTCACAGTTGCCCGCTCGGCCTGCGCTGCCCCACTGGCTGAGACAGCGGAGAGGGTTCAAACACTATGTAACTCGCAGCAAAGGTCAGATTTCTCACTCGGCATGGCCCCGGGCCTCGGCCACAAAAGCCTCCTCGATTCACATCTTTCAACTGGGCTGCGGCTTTTGTCCTGGCCGAGCGAGGCGCTCGGAGCGGGCGGCCATCAGACCAGCCCCTCCTGGAGTGCGCGGTGAGGGGCGGCTAAACGTCTGGCCTCCGCGGCCCTTTGACTGATGCGGCCCTGCCATGTCACGCCCCCCCCCACCCACCCACCCACCCGAAGCCCCGAGCATACCATCATAATGGACCACATCAAACGCCATTCAGCTCTTCTCCAAAAAAAACACAGTGATGGCAGCAGAAAAAAAAACATAATAAAGATCGCCCACCACTGTTAGCTGCAGCAAGCGCTTAGCTCGCTGTGTTTAGCTCGCTGTGTTTAACTCGCTGTGTTTAGCTCGCTGTGTTTAATTGACTGTGTTTAGCTCGCTGTGTTTAACTGACTGTGTTTAGCTCGCTGTGTTTAACTGACTGTGTTTAGCTCGCTGTGTTTAACTGGCTGTGTTTAGCTCGCTGTGTTTAGCTCGCTGTGTTTAACTGACTGTGTTTAGCTCACTGTGTTTAGCTCACTGTGTTTAACTGACTGTGTTTAGCTCGCTGTGTTTAGCTCGCTGTGTTTAGCTCGCTGTGTTTAGCTCGCTGTGTTTAATTGACTGTGTTTAGCTCGCTGTGTTTAACTGACTGTGTTTAGCTCGCTGTGTTTAACTGACTGTGTTTAGCTCGCTGTGTTTAACTGACTGTGTTTAGCTCGCTGTGTTTAGCTCGCTGTGTTTAACTGACTGTGTTTAGCTCGCTGTGTTTAACTGACTGTGTTTAGCTCGCTGTGTTTAACTGACTGTGTTTAACTGACTGTGTTTAGCTCGCTGTGTTTAACTGACTGTGTTTAGCTCGCTGTGTTTAACTGACTGTGTTTAGCTCGCTGTGTTTAACTGACTGTGTTTAGCTCGCTGTGTTTAACTGACTGTGTTTAGCTCGCTGTGTTTAGCTCGCTGTGTTTAACTGACTGTGTTTAGCTCGCTGTGTTTAGCTCGCTGTGTTTAACTGACTGTGTTTAGCTCGCTGTGTTTAGCTCGCTGTGTTTAACTGACTGTGTTTAGCTCGCTGTGTTTAATTGACTGTGTTTAGCTCGCTGTGTTTAACTGACTGTGTTTAGCTCGCTGTGTTTAACTGACTGTGTTTAGCTCGCTGTGTTTAACTGACTGTGTTTAGCTCGCTGTGTTTAGCTCGCTGTGTTTAACTGACTGTGTTTAGCTCGCTGTGTTTAACTGACTGTGTTTAGCTCGCTGTGTTTAACTGACTGTGTTTAACTGACTGTGTTTAGCTCGCTGTGTTTAACTGACTGTGTTTAGCTCGCTGTGTTTAGCTCGCTGTGTTTAACTGACTGTGTTTAACTGACTGTGTTTAGCTCGCTGTGTTTAACTGACTGTGTTTAACTGACTGTGTTTAGCTCGCTGTGTTTAGCTCGCTGTGTTTAACTGACTGTGTTTAGCTCGCTGTGTTTAACTGACTGTGTTTAGCTCGCTGTGTTTAACTGACTGTGTTTAGCTCGCTGTGTTTAGCTCGCTGTGTTTAACTGACTGTGTTTAGCTCGCTGTGTTTAGCTCGCTGTGTTTAACTGACTGTGTTTAGCTCGCTGTGTTTAGCTCGCTGTGTTTAACTGACTGTGTTTAGCTCGCTGTGTTTAATTGACTGTGTTTAGCTCGCTGTGTTTAGCTCACTGTTTAGCTGGCTGTGTTTAGCTGGCTGTGTTTAGCTCGCTGTGTTTAACTGACTGTGTTTAGCTCGTTGTGTTTAGCTCGCTGTGTTTAACTGACTGTGTTTAGCTCGCTGTGTTTAGCTCGCTGTGTTTAACTGACTGTGTTTAGCTCGCTGTGTTTAGCTCGCTGTGTTTAACTGACTGTGTTTAGCTCGCTGTGTTTAGCTCGCTGTGTTTAACTGACTGTTTAGCTCGCTGTGTTTAACTGACTGTGTTTAGCTGGCTGTGTTTAACTGACTGTGTTTAGCTCGCTGTGTTTAACTGACTGTGTTTAACTGACTGTGTTTAGCTCGCTGTGTTTAGCTCGCTGTGTTTAACTGACTGTGTTTAGCTCGCTGTGTTTAACTGACTGTGTTTAGCTCGCTGTGTTTAACTGACTGTGTTTAGCTCGCTGTGTTTAACTGACTGTGTTTAGCTCGCTGTGTTTAACTGACTGTGTTTAGCTCACTGTGTTTAGCTGGCTGTGTTTAGCTCGTTGTGTTTAGCTCGCTGTGTTTAGCTCGCTGTGTTTAACTGACTGTGTTTAGCTCGCTGTGTTTAGCTCGCTGTGTTTAACTGACTGTGTTTAGCTCGCTGTGTTTAACTGACTGTGTTTAACTGACTGTGTTTAACTGACTGTGTTTAGCTCGCTGTGTTTAGCTCGCTGTGCTTAGCTCAATCCACCTGCTGTATTCAAGCAAGTCATATAAGTAAACATCATGATATATGCAGTGTAGCAGTGTGGTTGAACAGATAAACAGATGAACCCAAAATTTTGAACTTCTTCGTTTAAAGATGAACTATTATTTCAGATTTTCAGATTTTCTACTCATTGTAAATACCGCGGCACAGGTAAAAGGTTGTGTTTTTCTTGTATCAACTTTGTTAGGAAGGCATTAAACACTTCAGACGTTTGGTTCCTGTAACCACCACTGAGCAGTTCTGACCTCAGTGAGTTTCTAGAAGGCAGCATTTCATGTCAAACCTCTTCGTCTACATGCTAGCCACTTAATTATGCAGTAATTATGAAAATTGATGGAGTTCCCCTTTAAAAAACAAAGGCTTTTTGGAGCTCTTTTCTCAACGGATGGCTCTTTAAACAAACCCCTTCTGTAAACGAGATGCGTACGTGCGAAGAATCCTTTTTAAAGCATAAAGAAAACGATGTTGTATGTTTTCCTGACACGATACGTCCAAACCGAGAAAGCTCGAGTGCTCATATTAGCAGTTTCCATTTTAGGGAGGAACATATGTTTCTTTCCATCCGACGGAAGTTGACGTCAAAAACGAAAACAACAGGTTTTAATGGACTCCGTTCTCTGAAGGGGCTTTACGTTTTTTTTTGTTTTGTTTTTTTTTCTTCCTAAAGCTGAAGCTGTGGAAGGATGGCCTGTGTAATGAGTTTTCGTGCTGAGTGTAAGATGTGCCGTATGACTGACACGGGCTCGCCCCTCGGAGGTGCTGGTTTAAGGTGGGAACGCGTTACCATTGTTTGATTATGACTCACGGTCCTAATTACTGAATCAACCAAAACCTGTTTTGCGCATACTGTACTGTCAGCCAGCAGTTAGCAAACAGGAACTAGGGATTGACTCATTTCACAGAATTATGAGCCATTACCTAAAATGTGCATTTCCCCTTTTTTTGAAAGCTGTTTTTTTTAGGGGGTAGATTTTTAGGCTACTTGTGTTTTGGTCAAGAGCAGAACTCGGTGCGCACTTCCTTCACCGGGTTGGTTCCGCTCACTCTGCGCGCGGGGCAAGTGTACAGCGCGGCTGAAAATGAGTATATTTTGCTGTGTGGAATTCTGCTACTATTAAAAAATATGCTGAAAATGTCTGCGAGCGCTTTGCATGCCACGACGGAAGAAACTGCCAGGCAAATAAGGGCTTTGTCTTATAAAGTATTCATTGCCACCTGGTAACGGCTGCCGTTTATCATTTCACCTGAAATTACAATGAAAACTGATACCTTATCTGAGGGACAGGGACAGAGAGAGAGAGAGAGAGAGGAGGGGAAGAGTACTGAAAGAGAGAGGGAGTGAACGAGGGAGGGAGAGAAGTGTTCGGGGGATGGTTTGGGTGGTGTGTTTTTTTTTTTCTTTTTTAAAACCCCCCCTCCCCTCATAATTTACAACCAACTGTTCCTGGATAAGGTTACTTAGTGAGTACTCTTCAATATTGATGCCTCTAGTCTTGAAATTTTAGTCTCACTTTTAAGCAGTTTGAGGCGCTTAAACTGAGCTTTTAATAAATGTGAATATCCATATTTTGTATTTGTGTATTATTATTATTATCATTATGATTATATTTATTACTGTTATTATTATTATTATTATTATTATTAAATCCATTTTATATGCTTTTGCTTGTTCCCTCACACATTTATAATTTCACACCACCCGTTTTCATAAGCGCCTTTGTTTACGTTTGAAGTTTATGGATAGTTATTAAACGTCACAGTGGATCGTACGAGCTTGCCGTTTCTTGGATGTAACGCTGCTCAGATTGCCCCGACGACGAGCGTCCGCCACGAGCCATCGGTTTGCTTAAACGAAAAACAAAATGAGTTCTATTTGCTCTGCAGAAATTCTAGAATATAAAATATGTAATGAGCCATGTAGATATGTTTCAGAAGCGGCTCCTGGCTCCCTCCCTCCTTCCTCATTTGCATGGAGAGGGGCCAGGCCCCACCCCCCGGGCCAGTTGAGAGGTGCACAGATGGAAAGGCCAGCCCACTGAGGGGAGGGGAGATAAAAAAAAAAAAAAAGTCTGCTCCAGTTCCTGCTCTTCCGTAATTTCCTATCACCAACTGCTCGGTGTGTCTGTGTGGTGGAGTGTGTGTATGTGCATGAGAGAAAACCAGAGAGAGAGAGAGAGAGAGCAGGAGTGCGCGAGCGAGCGAGCAAAGGGGCCGCCTCTGTATTCTTTCACCTACCCCCCGTCAAACCGCGAGGAGGAGGGGCCCGGGCCGAGCTGCCAATCAACTTCACTCGTGGCAGCCGGCATTATCTCGGCTGCAAAAACTATTGACATATTACATGTCAAGGAGTTTAGCACATGATTGAAAGAAAAAAGGCTCTTTTTCCGTGTCACCCCTCTTCTTCCAGTGCTTACTTCCCACAGGCCAGCTTACTTCTAATGATTTTCAGGCAGAGTTACGTAATATTATGAAAGTTACATGCTTGAGAGGATTTAACTTCGACTATCCTGAATATGGTAAGTGCTCTTTTCCTCCTCAGTGTCTGTCTCCGCGCGTCCGTCAGGGTGCATGCCTGTGTTTTAATGTGAAAAGGTGTGTCTTTTTTTTTTTTATCACTCTGCGTGAATGGGGAAGTTAGTCATGTTTTAACTACTCTGCCGCGCGCCGAGGGCTGTAGATGAACCGCGGCTTTATTTATAACCCACAGAGCCCAGGGCTGATTAGAGCATTACATGCGAGCGGTCAGGTACCTTAGTTTAACTGTGCTACTTGTAAGTATTCGACTGTGTTGTTGTGTTTTATTTATTTTTTTTTGTTTGTTTTTTATTTTTTATTTTTTTTATTTTAGGCAGGAGCAACTTGAGAGCAAGTACTTTCAGTTTAAACCTGGAAGTACCTTTTATTTATTTGTGTGTGTTTGTTAGTGAGCCGCTGTACGTCACTTATAACTCCTGGCACCCTTCACTACCTCCTTCACTTGTTTGGTTTTTTTTTTCTCCTCCGTTCTGTCTCTCTCCGTTCAACTCAGCGAGATTGTGTTTTTTGTTTGTTAGTTTTTTGTTATTTTTTTTTTTAAACCCCCCTTTACTTGCACACTGATACGTCTTTATAGAGGCCGTGCATAGAGATAACACACAGGTATTTAGCAGCGGAGTGCTTAGCGTGGCCTAAGGGTTTGTTGCCAAGGGGACTGAGCAAACAAACTGTTGTGGGACCTTTGTTTTGACACATCTAAGGACACGCACACATACAACAAGTCATCTCCTCCTTCCATTTATCCCACGTCCCCCCTGTTTAGGGATATTTCAGAGCACATGAAATCGATCCGAGCCGCTCGCTACAGCCTCTCTATTTTCCGTCCTCTTTTCCGTCCTCATGTTTTGGGACGCGCCGGAGCCTCTGCAATTCTCATCGAAGTTTTGCCGAGCTGCCCTTTCGCTGCTCTCTCTCTTTCTCTCTCTTTCTTTCTCTCTCTCTTTCTCTCTCCCTCTCTCTCGCGAGTACACCTTTATATTAATGTGGCGCAATGACACGTTATTACATATTTGCCTTATTACTCCAATCTCAGACTGTGTTCGGAGAGTCATTACATTTCGTTCTGCGTGTGTGTGTGTGTGTGTGTGTGTCAGACACAGAGTGCTATGGCGAACATGATGAATTGTCCTACGTCCTTGTTTTGTTAGTTACTGATGTAGAGACCTGTGGATTTTTTGCTTTTTATGTTATATTTTATGTCAACAGACATTTATCTTTTTCCTAAAGCTTACAGTAGATATTAAAATAAGGCTCAGTTAACAGATGTCACACTTCTTTTCAGTTTAAAATGTAAAACATGCCAGTAATGAAGTGAGTTGTGCTGGAATATGAGAGCTGAAGCAGCTGCATGGCTGTTTAGAATGGCAGGTGGAGTCTCCTGCTTTTATTTTCCTTCTTTTTCTGCTACAGTTTCTGTAAAGAGCTGCTGCTTTTGATAAATAAAGAAGTGAGTAAAGAAGAAAATGAAACTTTATGGCCGTCCTTACGTAAATGGAGCCACTCCAGCAATAATATCCACTTCATATTAAAAACTTTTTCTCTTTTTTTTCTGTGTATTGAATTTGTTTAGTGATTTATTTGTTTAATTGATTTCTTTTTATTATTATTATTTGTTTCTGTTTAAAAAAGAAAAAGAAAAGTGAATAGACACACCCTTAGCTTTCCACCTCCTGTGCAGTCTGTTCTGAGTGGAGTGGTTTTTTATGACTCCTATTCAGACCCATAGCTTCTTTTCCTCCTTCTTCTTCTTCTTTACAGCGAGCTCGCTTATTTTAGCTCTCCGTCCGCCCTAAGCACCTTTACCGCTCGCCCGCAAAATAGGATGAAATGAGGAGGAAAAAACAAGCCAAGGTCTGCAGCCCTCCGTAACCTTTATCACAATTTAGCAACAACCGAATCAATTTGATGTCTTAAGCAATAAAAAGGCTGTTGCTGTCCTAATTCTCCGGCTCCTCGCCTGACAGTAAATTTACATTTTTTAATTAAACTAGCTGGAATTTTTATGAGGGGGCCGGGCTATGCTAATAGGAATGTTGTGTACTGCAGATTAACGGAGTTTTGAAATAAATTCAGCAGGAGGACACCGGGAGTGGGAGCGGGGGGCTGCAAGGCACCGTCTTTAACCCCTTTTATACCAAATTCTCCTGAGGGACCCTCCGCTGGTCCGGCGGTCGTGTCAGGATACGGCACGTTTGGGCGGAGGGGTGACCGAGGTTGCCATGTCAACACGCGTCATTTAAATTCTCATATATAATTGATAACAGGTCTAAACGTCTTAGAACAAGAAGCTTGCTGAGTTTATAAGGATAATAATAATTGTGCTTTGGGCAACAAGAGCAACACAAACCCCCCTTTAATTCCAACTGATTCTCTCAGGATAAGTTTTATACTAACATAGCAGCACTTTATAACCAGTCTGCACTGGTTTTATCCCAGTCTGCAGTTCTAGTGTCCAGTGAATGTGAGTTGTGGCAGTTTGGTATAAGAACACAGAGCATGTACAGCATGTGTACTGAATCCTCAGGTCCTAGTGATTCAGTTTAGACTGATTTTGTGCTTGCAGTTGCTTAAACACCTGAAAGACAGATTTTAAAATTGCACTGGTGCAGCTTTAAAAAGGCCCATATTGTGATGTGTTGGATGAGAGTGAGGAAGAAAGGCAGGCGGGGAGAGAGAGAGAGAGAGAGAGAGAGAGAGATAGATTGTTGGGCAGTTGAGTCGTGCCTGAGCCGGTACATGTGCCTCCTGATAGGACGCAGGCTGCCCAACATCATAATTAACTTAGTCCTCTAATACCCCGACTCTTATCCCTGGCCCTTCACCAGCAGAGTCCAGATAAACAAATTTTAGCTGCTAGAAAGGAGGGAAGGTCTAAACTTTGGTGCCGTTGAAACGATAGAAAGGAATAGAAGAGAGCTGTGCTGTAGGCAGTGTGACTTGAAGTAACAAAGGGATGACAGGCAGCAAAAAAAAAAAGAAAAGAAACGAAAAGAAGCTCTCTTCTCTTTACTTCTCTCTTCTCCTCCCCTCTTTTCTTTTCTCTTCTCCTCTTTTCTCCTCTCTTCTCGTCTCCTCTCCTCTGCTCGCCGCTCCTCTCCTGTGCACTCATGCAGGCACCCGACCCTAATTAAAAGCTCAAAGCCTTTCCCGTCACCAATACACAGTAATAGCCTAATTAATACTGCGAGAGGAAGTCCTCACGAATAATAAACAGGTTGCACCTTTAGGCCCTCCAAGTGTTTACTAGAAATACAGTTGTTGTTGGTATTCTTAATAGCAATTTGTAATTCTCCTTCTTCTCCTACTCCTCATTATTACCACTCTTATTAATATCGGGTACAATAATTCATAAGTCGCATGTGCAGAGGAGCCACTCGCCGTATGCTGAGGAGAAGCAGAGCTCTCTGTATGAACGAGCTGCCATTTTTGTGGGTGTAGGTTTCCTGGTAGTGGGGAAATGCAGCAGTGCACCTACAGATCAGGTGAGTTCCTGAGTTCATGTCATTTTCTGTAAAAGCGAATGGCAGGAAGTAAAGTAATTTCAGGTGCTGCTCTGCCAAGATGTTCTACAGATAAAGCTCCGTCGCTGGTTGAGTTTGAGCTAAACGTGAATAAATCGTTTCCTCTTATTGTCCCGTCTGTGATTCCACTGAGTAACGCAACACGGGAAAGGAGCCAGGCGGCTGGAGAAGTGTCAAAGTTCTGCCTGAAAGACGCCCCTCAAAGAACGGCTCTGTTGCCCGTTTACGATCTTCCACATGAAATTCTAATTTCATGCAAAGTGGGAGAGAGGAATAATCTGCGGGCGCTGATATGCCGTATGAGAGGAAAAAGAGGAATATGAAGAAGCAATTAGCACAGTGTAAAATACTTTAGTCCATTTGTCTGAAAGCATGAGCTCCGCTGGCCTAGAATGAAATTTGCATGCTTGGCTTATCGACGCACACTTATTAGGCCGTCTGAAAGGAAGATTAAGCCGGCACAAAATGTGGCGTCTAATCCTTTTAAATGTGGCAGGGGTCTTTAAGGTGGGAGCGACCCCGCGGGCAGGTTGCAGGCAGGATGGGTACGGCCGCCGCTGACAGAGGGATGTTCCGGGCCCCATCCGCTGCCGCGCGCTGCTTTAGAACACGTCGTCGGAGCGTCCCGCGTGCTTCTGTCGCTCTGACCTTTTTTTCTCTTTCAACGTATTATGTGGGCGGGGCTTCTTCAGAAAAATGGGAGGGGCTAGTCATTTCCAGTTTCAGCAGTGATTTTCGAAACAGCAGTTAACTGTAAGGCCGAGGGGTTTTTACACAAAATGTTCTTTCTATGTTCTGAGGACAGTCAGAGTTTGGAAAAGAGGCACCTAAGCTATGTTCTCACTAAATTAAAGAGAAAATATTTAGTATATATATATATATATATACATATATATAGGTGTTTACATTGTGTGAAAATTTCATGATGAACGGACCAATAGAAGTTCTCCAAAACAGCTTGGAAAAAATTCTGGTTTCATTGACTTACATTGAAAGTAAAGTATGTTTTTGGTCTCTCCTGTAAAGCTGCAATTTTCATGATACTTGTATTTTATTGGACAGCAACGATATATATATATATATATATATATATATATATATATATATATATATATATATATATATACACATCTCTTCTGGCTCTACTGGCGTTCACCTTACTCTCATACCTTTTAGTAGCTTTGAGTGCAGACGAGTAGCAGCAGCAGGAGCTCGCTTGCTTAAGGGACAGTTGAATCAATTTAGCCGTGATGTACTACAGTACATCCTGCTAGCCCTGCTTCTCCATGTAGAAGGCTTTCAGTGCTGGTTAACTGCTTAGTGGCTGGCTGTTAAAGCCAGTGATTGATAGACTGATAGTTTATCTGTGTGCCGGAAGTCCTCAGCTCCTTATCTCTGACCAAACGCGGGGGGTCAGGCTGGGAGGGCTAAGAGCCAGCATGAAAGCCCCTGCGTCTTTGGGTGGTCCTGTATCTCTAGCGGCGGTGCAGATGTGCTGTCTATCAGCGTGAAATTTGTCAAGCTTGAATTTGTGCTAATAGATCATGTAAGAACATATGCCTTCCAGTCTGTTTCCTTTTAGTGGTCTCCGATAGAAAATGCCCACTCACTGAACGCCTTTTTTTTCTTTTTCTTTCTTTTTTTTTGCCCCCTTGCTAAATGCCTCTTTTTCCCTCCATTGATAAGAAAAAGAAGCACATGGCTGTGTGTTCCCTGTCACCTTCATCCTGGGAGACTGTGTTTGCTCTGGAGAGGCACCAGGCCGATATCCCGTCCTGTCTGGTAATTGACTGCAAACAGGGGCGCCTGCGTCTGAAACCCTCCCCTGCCGAGGGTCCCCGCGCTCTGTGTGTTTTTTCTTGTGACATTCTATTCACTTGGGTCAGTAGCAGGCAGCGGCAGCAATAATTACTGTCTGTACATGATAAATCTGAAGCCCAGCTGTTCAATTCTGTCACAGCCTACACAGTGCCGGAGCAGCGGGTTGTGTGTGTTGGGGGGTGGGGGGGTGTATTGAAGGGACTTGGGGAGGGACGAGGAGGGGGTGTGCTGGAGGGGGACGCTCAGGAGTTTGCTGTTTGACTGAATTTTTTTTAACACTGTAACTTGATAGGATTACATGGTTCTAGGGCCCACACCTGTTAAGAGGCTGTTAACAGAACAGTTGGCAGTCTCATGGTTGGAGCTTAGTGGTGTCTTTTTTTTTCACTCTGTCCTCTTTTGGGGATTTCTCTCCCCATGAGCTCTGGGGGCTTTTCTCTATCCTCTTGGCCAGGGCAAGGTGTCACGTCGTCCTGGTGTGTGAGTGGCCATACGTTTGAGTCGTATGCGCATGCGTGCTGCCCTCTGTCCACACTGGGGTGAAAAGAAAAGTGTAAGCATTCTTTTTTTTTTGCCTCAAATTGTTCTGTATTTTTTTTTTTTATTCAGAAGAGATTTCATATCAAGTCACCTGAACCAATTTCCCCAACATCAAAGACTTCAGAGAAAATATTGAGTTACCTGCCATTTAGTCCACAGTCTGCCCAAGGAGAGCATGAAGCTTAATACATGTAGGTAACAGATTTTAAATCTTTCTGATACATGGTTGAATATAGACAGTATGACTCTACACAGTAATATAAAAATTAACACAATATTATTTTCTATACAGTTACATTCTCTATGTTCTCCTCATAGAGACAGCATGACTTTCCAACACTGAAGTGTAATTAGAAACAGTAAGCATCCCAAGATATTTTACTTTAGCTGTACTATCCCTCTTTTTGTGTATTTGGCAACCCAAACAGCTCAGTCTGTTGTAACGCTGACCCACGGCTGTTGCCTCCTTAAATTGCTGTTACTTGAATTCTAAAAAAAGAAGAGCTTTGACACTCGGGCAGGAAAAAAAAAAAGTTTTGGGGCTCTCACAGGTTTTTCCATTCTCAGGCTGGCAGCTGGGGGGGCTTCTTGCGAAATGAGTCAAACCCAATGTCAACTCTCTGGCAAACAAGCAACTTGACACCAGGCCTGGGTGCTATTATTTGTGCGATTTTATGTCCATCTATTCATACGCAGTGAGTAATGAATTAAAGGGCATGCAGGGGCCGCCGCAGCCAGCCTTGTGTCCCGGGCATGATTTAGATATTTTCCACAACTGTTCAGAACACGACAAATGCCATGTTATGGCTCGCAGACCATACAAGTGGAATAAGAATTGCTGTTTAATTTCCAGCCCGCGTTTAAACAAGTTCATTAGAAAAGGCCGCGGCGCTCGCTCCGACGTGTATGGATCGCCCAAAACAGTAAGAAGAAAGACATAAAATGCTAATGGCTTGTTTATTTTGCTTCCATTGCTCCACGACCATGTTTGGCGTGTGTCGGCCGGTCACTTTCTGTGGGGCTCCCGACACCTGTCCTGCCTCCTGTGCTGGGATTTTCTATATTTGGCCGTAAGTTGGGTTCATCATTTGCTGCTGTTTCTCACTGGAGACACGGAGAGATAGGAAAAGAGAGAGAGAGAGAGAGAGAGAGAGAGAGAGAGCTGCCACATGCAGCAGGACTTTTTTTTTTAATCTCTCAAAAAATATTTCAATGAACGTGATTTCCATTTCCCCACTGAATAGAGTCTTTGTGGTGAAACACTGTGCAAGGAGTGAAGAAAGAAAAAATCCAGATCAAGCTGGTAAAACTGACATTATATATTACCTATAATTACACAACATGTCTCTGTAACCACGTATTCCTGCAAGCAGCAGTAATCTTATCTGAGAGGAGGAGGAGGTGGAGGAGGAGGAGGAGGAGGAGGAGGGACGAAATGTTTAATAATCATAATTCAGGCAGTTTTGATGGTCCTGATAAGTAATCTGGGCATGGCGATAAATAAAGGAACAGAATGACTTTAAAACAATTCCCCTCCCTGCTGAGAGGAGATTGTTCAGAAAGTGTCATGTCCATAGGAAGCCCTACATCAGCTGCTCTACGGAGGGATATAAGCAGGCCAGGTTTTAATTGTTTGGGAAGTATCGGAAGCCCCTCTTCGCCCCGGCCGCGCGCTCCCCTCTCCCCGGCTTCATTTGAGCCGGCGCTCCTCCTCGGCGGCTGGAAAGCGGCGTTAATTTTTTTATTACCTGTTTGACTCTCTGGCCTTATTACTGTAGCCCCTTAATGTTCTCCGTAACCGTGGAAACCGGATGAATAAACGTCCGCAAAAAGAAAATGAGATGATTAAACAGGTCACCCTTGCAAAACAAATTCGCTCGGCCGAGCGCAATTTGTGAGCGGCGCGCGCGAGCGCCTGTCTCGCCGGTTTGCTAACAAGCGGATTGTTTGTGAGGTTAACGGAAAGGGAGAAAGGGAAGGAGGAGAGGGGATAAAACCAACACTGAGCACTCGCTTCTATTAAGGGAAAATAGATGCAAATCTTTAAGCACGTTGCGTGACATCAAAATACCCGCCCGCCTTCCTATTTCTGCTCAGTAGCTATTAATATCGTTTTCTGGTGAATTGAAAGTTCTCTGCGCGTATGATTCCTTCTTTCTATCTTTCTTTCTTTCTTTCATTTTTCTTTCTCTGAACCTTCCTTTTCTGTATTATCTCTGCGCTCAGGGAAGGAATTCCGGTTATGTGTTTAATTTCTGTAAATATGTACATTAGGGCTCAAGCGCACACGTTACAAATCCTCGCCTATTTGAACGTATGGCTCGTCCTGGAGTCATAGACTATACATTGGGCGAGGTGCAGCATGTGCTTAGTGGTCAGTGAAAGGCCATATAGGATTAATGTGCTGTGCGCCGCCGCTCCTGTGTATCCAAGTGCGACTCTTCTCTTGGGAAGTTTTGCTCGTTTTCCTTCACGTCTCCTCCCTCGTTCCCAGCCCGGGCTACGTTTGACCCCTATTTGTGCATATTTAACATACTCGGCTTCAGCCCAGCTAGATTGTTTGGTTGCTCTCAGCTTGTAAATAAGAGGCTTGGTCGTGCCGATTTAGACATGGGGCGAAGACGCGGAATTAAAGCCATGTCTGTGTGTGCACAGAGACCACTAATCACCAATGGCGGCCATGCCGTGGGGATGTTGTTTATGGAAGTGCGCCACTCAAGGGTGTTGGCTGTTTACTCTGAAGCACCACTTTCTGTCATTCTTATAACGAAAAAGAAAGAAAAAAAAACAACACAGCCCTCCTTCCAAGTCTTCTCAATTCACATTTTGAGAGAGAGAGAGAGAGAGAGAGAGAGAGAGAGAGAGAGAGAGAGAGAGCGCTTGGTGCCCCACTGCTGGGGGTGTCTATGGCACAAACTGAAAGGCACTTGTGCATTATTGATGTTTTAATTTGTGCAAATGCCTGAGTCTTTGTTAAGTGATTATAAGCGCAGTACAGATAGGAGGCAGGCACTTTGGGTTCAGAAACAGGAGCTGGCGGCCTGGTCAGCAGCAGGCCCGGCCGCCCACGAGCACCCTGGCTGGCACCATCCGGCTCAGGGCTCAAAGATGGAAAAAAAATATCAACGTGTCGTAGATAAAAAAGCCGGTTGATCTTTTGTCCTTATTTTTTTATCTTTTTTTTTTTTTCCTTCTCTCTCGGCTACACCTCTCCCATTTATGATGGAGTTTTATAGGCCTTTTACATCCCTTATCAAAAATTATTTGATGTAAATATAATAGAACTGACCTGAAAAGCCCCATAAGCAAATAATGTGTGTGTCACGCGAGCAGCTGACCTTGGGAAAGAATGCTAAGTTATAATGCCTCCTGCTAGAACAACAAACCCATAAAACAATAGTTGGGAAAGTGAGCTGGTTTAGGTAAATATGAGAGAAGCAGTGTTCTCTCTCTCTCTCTCTCTCTCTCTTTTTTTTTTTACCTTGATTAGCAGGGCAATCATAAACTTTTCCATGACGTGTTGCTTTTTAGCTGTTGTATGTCATTAGTGTTTGTTCTACAGTGACCTGACTCAGAAAAGTTCACACAGACTATGATGGAAATGAGGTGTTGTGTTTAAATTGGGGTAGATCTAAATCTATTAGCGAGCCCATATCCTGCATTTTCTTGGATTTTGTTCTTTACCTTTAAGTCTTTTTATAGAGTTTGCGTGGATTCATAGTCAGTATTCATGCTCATAGTCCAACAGCATGTTGGTCTGCCTTGTTAATGAGATTAATAAAATGAATATATGTGAATAACTTCCCTTTTGGTTTGCATCTTTCAAAAAAAGCCCAGCTGAAAGAGTAAATACGTGAAGCTAAACTGCAGTGCACTGACTTGATATGAGTCAGTTTTCATTGTAGCAGCCAAACAGTACATTTTAAAGTGACGTTTGCAGCCCTTTAAAAACTTTTTCAAATAAAATTCACAAAAGCACATCCTTTGATTGGACCTATTGCATCTTACATGCTTCTGAAAGCATGCTGAGTGATAGGATTTAGTAGGATTTGGAGTCACACACCTCTCCACCCTACAGCTTCTCATACAAGCAATGAAATTGAATGTATCTGCGCCGATGATGAAGTTCCAGCAATAGAAATGAGCCCACATATGGATTTCCCTACTGCTTTCAGCAGCCAGTCTCTGACCCCTCGCTCTGACGCTTGTGGAGTGTTCCCTCTTAGCCGTTCTGCTGCTAGCTCACTGTAAACCCCCCCCCCCCCCCCCCCCAACACCCCCCTCGCACCCACACACACACGTTTACAGCTTTATTAAGCTGTCTCATGAAGGCTTAGTAGGGAAATACAGTGAAAAAGAAAAGGCACATATTACTTTGATGATCTGATGTCATTTGTGGGCTACACAAACGCCGGCCTCATTGTGTGCGGTAAGGGAGATGGGGAAAGAGAGAGAGAGAGTCAGAGAGAGAGAGAGAGAGAGAAAAGAGATGTTGGCTCTGAAATGTAGGATTTCAATTAGGTGCGTAATCTGAACCTGCCTGCTTTGATCGAGCCATTTTCTGAATAAGAATACAGCAGCACTTGTAAAACATTAATTACGTGGAGATTTTTTTCTTTCTCTCTTTCTTTTTTTTTTTTTTTAAAGGAACCCGGTAAGTGTGCTTTTTCTGGCGCTCCTTGAAGACAGAAAGAAATCTAGCTCATGCTAAATGGCCATTTGAACCCACGGCAGAGGGGATGAAAAGAGGCTTTCAGAGCGAGCGCAGCAATAAGAGTGCATGATATTTGAAAGGGAAGTAAAGAAATCTCTCCTGGTGGAGCCGGGCCTTATAGCAGGCCTGTGTTTTAACGCGTTTCTCCGTGACAGATGACATTTAGACTGTGTATTGGATCACATTTCTGACATTATCTCTTATTTCACCAAAGCCAGGATTTATTAATAATTCATGCAGATGCTGAGATGGCGCTGATAGGGAAAAGCTGCATTAAAGGACTTGTTCTGTCTAATTATTCACAGCTAATTGATGGATTTTGTTGGAATTTACTGTATTTTTGGCCAAACGATGCCTTCTTGGGCGAAAGTGGCCGCTGGTGTCTGTCTGCACGAGCGCCGTTTGAGCGAGCTTCTTCTGAAGGATGTGTAATATTGTGTGGTACATGCGCTGTGCGTATGAAACGTGCATGCGTGCGTGCGTGCATGGGCTTGTAGTGGAAATTTGATGCACTTCTGGTAAGCGGGCCTGTGTATATTCTCAGACTGAAATGTATACTGTATCTGCCGCACATGTTGAGCCTCTAAAGGTTTGATTTCGACTCTGTCAATTTCCCCCGTGCCACCGGAATGTCCCGTAGCGGGACAGTGATGGGTTTTTTTGTTTGTTTTTTTTGTTTTTTTGTTTTTTTTTTCAGCGAGTCGTGAGCTCTGCACCCTCTGGCAGCTCTCTGCAGGCGGTTATGTACTGTAATTATGGATTCAGCAAGATTTTTATCACTTTTGCTCTATTTTGTAATCAGCCCAAGGTTTTCTGAGGTGAAAATACTGACGCATTCTAGTAATTAGAGACTAAAGTACACATACAAGTTTTATGATGTGCATATTTCAGAGAGTGGGAGAGAGAGCAAGCGCGCGAGAGAGAGAGAGTGAGAGAGAGAGAGATAGAGATAGAGAAAGAGAATAAACCCTCCCTGCTTGTTTGGCCAACTGTTTTTCTCCTTCATTTTTTCTTCTGGGGTACATGCAACGTTTCCCTGCGCGTGTCTCTAAATCCTCTCTGTGTCCGTGATGAGCAGTCATACAGAAGATGCATTAAAAGTGCCATAACTCGCACACCCAGCCAGGCTAAAATCAATTGGAATGGATAGTTAAGCTGGCGCTAAAAATCAATGAGCAATTCATGTCCTTGATCACACTGTGTCATCTCTCTCTCTCTCTCTGTCTATCTCTCTCAGTGTAAGAGCTTGGACACCGTCAGAGCATGACCACCCCCTCCTCTCTACATATTACTCTCATTTGTGTTTAAACGGCGAACACATAGATACATTTATTTATTTATTTATTTATATTTATATATTTTTTTTTAACGTATATTCTTAAGCCAGTATCAGAATGCACAGGCCTGAGTGCTGGCGAGCTAGCTGTCTGGGATCAGTTGAGTCTCTGCCACGTATGGAGCAGCAGAAATCTTATCTGGCCAATCTGGGCTGGACTGGACGAGTTAATATCTCAATCAAACCCTTAAAAATAGCTGAGGGTCAAATTTCAATGATCACAGTCTTTTCGGCCTCTCAAAATGTTGCAATCAATTTGGCCTGCATTCCAGGCCAGTGTGTGTGTGTGTGTGTGTGTGTGTTTGTGTGTTTGGAGGGGGGGCTGAGGTGGGTGATTGGGGGGTGGGGGGTGCAGGGGACGTGGCCCTACAGAACAGGAGAATGAGAATTCAGGGTTTCAAAATAGTAATTTTGTCCTTATTAATGCCATTAGTGTAACAGTCAGCACGGATCAAATCAGCGGCGGACCCAAGTAACTCCCCTGTCTCGGTGCGATGACGGGATGGTGTCGGGAATGATTTGGGCATTCTCTGTTGACGAGTGAGCTTCCAACTGCCATTCTCTCCACTCCTCGCTAAATGACGCCCGTGGTGTTTCTTCTCTCGACTCGGCCCCTCCTCCTGCGCATATTCCTACTTTTCAATCTCAGCTTCTCTGCAGCTTCCTATGCACTGGATGGGACTTCGGTTTCAGCGTGACGCTGCCCACGTCCAGCTTCCTCGTACAGCTTTTTGGCTCTGTCACTTTATTTATTATGAATTAGCGTGCTATCTTTAGTCTAGTCTAATCCTTATTTTTCTGACTGAGCCAGGAGGGGAATACCCTTGAAAAAAAAGAAAAAATAAAACTTCTGCATGCGGTATTTTTAGAATCGAATGTATTCTCAGTACTCTTCCACTCATCTCCATCACTAAGCAGTTACCTTGAATTTATTTAATCTTGATTATCCTCTCCAATTGGGGGACCGACTGCAGACGTGAAGAAAACCGAAACTGTTGGAGCCACAAATCTGAGCCGCGGAATAATATCACCCGCGATATCAATATCAATATCAAGATCGGCGTGCCGGCGCAGGAGCAGAATGAAGGGACAAGAATGGACACAGCCATCCACGACACAGTTAATAATGCAGGGCTGCCATTGGACACCGCTGTGATAAAAGATGACAACGAATGACATTTGTGAGCCCAAGCCTCGCCGGAATCGATGCGCTCTAACCGGGCTGTGAGTGGTCTCACTGCAGTTCAGCACCGTATGAGCAGTTTCAGCCAAAAAGCTGAGCCTCTGAGCACATTTGGTACCTCTGGTTTCCCTGTGCTTTCTGGGGTCGTAATTTGTTAAACATTTGCATGGCCTTTCAAAGAGCAGTTGTTTGGCACAACAGGTGCGGCTCCTGGGCCTTCTCCTCCGCGGTGGTGTTGTAAAGGGCACTCTGTCATAGGCTGAATGCTTCAGATTTAGAGTATGGGCCTTCACACCAGTTGTCTGATGAGATAGAAAAAGCGTGTGTGAGAGAAGGCAGCACATGGTCTGCCGGATCGGAGAGGTGACATGTCCCCAAGCAGCTGGGCCCTAAAAACAAGTGTCTTTTTTTGTGTGTTTTGTTTTTCAAAGAAAGGACATTGTTGCCGGCGTATCCAAACTTGGTTTTCGTGTTTTATTTTCTTCGCACCGTTCAAGAAGCGTCAGCTGCCCCTTGCACTAAGAAACAGTTCCAACTGGTTGGGAAGGTAATCGTGTTGTATTTGTGTCCAGTAAGGTTCAAAATCTGTTGCCGGTTCAGAGATATGAGGCTTCGTTGGCGCGTTATTTTCTTTTCAATCATTTGCAATAAAGCCTACATGAACGTTCGCAGCACATGCCCGAGCTGCGTGTTCCACAACAGTCAATTGTCCCTGCGTGTCCTCCAGCAAGGCCAGCCAGTGCATGGCTCAGAAGAGAAAATTCCAGTGCTGTTACTTTAATTGCATACATACTTTCTGAAATATACCCAATAAACATTCTGCCGGTACCTCCTGCAGTGGCTAATGGCTAATTGTAGTATTAGACTCGGAGCATTTGTTGTGCAGGAATAAAACTCTTTGAGTAGCTTTGTATTGGCTTCACTAGAGCCTCTCTCTCTCTCTCTCTCTCTCTCTCTCTCTCTCTCTCTCTCTCTCCCTGTCTCTTCCTCTCTCTCTCCCTCTCTCTCTCTCTTGCTCTCGCTCTCTCTCAATCCATCTGCATCATGTCGATCTGTCAGGCTGCCAGTGTCTGTTCCAATTAGATTCCACTTAATACACGTAACCTCGATTAACACGCAATCAAGCTCAGATAAATCACGTCCTTTAAGTCTCCCCCCTCCGCCTCGCCACTGTTCCTCTGCATCATCCTGTTTTCTCCACCAGCGCGTTTTGTCATCGAGTTTAAGATCGTTCGCGGCTCGTCTGATTTAAGCTCGCCGCCAAGACCGCTTTGAATTCCGCATCTGCTGGAGAACAGCGAGCTAGAAATGTTCTTATCTCTTCATTTCCAGCGTGTTTTTTCATTACAAAGTCTTTTTTATAATTTCACTGCATTTCAGTAACCCAATTAAGCACACGCGCTGACAATAAACATAAAATAAGCATAAAAATAACTCGTTTGCAGTCAAAGTAAATAATTTACAGCACGCGCTAATTGGTGGCAAGGTTGATTCAGGAAACGGTGAAACCAAAAATACAAAACTTAAAAAAAACACACACACACAGAACACACAACAACAACCACAAGGCACGGAAAAGGCCTACACAGCGCTCTGGGGTGCTGTTTTATTAATCGTGGTAAAAAGTGCTAACACTGACATGTTTAACAGATTAGAGTTTTAATAACAGGCCGGGTTAAAGTGCTGGCGCATCCATGAAGATATCCTGTCAGACGTGAGCGGCCTGGGTGGCTCCCCCACCACCCCTCCCCAACCCGATGTAGCGCCTCCTCAGCGATGATAAACACAGGCCTCCTCCTGAGGGGGCACGGGCAAGGATTAGGGCTTCACCTCTTCATCAGATACTGCTGGAGTACTGCTCATTATTAACCCACACTGCATGAAGCTCTCCAGCCCCGAGAGCCATCATTTCACCCTTCAGGACTGTGACACCACATCACTGTGGATGTATGCATGCATGAGCTCTAGCGTAAAAAAAAAACAAAAACCTTTGAGTCTCCAGATTCAAAAGAACTTGGTCATGAAATGTTCATGTGACGTGAAGTGCACTTGGTTTCTTTTTATTTAAACAATAAAAGAAAACTAAATAATGGCACTGGATTGGATGTAGACTCGAAGGAGCAGACATATAATTAAGGATCTTGTTTCAGAAACACCCTTGTTTATATATAAATCTAATTGTGAATACTTTCCTTATAAATAAATATTATTTATTATTATTTTGATGCAGCAAACACAAGAAGCATTTATATGTGTGTGTGTATATATATATATATATATATATATATATATATATATATATATATATATATATATATATATATATATATATAGTCACTGCCATTTTACAGGAGAGACCAAAAACTTACTTTACTTTCAATGTAAGTCAATGGAACCAGAATTTTCTCCAAGCTATTTTGGAGCATTTCTATTGGTTGTTCATCATTAAATTTTCACACAATGTAAATGCCCATTGGTGTGTTTAGAATGTGATGTAGAAAACTTAAAATCGACAAATTTTTCATTGGACAGTGACATATATATATATGTGTTATTTAATAGTTAAAAAAACAGAAATATCATAACATACAATAATAATAAATATTTTTCTTATTATTATAATTAATATTAACATTAGTCTGAGACTGTAACCATGCTACTACTTTGGATGCAAGCAACTGTATCACTGCTGTTCTGCCTGCAGAGCATGTTGTGTGGATTTAGAGTATGTGTGAGATGTATTTTAGGTGCTCATGCTGGACAGGCCTTTGCAGAGGTGTTGCAGTGGCCATTAAGCAGTTGTGTTTCTGTGGGTTTAAGTGGACACCGACTGGCAGTCAGCAGTGTGTAAATAGAGCTTGGATTTAAAATAAATTAAGCTATGAGAAAGGCTCAGGTTGATCCTTTTCTTATCTCCAGTGCTGAGTTGTCAGCTCCAAGCCTTTTATGGGACTTTGGTAAAGCCCATGCAGACAAGTGCACAGGCGAACGCAGAGATTGACCGATCCTGCCCTGTAAAAATAGCCCAGTGCGCTAGTTCCTAATAAAAGTGGACCTAATTGCCCCAACCAGTGTGAGGCATGTTTGAATTGATGAATGCACATGCACATTTAAAAAAAATGTGAATTAATTTTATTTGTCAGACAAAATGTTTTATCCTTATCAGAACTAGTTTATAATATTAAAGTGTTTTCGCTTCAGTGTATTTGTGTCTCTCTGTCTCGCAGTGGAGCGCCGTGGCTGTAAATGGCCGGTTTTACCTAAAAGTATGAATAATCTCTTTTTTTTTTCGTTCCCAGAGAAAAATCAGCGAATAACGCTGATGAGTTTGAGCAGATTCAGCCAGGCGATGGGCGAATATAATAAGTGTTTTCGCAGACGTCACCCGTGATTATCTCATCTTGGCGTTTTGGGTGAATGTGGTGGATTTAGAGGCTCGGCCTCTATTGTGCTGACATCACTCTTTAACAAGCAGAATTAAATCACGGCTAAAATCATTTGAAACTCTCCCAGAGACTGCCCTCAATGGCCAAACAAAGAGTGTGTGGGAAATGTGTTAACACTGGGGTGAACGTGTGAGCCTGTGTGTGTGTGTAGTGTTAGTACACTGCGTTAGAATTAGAGAATTGGGGCAAATTCCCTCTCTCATTGTATAATTGAATGGAGGGAAAACACTATTTATCCTTTTTTGTGTAGTCAGAGGAACAAGGCAGTTGTTAAACGCAATGTTTATTTGTCTCTCCTTTCTAGACTTGCTCCACTGAACAGCAAATACCATCAGTTTTTCTATCTAATGAATGCGACCCAGTGTTAAATAATCATACATAATGAAGAAGCTGTTATTGTATACACAGATTTTAATGTCATATGCAGGCTTGGCAGTAATATTTCTTCACAATTGTGTGTTTTATTGCTTTTTTGTCCTGGTAACTGTATTTACTGCACAATTCAGTTCAACTTTATTATCATTATAATACGCTCACTGAGTGACAAATATATATATATATATATATATATATATATATATATATATATATATATAATTTTTTTTTTTTTTTTTTTTTTTTTATTTATTTATTTTTTTTTATTACTATGTGTGCAAAGTAATACAGCAGTTAAGGACAGAACACTGTAGACCAATGCTGAAATGCAGGACAGTGATTAATATGTCCACTGTTTGCTTGAGGTGTTAACAGACCCTGCAAGTTTGTTGAAAAGCCTCTGATGAGTAGATCAATTCCACCTGAGAGTCGTCTGAACACAAGCTTCAAAGAAAAAGGATAATCTGACCTTTGCATGGTCCATGTCACAGATTTGCTTACATTTGAATAGGGAGCTAGAAATAGAGTGGAACGTTTACAATTGGTTTTTTTCTCACTTTTCTTTAGTTAAAAGTGTTTAAAATTGAAAAACTTTAGAAAATGTTTAATATGGTCTCAGATCTTTGGACTCCAGCCTATGTTCTATCTAAATACAGTGATGCTTCTATACTAACGCTTCAGTAGTACAACAGTAATGCAGTGTATGTTATGCTGACTGTATAGAAGTATTAAAAGTCTGGTGTGGGCAGTTTCTACTGTTATTAGAGTTCGAGTTAGAATATTAAGAGATATATAATAGTCACTGAAGGTGAAGATGGCAGTATGTTCACTGGTGGTGTCTGGTGGCCAGGCATCTGGCTGACAGGCGGCTAATTTGACCCAGCTGAAGCAAAGGAGTGGTGGCCCACTTCTCCCTGCCGTTCTTACTGGTGGGCCGCTGGTCTGAGAGTGGGCCGCGAGAGTGAGGAGAGATGAGACGTTCAGATTAGCCAAGCCCAAGTGAGCAGGGCTGGTACTGCTGCAGCTCAGCCAGGCCAACAGAAGAGCTCTGTCAGCCCACAACCCGCCTGCCCTGCCTGGGACAGAGCAGTATGGGAGCCAGGGGTGGGAGGGGTCGGGGGTTTGGGAAGTGTCAGGGGGAGTGGTAAAGATGAGAGAGAGAGAGAGTGAGTTAAAGTGAATGGGAGTTTGGAAAATTATCCTATTAAATTGAATTAAAGAGGCAGTCTTAATTTACCCCAAGAATGATGGATTTGGATAATTAAGGGTGTTAATGGGGAGTGGTTAGGAAGAGCAGGGAAAGGGGTAGCAGACATGGAAACATGTACGGGGGAAGGGGATGGGGGTTGTGGTCCGACTCGAGTCCAGCTCTTACAAGCCCATCAGAACGAGGCTTTTATGTGCTAGACAGTTAGGACGTTGCCTCTTGGCCTGCACTGATTTGCTGTATCTAACCAGAGGTGGACAAAAATATCTCAGTACTTTATTAGATTTACATTGTAAAATATACATAGTTTGGTTTTCGAGTCACAGCAGACACAGTGCAGCCGTAATGCCAAATTTAAAAATGCATTTAAAAACTAAATACAGTTTAATACAACTTTTCACACTTTGTGCTGATCTATGTTATGCAGTTTGCCATCTCCCAACAATACAGCAGAGTATTTGGTAGATATGCCAATTGGGATTCACGGGGCAAGTTCACCACTCTTATAAACCTCGTTTTAATAAAACACGCCATCGATCTCTGTTCTGTAAGTACTGGCAAAACCTACAATTGCCCAGAAGAAAATGTGTGTTTTGATTACGTTTATTGTCAAACCTATCTTCATATCGCTCACCCCTAGTGTCCACACCGTCTAGGAGGACAATGTGTTCTGATTCTTTTTGTCATTCCCGGGAAAAGCTGGCGTAAGGGCAGCTCAGGCAGCTGTAAGGTAATATGTTTAGCGAGCAGACAACAGATCAAAGCTCATCTCGGTTAGTGAGCGTTTGTGGCTTTGCGTGTCCGTGCGGTCGAGGGAAGTGGCGGAAAACAAAAACAAACACGCAAAGTGAGCGTCAGCACTTTGGAATAGGGTGTGTGTTTGTGTGTGTGTGTGTTTATGTGTGCTGGTATCTGGGTTGAGTGGTGTTGCTCTGGGATGAGCGGGGCACCAGTGATGGGCGAGTTTGATTTGCTCATTATTACAGGGCCTAGTTATTTGAGCCAGGCTAGGGGTGGGCTCTGCTCACATACCGGGAACTGTATCCGCATGTCCTTAATTCCTGCTGATGTACAGGCCTTGGGCACTGACTGTGATGGAGAGGATGCCTCGCCAGTGGAAATTATCCCGTGGCCTGAGAGAATCACATTGAAGCTGCAGCATCTGACGGCTGCTCGTGTGGTACTGCGTGGCGCTCGGTGCCCCCGGCTGGCATTATGCGGCGCTGTGTGGCAGTGCGTGGTTCTGGCTGGCAGTGTGTGAACACTGGGTGGCTCGGGCTGGTGCTGTGTGGCCCTACATGGTTCTCATTGGCAGTGTGTGGACACTCCGTGGCTCTGGCTGGCACTGGCTGGAAATGTTTGGCTCTGGCTGGTACTGTGTGGCATGGTGTGTCTCCAGTTGTCTCTGGCTGGCTCTGTGTAGCTCTCTGTGGCTCTGTCTGGTGTTATGTGATAATGTGTGGCTCTGGTTAACATTGTATGGCACTATATACCTCTGGCTGGCATTGCTTGGTGCACTATAAAGCACTAGGTAGCACTCTGTCTCACTCCTTGGCACTGCACTATGTGGCACTGTGCGACTTTCATGGGTACATTGTGGCACTGTACAGCTCTAGGTGGCACTAGTTGGCGCTGTGTATCTCTGGCTGGTATTATAGTAAACTGTGTGGCTCTAGCTGGCACTGTGTGGCCACACGTTACAAGCCAGTGCAATGTGACGCTATGCTGTGCACCATGCTGGGAGTGTATTGCACTCTGTGGCTGTGGCCTACACTATGGCACTGAATGGTAATGTGTGGCCAGACGTCAGGTCACACCAAGCCTGCTAAAGCTTATGTAGACTGAACGCTAACCCTAAAACTAATACAGCTTAAAAAAAAAATGTAGTTTGCACATGTGTGTGGGTGTCGATGTCCGTAAGAGAAGTCAGACAGCAACACAGCAACTCGTCACTGTACGGCGTGCAAGCCTGCACCTCACTGCGGTGCCAATAACAGCTATTAGCTTACCTGAACGCATATTAGAGAGAGGATACCATCTTAAATCAGGGATCAAATAATTTTATGCTACTTTTCTCCTTGGAAAAAAGAAACATCACAGGGAGGGGGAGGGAGGGAGAGAGGGAGGGAAAAAAAAGAGGATGGTAGAGGGTGAGAGAGAAAGAGAGAGAGAGGGTGAGAGTGAGGGGAGGAAAAAAAACAATCTCATCAAGCGAGAGGCCGTTTGCTTAGCAAGAGCTGACAGTCTTTGTGTATGTAAATGAAGAATTTAGACTAATGGAGTTGAACCATTTCTAATTTTGTGATGGCAAGAGGATTTTGATTGAAAGTAATTAAGCAAGCTAGCTGTAAAATTAATTAAAGCAAAAGGAGGGGGGATTTTTATTGGATTGGATAGCGATATAGCTGCTGTCAGGCAGGGGGACAAATGGGGGTGACCTGGATTCTCTGCCCTCCCTCCTCCCACTCGGGACTTTTATGTCACTTTAATCTCCTTAGAGCGGCTGGTGTGCATTTGTTCGAAATAATCAAGGAAATATGGTCAGAAATTGTCAGCTTTCAGATCTAATTTACCTGACAGCCTCGCCAACAGTGTGTGCGTGAATGCGCGGGGCAGGTTTTTTTTTTTTTCCTTCTCTTCCTTCCTTCTCTCTCTCTCCCATTCCTTCCCTCAGCTCGGCGGAAAATGCTTTTGACAGTTTGGAGACGTCTCGACTCCTTGTAGGAATGAACGACAAGCAACCTGGTCAGGCCGAGATGAACCCTTCAATGAGTCGCTGCATCAGTTAAGAGACTCACTGTCATAGCCACACACACACGCACGCACACTAACGGTTACTGGTCTTAGAGTAGCGACAGAACTAAGTTGTCGTGAGCTAAGCTAGTGAGCTGGCCCAGGTCGACTTCCTCTACGATCATTCAAGTTCCTTCACCCAGGAAGCTGGAGTTCAGTTTCTTGGGACTAAACAGTGAAGCTTTTTTTTTTTCAGATTAAAACCATAATTTGAACCTATTTAAATCAAATTTTCAAGAAAAAATGTGGATCTTGTTAGAAAAGACCCTTGAAATTGGTGAGCCTGATGCTTAATTTAAAAAAAAGAATTACATTTAAATCCCAAATGCAATAATTAAATAGAAAAAAATCCCAATTAAACATTTTCCACCAGTTGTTCAGTCCAACTCTCTCTCAATAGCTGTGTGAAGCATGCGAATGGATTGTGTCAGCTCACCTACGGTATATCTATTCACCTGTACTTACCTTTTATTTTATATCTATACTGAATAAAAAGCAATGCATTAAATGAGTGTGTACAAAATTCCCCACAAACAGTAAAATATACTACATCAATACGTATGTCATGTGGAAATTCAAAACATTACATGTGTGTACTGTATTTCACATCACCACCTCTTCTAAAACAGAATTAAGGTACATAATATCCTGATCAATTGGTCGTAGCTCTGCGGAAATATAATTTGCATGATGAGAAAAGCTATTCTTGTTTGTGAGCTTGAAAAATGCGCTTCTATTTAAAACGGTGCACGGTCATCAGCGGAGGTGGAAGGGTCGCGTCGGCATACATTCAACACAGGCAGACTCCTGAGGGGCGAGAAGAAGGACGTATCCATCTTATCTAAGTCCCCCTTCACCCCCCGAGGGCCTTTGGATCGAGCTAGATGGGGCCACTCACTTACCAGACAACTAGACCAGTGTAATGCATTTTCATGTAAGGATGCATCATCCAGTAACAGTTAATGGTAACTGATCATAGCGATATTCAGTGAAGTTCAAGTTTACTCTTTACATTAGATTTCAAATCTAAGCGCTCGGTGTCTGTTCTACTACAGTGGTAACAGCTCTTCTGGTAATATCAGATATATAATATATGTATTTTCAAAAATAATTCAGAACTGCCCTGTAATAATCCAGTTGAACTGAATCGTTTGCTATTTCATGATGTATTGACTCGTTTCTTAATCAAATCAAATTGTGAGGTCTGAGATTTATGCCCCTAACTGTTAGCTTGGAAGCCAGGTCCCCCCAGGCAGATATGTGTCACTGGGTCCCTTCAGGAGCTCTTTATCATGGACCAATGTACTGTGGCCCTGCCTTGGCGGAGAGGAGACAGAGTGGGGGAGGCAGGGACCTGAAGGAAAGCAGGTCCCAGTGAGAGAGAGAGAGGGTGCCGCCAGGGCCTCTAACGGGATTAAGCCCCCGTGAAAACCCTCTTCAGCTCACCTCCCCAATCCACCCCAACACCCCGCCCCCCACCCACATCCGGCCGCGTTTATCAATTAATATAATAAAAGATGGAACAAAGAGCTTCCCTCCTCTTCATAATTAAACTTGTCCATCTCTAGAGGACCGCCACTGGCGGAGCTTCTTTCCAGCAAAGCGTCGTCGTCGAGCCCCCAGTGCCTGGCCTCGCTCCCAGCATGAGTTGCAGATATGGGGGGGAGATATGAACGTGTGGCCTACATATACCAGCCGTAATGGAAAGTGTGTTCTCTCCATCTGCTGTTACAGATGAGTGGAAAGTGAGACGAACCCCGGCAGCGCCTGCCGAATCCCCCCGCTATGACAATTTTCCTTCAGTGACTGTCTCACCTTCACAACTCCGCTCACACTCTATGTGTGAGTCTGTTAACACACCTGTGCTCATGATACAATAGATGAGACACTTTGCGTACTGTATGTTTGTGGAGTCTGCAAAGGTGGGAAAGGAGTGAGAGAGAGAGAGAAAGAGGGAAAGAGAAAGAGAGAGAGACAGCCAGCAGAGCTCCAGCTAGAAATTAGTTTCACACGATATGCAAATGTCTGCAATTGAAAAAAGCAGGTCTTTAAGTGACAGGTTGATATGTGATTAAACGACAATTAGAGCGGTGGAAACACGCGGCGGCGGCGGGTCAAGTGCTGTGCGCCTGAGCTAAAAGGTAGCAGGCTATTGAGGAAACAGTCATGGGGGAGGCCAGGGATAGGGCCCAAAACAAATTAGCGGCTGAGCGAAAAAGGCTGCCATGGCCTGTCAATAAAACAGAAAGTGAGAGAGAGAGAGAGAAAGGGGGAGGGCAGCAGAGAGGGAGAGAGGGAGCCAGCGCAGGAGTGAGGAGAGCTGGGTAATATAACTAACAACAACAGCCTATACAGAACTCGTATGTCGGCCGCGGCACCGCGCTAGCTTCTGTCATTAGCAACCGTAGCCTCTCGTGTCTGACTACTTCAGGCTTAATTGGCCGTATCCCCGAGCACACTGCCTGTGTTCTCCAGAGCTCCAGCGGTCCACCCTGCAGCGAGGCTCGGTGCTGCACTATTGGAGGGATTGGCTTTCTCTTCAAGCCGGACATGAAAGGCCCTGAGCCTGTCCTGACAGCAGATGGCCGTGGCCTCTAATCCCCTTTGATGCTGCGGTGGGCAGTTGCTCCTGAACATCTCCTGCAAAGCCTTGAAAACTTGAGCTACTTTTCCTCTAACTGACCCCAATTGTCAAGAAGCTGGCAGCTGTCACACTTCGTTAACTGTGTCTTAACTGTGAGACTGAAGGGCACAGGTTCTTCTCCCTCTCTCTCTCTCTCTCTCTCTCTCTCTCTCTCTCTCGCTCCCTGTGTGTTTCTCTCTTTCTCTGGCTTCCTGTTTGCTGTCTGTCATTTTCTTTGCATTCCCCAGTCAAAGCAAGGCCAGGGGGACTTATACTTTTAGAACGCTGAGAGAAGAAACCACCTAGTTTTTGTTTTTTTTGTTCTACTCGTGATCGTGAGCTGCACCGCAGTCGTTCCCCAAGTTGGGCGAATTTTCTCCGGCTGCAATATTGTGACCACAGATGGCTCGTGTTCGACTAAGAGGCTTAGCTTTCATCACCTTAATTATTTTCAAGCTCACCTTAATTATTGTCAATTATAAATAACACGCAGGCGTTCTCCGCGTTCCGTGTTTAGCCCCGTAGGTTTGGTGCGTCTCTCGAACCAGAGCCCAACTGGACGGTTGGAGAGAAGGAGGGGAGCTCCTCGCCTACTAATCAGGGTTATTTCAGCACACATGATTACAAAACCGTGCGGTGAGGGGAACGGGTATTTCACATGACAACAAAAGGCTAGACTTTGAGAAGAAGAAAAAATCTCTTTTTTGCTTTGAGACTGCAGATGCCTATCTGAGATCCTACAGCAACAAGCTCCGACCTGCTCTCTGCATTGTGTTGTTTTTTGAAGTGCCTCAAAATCCATGGTTGAGCGTTCGAACTGGCACGCACCTCCTTAAATATCACAGGCAAACTTTGTATCCTACGTAACCTCCAAAAATGAATAGGGGGCAGGAGAGAGAGAAATATGCCCTTTCAGCTGCTTTGGATGATATTTGCTTTTATCGCCGGTTTTATTATCAGCGCATCAGAACGAGGGCTTTCAGGTTTGGAGAGCTGTCCATTTGAGCACGATGTGTGGGGCATAAATCCTGCTCTCCTGGAGAAAGTGCCTCCTTCCCAGAGACTCCCATGGTGGCAATGAGCTCACTAATGGAATTTTTAAAGAATTAAGAATGCTTTCCTCCTTGCTCTCCACTAGTTCTCACTGAAGGAGAAGCTCATAACTGAATATGTACATTTCCGCAGCGACAGTAAGCTCAGATAAGGATGGGAAGAAATTACTGGGGTTTCTTTTTTCCTCTCTTTTCTTTTTTTTTTTTCTTTCTTTCTCCGGAGTCTTCTGGAGCACTGTAGCAGAGGCCCTTTGGGAAAAGGAAAAGCACAAAAGAATGTGCGTCTGCTTAGCGTTGCGGCTTCACAATTGTAGCGTTTAAGAACAGACTTGTAGTAAATGGCTGTGATTAAATTAAAAATCACTCACCCAAATGTTTGAGTGTGCTGGCACCATTATCACCTCCGGTTCTTATTAATTCTGCACTGTAAATAGATTCTGGGCTGAACTTTAGCGCAACCCGTGTCTTCCAATTTGCCTCTTTCCTCCCAACTAGCTGCCTGATCCTAATTAGAGGGAAACTGTGAAAAAAAAGAAGAGAGAAAAAAAAATATCCAGACACGCCGCATAGTTGTGGCAAGCGATTGTGTTTGAGTGTCTTTATTTTCCCATCGGTAAAAAATAAAAAAGATCCTGCACTAAGCGTCCCAGTAATCAGAGTGCATAGCAGCCATCTGTTTGATTTTAGAATATGTTCTTTTCTATGATGGGATTGTAACAGGAGCGTTTACCATAATCATGGCATAATCTGTTCGCATTAGCTCTCCCTGATGCTCGTAGCTAATGGGGGGAGCAGATCCTGCCTGCGGTGTTATTACGCTCGCACCTGATCTTGAACGGATAGGCTCGATGCTGAGTCGTGTGCAGGACTATTTCAAGACTGAAATGCGATTGTTTTAATACCTTAATCCACCTGCCCTTGGCATTCAGGATTTTGAAGAACTCTGCAAGTAATTTCAGTGGGCTGCACTCTAACCTCTCAGACATATCCTCATACTCGTCCTAGCAGGGCAGGGCGGTGAGAATCCTATTTTTGAGCGTCCTGAAAGAAGCATAAGCACAAATATTATATCCCTATACTTGTGAGGGCCTGTATGTGTCTTTGTTCCTTGTATATTAGTTATAGTAGTTATATTTCTTATAACTTTGTATTAGTTTCATAGTAGCTACAAAATAGAATAATCTTTGTGTATCTTTATTCCTCGTATATTAGTTATAGTAGTTTGTATTCGTTTCATAGTAGCTATAAAATAGTTTACAGCAGTAACTAAATAATACAGTGTAAATGTAAAAAATGATTATCTTTGTGTATCTTTATTCCTCGTATATTAGTTATAGTAGTTTGTATTCGTTTCATAGTAGCTATAAAATAGTTTACAGCAGTAACTAAATAATACAGTGTAAATGTGAAATGATTATCTTTGTGTATCTTTATTCCTCGTATATTAGTTATAGTAGTTTGTATTAGATTCATAGTAGCTACTGAATAGTTTATAGCAGTAACTAAATAATACAGTGTAAATGTGAAATGATTATCTTTGTGAATCTTTGTTGCTCGTTAGTTATAGTAGTTTGTATTAGTTTCATAGTAGCTACTGAAATAGAGTTTATAGCAGTAACTATATAATACAGTGTAAATGTAAAAAATGATTATCTTTGTGTATCTTTGTTGCTCGTATATTAGTTATAGTAGTTTGTATTAGTTTCATAGTAGCTACTGAAATAGAGTTTATAGCAGTAACTATATAATACAGTGTAAATGTAAAAAATGATTATCTTTGTGTATCTTTGTTGCTCGTATATTAGTTATAGTAGTTTGTATTAGTTTCGTAGTAGCTACTGAAATAGAGTTTATAGCAGTAACTATATAATACAGTGTAAATGTAAAAAATGATTATCTTTGTGTATCTTTGTTGCTCGTTAGTTATAGTAGTTTGTATTAGTTTCGTAGTAGCTACTGAAATAGAGTTTATAGCAGTAACTATATAATACAGTGTAAATGTAAAAAATGATTATCTTTGTGTATCTTTGTTGCTCGTATATTAGTTATAGTAGTTTGTATTAGTTTCATAGTAGCTACTGAATAGTTTATAGCAGTAACTATATAATACATTGTAAAATGTGAAATGTTGTGGCAACCATAAAACAATGTAACGGAATGTTTTATGTGAGGTAGCTTTAAGAGACAGTGAACAGCCCGGTTGCCACTGCTGTGAACATTTCTGACACGGTAGGAATGGTATTTCACATCGGGCCACTCTACATGACTTTGTTTAAAAGTTGATGATTCAATTATTGAGAGAATTTGAAGAATTCCTGGAAAGGGGAAACTCAGAATTTCCCTTTAAACTGAAGAGCTGAGTAATAAGTTTGTGGTTTAAAGGCTTTAAAGGCTGTTTGCCGTATCCCTCTTTCTCTGAAAATCATTATAAACCCCGCGATTTGACTAGTTGGCAGGAAATGTATCACTCTTGACTGCATGTTGAGCTGTTAGGGCCTGCTTGTCAAGCAACAGTCAGGGGCTCCAGCAGCGATGGGCTGCCCAGTGCACTGATATCCCCCCAAGGGACAGTTAACCCTCCAAATTCTCCCGCCTGGCCCAGCTCCCTGGACCCAGAGTGGCACTCGAGTTGTGCACGTGTATGCGTGTGTGTGTGTGTGTGTGTACGGGGTTGGGGGTTTAGGGGCAAGGTTGGGCTGGGGGTCGCTAGTCAGCCGGGGCAGAGGGTTGATAGTAATGCTTGTTGATGGTTTCAGAGATCCTTCATTTGTGAGGAGAGCCTCATTAAGTGCTGTCCTCATCAGTGGCCAGGCGCATTAGGGTCTGCAGGAAGCTGCAGCCGGTGAGAGTGCATTAGAGTCCCCCCCTCCACCCACCCTCCCCTCCTGTCCTCCTGCTTTTTCCTGATCTAATGTACTTTCAGAGGAATTGGAAATAGGGGTCAATAATTATGCATTTTAATTATTAACCTGGGTCCTTCTTAATTGTGCTTTTTAAAGCCTCTGCGCACGGACATGATACTTTATTGCTCTGTTGGTCTGGGCAAGCTTTGGGCTGGATCGCTCTTCTATCGGCCATAACCCACCTTTATGTTAGTGCACCGTAATGGTGTGGCTTTTTACGGCGGGGTAGTGCACTCCTCATACTGTACGTTTTCTGAGTCGCCCGGCGTATGTGTGTCAGAGAATGAGACAGACAGAGAGAGAGAGAGTGAGAGAGAGTCACATGCAGTAAATCATTTTAATTAGAGCGTGATCGATTGACAGGGTGGCTCTGGGTGCAAAAAGAATGATATACGGAAAACCTACTGCAGTCACGCTTGACCTTTGTGTGCATGAGCTTGAGGTCCACTGTCATTAAATATCTGAATAATTGGTCCTCAGCATCTACATCACCAAGATTTTGGTTCTGTCTTCGAGATGTTAACTCTTGAAAATCTGTGTTGATGTACTTTTTAACTGATTATGTGATTACATACCGTAAATGTCACAGAGCAGCTCTCGTTTATTTCATTTCCAGTCAAAATGGTTGTGAAGTACAAGCTAATTTTATTTAAATTTTACACTCAGGGGGTAAAACAGAAAACATAATCACACAGAAGCCTTAACAAGTACACAGAGTAGCAAGGATTCCAGTGTATACAGTCCATTTAATAGGCTTTCTTCAGTAAAATCTGCACCTTGCTCAGTAAGGGCTTCTTAACAGCTACACATCCTTTCAGACCCAAGTAGCATTGAGCTATCCCAGTAGAACTCCAGTTCTGGGAATTCTTATTTTCACTTACTTTGCTGTTGGAAATGATGTTTCCTTATACAGGTTAATGATCTTATATCAAGTCTTCTAAGAAATAAACTCTTGAAAAATGAGTAGCTTGTTCTTTTGACTTTTGTAATTAAGTAAATAAATGAAGTACTAATTTCATTAGATTTTATTACTTTTTGATTTTTATTCTGTCAACAGTGTAAAAGTTGCCCTTTTAAGACAGTATCCTTATTATTCCAATAATAGCAACCATGATATATATATATATATATATATATATATATATATATATATATATATATATATATATATATATATATACATATATAATAGCAAAAAAAATGTATCTCCAAAATTGCAACTTTACAGGAGAGACCAAAAACATACTTTACTTTCAATTTAAGTCAATGGAACCAAGATTTTTTCCAAGCTATTTTGGACCACTCCTATTGGTCCATTCATCATGAAATTTTCACACAGCAACAACCATTGGCGTGTTCAAATGATGTGATAAACTCAAAATCGCCAAAAAATAGAGATACATGTCTTTCATTGGACAGCGATTATATATATATATATATATATATATATATATATATATATATATATATATGTATTTGCTATGATGTTTAATTGTTCATAGTTCAGAATCAGGCAACTTCTAAGCTTTTGAACAGCACCACCACCAAGTTTCAGACTCCATGCGTGCAGTGCATTGTAGGTGGGTGAGGTCACATGGATGAATAGTTGGGTTGAAAAGGTCTGGTTCTGAGAGAGTTTGTGAACATCAGTTCAGGCAGAATGGCTTTGGAGCAGGAAGTGCTGGTTTATGATCAGTCCGGTGTGAGCTTATTGCTGCTGGTGGATGGAGTCCGAGACAGACTATTATTCACTGTGGGAATGTTTGCTTTGGGTTACAAGCATGTTATTGTTGCCACGTAGATAACGGGGAGGGATTGAGGTGGGGTGGTGGGGGGTTATTTTTTTGTTGGGGGGGGGGTGGGAGGGTTGGGAGTTTTGAAGGGGATGGTGTCTGCTGGGATGGCAAAAATCAAAACTGCTACGCTTCCCTCAAAAGTCTGCTGAGGGAAAATATCCCATCAATTTCGAAGCGTTCCTTAACAGCAGGTGATTTTTAAACCATATTTTACAACTTATTAATGTAGCGCTTAAAAACGAATCAATAGAGAGTGTGTGTGCTCGGCGGTGTTAGGTTCACCGCTTAAGGAAACCAGCGCTGTCAAGCGTCTCATACACCTACAATTTTACAGTACATGGAACTGCACTTTTGTGCTGTCAGGGCCCCAGATCTAGTGCTGCTGTGTGGGAGCTAAAGAGGAACATTGTAATTACTGTCTCGGAATTCATATAGCGATACATAAAATAGTATTTATCCAGTCTCCTGTGCTTCTGTCGCGGGCTGAAGGCAGGGAGGGGCATGTTTTTGCACAATAGACAGTAGGAGCAATCAGGAGGAGTCGTGACTCCAGCATCCTCTCTGTCTCCCACTTCCCCTTCCACCAGCCCCCCCCCAACACCACCACCACCACCACCACCTCCCAGACACACCCACGCACAAATAAACATAAAAAGCTAATTTGTTAGCTCCCTCATTTCAGAGGCCCAGACACAGAATATTGTAGATGCAAAGTAATGCTTTGTCAAATGTTGACATGTGTCGCAAACACGCTGCCCACAGTAGTGCGTTTATAACGAGCACAGGAGAGCAGAGGAGAGGGGAGGAGCGGAGGAGAGAGGAGAGGGGAACGGAAAAGGAGTGAGGAGTGGAGAGCACAGAGGAGAAAATGCCAGGAGAGGAGCAAAAAGAGGAAAGAATGGGAAAAGGAAAGAAGAGAGGAGACAGAAACAGAAACAGGGAAGGAGCGGGGAGAAGAAAAGAGGAAAACAAGGAGAAGAGAGACTGAAAGTAAGGAAAGAAGAGGAAAGTAGAGGGAATGGGAGGATAGTAGAGAAGCAGAGATGAGAAATGAGAAGAGAGAATAAGGAGAGAGAAGAGGAGAAGAGAGGGAAAAGAGGAGATGTGATGGGATCAAGAGATGAGCAGAAAAAGAGAGAGAGTGAGAACAGGAGCAGAAAGGAGAAAAAATAAGAAAAGAGGAGAAGATACTAGAAAACAGATAGGAGGAGAAGAGAGACTAAAAGGGACGAAAGAAGAGGAGAGTAGAGGGAATGGGAGGATAGTAGAGGAGTAGAGATGAGAAATGAAATGAGGTTATGGGAGAATAAGGAGAGAGAAGAGGGGAGAAGAGGAGATGTGATGGGATCAAGAGAGGACAGGAGCAGAAAGAAGAAAGGATAAGAAAAGAGGAGAAGATACTAGAAAACAGATAGGAGGAGAAAGGCAGGAGACATACTGAGAGTTGAGAAGAGAAGAGAAGAGAAGAGAAGAGGAGAGAAGGAGGAGAGTGGAGATGAGATGAGGTGCTGTTAAACCTGAGCAGGAACACAGGCATAGCCTGAAGCGCCTCTGAAGGCCTGAGTGCTGCACTGAGAGCAGAACTGAGAGCTTCAGAAGAAGCCCTAGTGATATCACCACGAGCTCTTCACTCTCTTTTTATGTAGTGTAGTTGTGTAAGTGTCTAGGTTTAGAGCTGGACTCACTTGTGGCACTGGTCCAGACCTGCACACCTGTACCTCGCACACACATAAACACAGTGGCTCCCCGGCGAAGCCCATCTGTTAAGCGAGTGTTTGTGTATTTCCACACAGCTGAGGTGTAGACTCCTGTCAAGACCCTTTATTATTTCTCACCAATCCTTCTCACCTTGCACATGTCCCATCCATCCATCCGTCCATTCATCCTGCCATGTCCATCCATACCTCCCTCTGTCCTGTGGATAGTGATACATGTTCCCTGCGACAGTATCTCCCTGCACTCCCTGTGTCTACAGCGCAGGACAAGAACAAACCTGTCAAACACAAAATCATAGATCTCTAATGGTCGGTCCCCGTCTAGCTGAGCTAAGCAGCTCTCCTTCTTATTTGGGGGTAAAGCAGGCCTCTGGAGCTAAACTTTCCTGTGAAGCTTGACAGACTTCTGTAGATAAATTATACCTCTGTCTGTTTACAGTGACATCCAATGACACACATTCTCTTGCAAATAGGCTATTTCTGAAACTGTAAACATGGGAGCCTAAGCGCTACATGCAGCCAGTGTAGAGGAGTGTTCTGAGAAGTTCCAAAGGCTTTTGTCCAGACAGGACCAACCTGGAAAGTTGCTTGGGCAAAAAGGGTCAGGGCCAATCGGCGTAAAGTTTAGACCAACCATAACCGTTCACACATTTCAAATCAATCAAATCTAATTTATTTGTATAGCGCTTTTAACAACTGAAGTCATCAGAAAGCAACTTTACAGGAATTTAGTGATAAGAAAAGTCCAATAGAGCATAAATAAGCCTAAGAAGAAAATAATAACACAGAAGGAAATCATAGAAAACCCCCCAGTGAGCAAGCCAGAGGCGACAGTGGCCAGGAGAAACTTTGGGAGGAACCAAGACACACCAGACTCTGATCAAACTACTCAAACAGTACTGATATAATGACTGTACCACCATATACCTCTGTTCTGCTGCTCAGGTGTGCTTATATAATCAGAGTATGATATAACCAAGATGAATTGCAGTACAGATGAAGAACAGTGAGAGTGATGATGACAGTTAACGAAGGTAGAAGGTTGGTGGAAAC